>SEMN01000165.1:927215-993975 GCA_005408345.1 Macquaria australasica
ACCACTGGTCCAGGATGAAACTGGTATTGTCAGACTCATGCACATGGTGGTAGCATTGAGCCACTTACGTATTTCTTCAGTGGAGGCTCTAGCATTGTATGTGCCAGGAAGTCTGAGATTTTAAAGGTCATTTTTGTTACACTATATCATTTTTAATGTGTGATTTTAATGATTTTTTTAAATTATTTTTTTCCTTGCAAATTTGAGAAGGAGGACTGCACACAGACTACACTCTTTCTACATTTTTCAGTGCATCCAAAAAACGATTTTAATATTTGATAGTTGATGATGAGTATGATGAGTATTGATTCTCAGTTTGCTCAAACAAACAGTTTTCACTTCCTCAGTAAGAAAACAATGTTTTTCTTAGGATGACAGGTACTGTGTTGTCATCAGTTTGCCTTAATGTTGAGATACTACATGGAGCAGCAGAGCGGCGGGTTGTTTGTGTATGAATCAACCTGTGAGTGTGTGTGTGTAGATTATCATAGAGAAGCTTTCCCTAAGTACAATGTTCAGCATCCTGTCTCTCTCTCTTTCTGCAGGGAGACAAGGGCAGCTCAGGAGAGCGGGTGAGTCACACCATCACCAGCTTGCTCTCTCACTGTACAAGTATCCCGAAGAGCACGCGAGCATAATGATTCTCAGCTCTTATCTCTCTTTGCTGACAGGGACCTCCAGGAGTCGGCAGCGGGGTGGCCGTGAAGGGCGAGAAGGGCTCCATAGTAAGCGCTGTCAATCACTGCCAGTGTGCTGACATGTTTAGTTTGTGGATGAACTAAACATGTGTATTTTGCATTTACTAATTGCATTTTAATTATCAGGGTCCTCCAGGGACTCCAGGGGCTCTGGGTCCTAGGGGGCCAATAGGACCACAGGGCAACAAAGGAGACAAGGTAGCTGCAGAGGGATTCAGTGTATGAGCGTTTGAGCATGTGAGGTGTTTATCTCAGAGAAATGGATTGTGGTTGTTTTTCAGGGCGACAGTGCTGAAGGGCAGCCCGGACCTCCAGGCAGGCAAGGAGAGCCCGGGGACAGGGTAGGTTGAACCCACAGCAATTTTACATGGCTGATGTCATTTCATGTTTATACACAATATAAATACAGAAAATACTAGATAGCACTAATAGCACAGACCTCTGCTTCAAACCGTTTTGATCTGCATCTGGATCCAGATCTGCATCGCAGAGTAGAATACCAAAATCCTGGGACTTCTAGAGTTTGTACAAGGGTTAGGGTTAGAGTTTGTGTGAAATTTCAAGTGAGACAGTTATGTTGTGGTCATTTAAATACATCATGATGCTGTAGCGCCACCTATAGGCAAAATTCCATCACATTTTGCACGATCTCACAAAGTCGCTTTGTGCATATGCCATTAAAATATGGCTGCAATTGCACAATGAGTTTAAAACTTATGATAAAAGTCAAATAGGCAATATAACCATTTGCAAAACAATAACTTTTTCATGGTCATGCACATATGGTATGCATTACATTTGGTAAATATTGGATAAAATGGCAGAATGTGATGAAAGTTATGCTTCACAATTCAGGAGTTGTGAGCAAAGTTATAAAGTGCTTTATAAATGACCACATGGTGGCGCTATCCACATTTAAAACTATTCTTTCTTTCTTGGCCCATGGCCCAACTTTCACTGAAACCTCATGTCATTTTTGAGATCTCATGCACAGACATCACAGACAAACACATAAATAAACAAGATGAAAACATAACCTCCTTGATGGAATTGATACATTTATGTTTAAGCATTTTGCTCATGTCTTTCAGGGTCTCCGTGGGCCTCCAGGAGAAATTGGTATCAAGGTAAGATAAAGGTAAGAAAAATCACTTCTGTTGTAATAGAAGAATGACCTCTGTCACTCTCTGATCCTGACAGGGGGACCGAGGACAGCCAGGTGAGCCTGGATCACAGGGAGACAGGGTGAGTCACATGATACGAGAGTGAATCAGTCAGGTGTGTGATGGTCTGTGTGGTTTTTAATAGTCTAAATGACTGTGGTCCATATTCACAGGTACGGCACCAGGTTTCATAGTAAATTTTACCGCAGGGAAGAGCACATGCAATTTCACCAAGATGAAAAAGTGAAAATGGGATGATATTAACAATCTTTCTGAGCCAAATGTGTGTTTCATCAAGCTCAAATAGATCTAAGTTAAAATGTTGGAGGCTGTCCTTTTTCTTCAATCTAGTAAAAATATGCTGCAGAGAACTTGTTTGTACCTGAAGTGAAAGACAGCTTTAATGTCGATTCCAAGGTCTTATTATCCCAATTTTCTTTTTCTTTTTTTTTTTGGGGGGATGAGATGGACGTCTGCCTGTGCAAGACAAGATTATGTTCATCGTTGTACACAATGAGTGGACAGCTGTGGTAATGGCTGATAAATAAAGCCTGCTTGCATCAGAAAAATATTTTTACAAATGTTAATCCCTTGATATTCCACACATAATAGTTATTTACAGATGAGCCCATGCAAGTTGAGAAGCTTTAACAATTGCTAGCAACAAACTATCCCAAGCAACTGTAGCACATTTACAGTATGCATTTGAAAAGTTACATCATATACTATATATGCACCAGGCTGCAGACCTTTTCTGTAAGATGCAGGTATTGTTGACAGTAAGTCAGACAATCAAAGAAAAGGGCATTTTCTCTTTCAGAAGAACACCTGGAAAGTCTCCAGTTACAACAGTAACAGTCACAGATCGTGCAGTTTGCACATGCACGTGCTGATAAAGGGGGACACTGGGCAAATTTCACCCAGAAAACAGTCAGTGAATGTGGACATGTGTCTCCTTGCAGGGGGAGAGAGGACCGGCTGGTGAAACTGGGGAGAGAGTGAGTACAGCAGTGTTGGTTTAGTTTTTAATTTAAAGTAGTTCAACTGTGGACATCCTCTTCTTTTAGTGGGGTTTTGTGCTGTTATCTGAATCATGTTGTCTCTCAGGGGGACCCAGGGAAGCCGGGCCTCGCAGGAACACCAGGTTTGAGAGTGAGTGACAGACTGCCAGGTCGTATTGGCTAATGACACCAGTGTGCCTTTCTGTTTCATATTTGCTGCGTGTTCTGACTGTTATAAATGCGTAGGGAGCCTCATGAATGAGTCTTTCCATTTGTCATCAGGGTTTACCAGGGCCCAGTGGACCGCCAGGGGAAAAGGTGAGACTGATTCAATTAAGTGTAATCATATGAGAGGCAGCAGGTCAACAGGAACGTGATTCCATCGCAGAGCGTTTCACAATCTGATGTAATGAATTTCCAAGCAAAGATGAAAGAACAAGTGAACCTGTCTGTTCCCAGGGAAACGAAGGTGCACGAGGGGAACCCGGCAGAAGTGTGAGTTATCAGATAAGAAAAAAAAAATTGCGACATATAATAATTTATCTGTCCTTTCATTTTGGATATGCGCTTAATATCCATGACGGTCTTTGTCTGTGATGACGAGTCTTTACTGTATTATTCAAATCATGCAGGTTCCGGGTTTACCAGGGAAGAAAGGGGAAGTGGTAAGCTACCAAATTCTGTCCTCGTATAACTTTTCATTTTAACAGAGCTCACTGTTCACTGACACACCATGCTTCTCTCTGATGGGTTTCCTCTCCTTTGCTGTTTTCCCATAGGGGGAGCGAGGCCTGTCTGGTCCTGAGGGGCAGAGGGGAGAAAAAGGGGAGGCGGGACAGAGAGGAGAGAAAGTGAGCAACAAGGGGATGATGATACTCTAGAAAACATGGAATTGGTTGTGTGTGTACGGTACATTTACGCTCCGGCATCTATCTAAATGACATTTCCTCTTCTTGTCATTTTGCAAGGGGTCTCCAGGGTCAGGAGGGTCAGGTGTTGTTGGAGCTAAAGGAGAGCCGGGAGAGAGAGTGAGTTCACACTGGAGTCATGGTAACACCTCTTTTTCAGAACATCAAATGGCACAATCATAATGTTTAAACCTGCTGTGGTGTATTCCCGACAATAGCATCCATTATTCATGAAACATTCCCTTGTGCCACGTGTCGGTGTAAGTCGTGCCCCAAAACCGCTCAAACTGAAAATACATAAAACGTGCTCTTCTCTCAGGGACCTGCTGGTATCAATGGAAGGCCGGGTGCCAAGGTGAGAGGCCTGCTATGCTTTTTTTTTGTCTTTTTAGCCTTTCTGGTTATTATATTTATTTGATTGTTAAAATGGTCTTTTAACTGTTCTTTAGGGAGATCCAGGTGAACCAGGAGAGAGGGGGGAGAATGGGCGGCCAGGAATCCCAGGAAAGCCTGGTCTTGCTGGGAAAGAGGTCAGAGTGGTGTCTGGGATCTGACTACATTCAAGTCTTACCTGTGAAAAGTAACACAATTCACACCTTTTTCAGTATCTTGTCATTCTCTGCATACAGTCGGAAGGAGGGTGATAATTAAATGTTATTGTTGAATTTTATTGTGACTAATGATTAAAGTTTAATTGATTAGTCAATCGACAGAAAACTAAGTGGCAGATATTTGGATAGTTAACTAATCGTTGAAGTCATTTTAAATACTTTCTTTTACTGGTTTTCTTTACTCAGTGAAGTAGGACACTACATTATACTGTTGTACAAACATAGTAAAGCAGTCATTGTTATTGCATGTTGCTCTCAGAGCTGTGATCAAAGATCAGACCGCCTGTTAAGCTTTCTCCTGTTCCTTCCAACATGCATCTCTTTCTAGTGATGCCATTTTAGAGGTAAAGACAAATACACTGTGTGTGTCATTTTTCCACAATTTCTCTGTACTGACCCTCTACTCACTTGATGTTGGAGATTTAGAAATTTAAGCCCACTTAGGTTTCCTCCCTGTTAGAATCAATGAACTTTTTCCACTTGTGTTTTACAGGGAGAGAAAGGAGAGAACGGCGATGAAGGCACACCTGTACGTATGATCTCTTCCTCTTACTCTTTCCATTTTTCTTTTTCAAATTTTCACTTTCATTTCAATTTCTGTTGGAATATGTTTCTTTATTAATGCCAACATCTCAGCATCCACTGACATCATAAAAAGTGTCTTTTTTTGTTTTAAACTTGCTCTTCATCAGGGGGAGTCTGGACTTCCAGGGAAGCCGGGAGAAAGAGGACTGAGGGTAGGACAAGTGTCTTTGACACATTTTATAGTCAAGTCTTCTTTCTAAAACTTTAACCACCTGGTTATGTCAATGGAAAGTTCAGTTAACAGACATTTATATTGCCCTGCCCCCCAGGGACTGGCTGGTCAGCCAGGACGACCAGGAGAGAAGGGAGACATGGGAGACCCAGGAGAGCACGGACGAAATGTGAGACACACATTTATGTATCATCATACAGACAGCTTTTCAATATGCTCTTGTGTTGTTCCACTGAGGCCTTGAGAGAAGAAACAGTGAGGAAGGTCAGCTGCTCAGTATCTTTATTGATCTGTGTTCGATCACAGGGAAGCCCGGGACCTGCGGGACCGAGAGGAGAGAAAGGAGAACTGGTTTGTTGTCTGCTTTATTTTTACAAAGTGCTCTTATAACTTTAGATCTACTGTCAGTGGATTCACATAATTCACTCTCTTCTTCAAGGGACCCCAAGGGCCTCCAGGACCACCAGGAAAAGTGGTGAGTGAGTCTCACTGTACTGCATGTTTAAAACAAAATGAACCATAATGATTAAGAATAAACCATTTTGATCAACTAGACTAGACTTAGGAACACTACGGTCTCCAGCATCTTCTCACCATTGAATGAACTTCCTACAAACCAATTCAGCCCATTTCTGAGACGACGTGCAATCTTCTGTGTTTGTTCTCTTCAACAGGCGGACATCCAGGGCCAGCTGAAAGGAGATAGAGGAGAAAAGGTATGTACTGCACCTGTGAAGAGCTTGTGAGTTGCAATAAGTATTCTTTTATTTATTTTTATTCAGTCTTACTGCAGCTATTATAGTTGCTGCAGACACACCATGGAAGAACTGATAGCTAAGTGGGTAAAAATGGAAGTAGCACAGCTAAAACAACTTACATCATTGTGGTTCCTAGGGTGACACTGGCGACCCAGGAGAACATGGCAGCAAAGGTCAGAAAGGCGAAGGAGGGACTCCCGGAGCCCCAGGCCTGCGAGTGAGTTTGCCTCATTCTTGCAACTTGTAAATGGTTCTGTGAACATCTGATAAGCCACTGTATATGCATCTGTATGTGCACTGACCCCTTTCCATGTTGATTTAGTATGTGTGACTGATGATCCTCTGTGACTTCTTGTTCTTTCCCTGCTGTCTTTAAAGGGTTCTGAGGGACAACGGGGGCCTGCAGGCACAAGAGTGAGTTTGCTTTCTGTCACTGCTTCTCTACTTCAGTTCTCATAACTAGATATCTGTAAATATCTGAATCATTCGCTCATTTCCTTTCACACACATTTACATCACTTTCACTTCTAATTTTCCCAGGGTGACACAGGAGAAAGAGGAGCGCCTGGAGAGAAGGTTTGAAATCAAACAGTGTGACCGACCCTTGTAATTTTATCAATATTAAAAAACGAAAAACGTGGATTTTCTGCTTTCTGGTGAGCGGCAGGTCTCGCTGTCCTTCATTCCACCGGATTCTGTTTCTCATGCAGTAGATTCCCAGTGGAATGAAGTGCAGAGGGCCTGACAGGAAGCTTCATGGCCAAATGAACTGAGCCACTTAAACTGTTCTCTTACTGTTTCAGCTGTAATGTAAATGTATGTTTTCTAACCCTACACCTCTGTGTGATCAGGGAGAAAGGGGAGCATCCGGGTTAGATGGACGTCCTGGTGTTGATGGTAAACCAGGTGCTTCTGGACCACCTGGTCAGAGGGTACTTCAGTTTATGCCGTCTTTTCACCAAACTATAAAATACCATGTATGTAGAGCCTCACTGGGTGGTCAGTGTGTGTGTAGCTTATGCACTGTATTTGTGTTACAGGGTGATCCTGGGAAACAGGGGGATCCTGGGAGAGATGTGAGTTTCGTTTTTCCTGTGTGGTTTGAAAAGCACAATTGGCCCTGATTTGTTTTAATTATTTGAAGATATATGCTGATATTTTTATGTTATACTCACTTTAGTAGTGAGTCTTGTATTTATTTAGTAAGTTGTTTAAATCTATTGATTCTGCTTTTGATCATATTGTCCAAATTCTGTATGAAACACAATTTCAGTAAACGTCTGCCCCTGAATTGCAATCACATATGTGCACATTATGTGTACATGCTGCAGAGGGCACTGTGGAGGTGTTAAAATTCAGTCTTCACTCCTGTTGCCAGTTGCATAAGCCCACTGTAGGGAAAGATGTCTCCAGGCCAGTCCAGTTTTACTGGAGACTATTATGTAATATTGACCATAATAATGATTCTCCACAACTGTTCAACTTATAGTTAAGTTAAACAGTCTAAATGCTATATTAAGGGGCAAACCGATGACAGCTTGACAACTGCTGCTGCTGTACAACCAAAACAAATTGCAGTTGCCATTTCTGTTACTTCACTTTTACTCCACTAAATTCTACATTTTAAACTCAGTTTTTAACTGTCCTAACCTCCCTGCAAAACAGTGCAAAATCAGACCAAAATCTAAATCAGTTTTAGCTCACCAGCCATTTAGTCTATGAGCTTAAACCATTGCCTGTGTTGTGTGTTGGTTTAATTTACCAGGGTTTACCAGGACTTAGAGGGGAACAGGGCCCCCCGGGGCCTGTTGGGCCCCCAGGCACTCCAGGGATACCTGTGAGTACACACACCTACACACAAGCTTTTCTTTTTGTATTTATGTAACCAACCCATCAGTCTCACCCACTTGTTTGTTTCTTTACATCTTCGACCACATTTACTTAGTTGTGTCTCATCATCCTTGCTGTTATATTTCAGGGTAAAGCAGGTGAAGATGGCAAAACTGGGCCTCCTGGTAAAATGGTAACTCCTTACTATAACTTTTTTTCAGCTGGTATACTTCAGCATTTTGAATATAATGTCCACTGTAATATGACACTTTTTATTAGTGACTTGACTGACATATTTTGACGTTGATTCTGTTCAGTCAGAATATATATCTTGTCAGCAGTGCTTGTTTTTTTCTCTTAGTGTGTCTCTCTATCATTCTCTAATTGGTAAAGACTTTGACGGACTCTTTTCTGTGAATGATGTTTGGTGATCAAAAGCAGCACAGACATTTATTTTGAGGTCTGCTGTATAATGGCTTCTTTAAGTGAGTCTCTAAAGTAGTGGCACTGAATTACCTGAGTGCTCCTGCAGCGGAACAGCCATTATTCAGTTTGTTTCTGTAGAGTCTGTAATGCATTTTGCTTTGACTTACAGGGTGAGGATGGTGTACCAGGTGAAGATGGGAGAAAGGTTTGTGGCTGTCTATCAGTTTATACGATCATCTGGCACTGACATGACGAGGTTTAGTCAAGTAGTGTTTCAGGATTCTATGAACTAGTTTTTGTTTTGTCCCCAATATCCTTTTATGAATGTTGTCATGTACACTGGTCTGTTAAAGTGTAGCATCTTTGATAAAATACTAGCTATTTGTAAATATTATTCAGTTCAAACAATCAAACAATAATTTAGCTAGGTGGGACGAGTGCCTTTTTATAAAATTGTTTATAAAGATGCTTATTGAGCCTGTATTTCTTTGTGAACTCTGCTGTCTTTAATCTGCAGGGTGACAAAGGAGAAGCAGGAGCAGCTGGAAGAGATGTCAGTTCCTCCAAATCTCCTTCATATTATTATCTCTTTGTGTTTTGTTGTCAGTTTGTTTTTACACTTTATCCTGTCTGACTTAGCCTGCCCTTTCTCACCCGCTCCTTCCTGTATTGATCCTGCCTTCCTTGACTTTATTGTATCGCACATCAGCTCTCTTCCTTTCTTTTCTCCTCATCACTTTCCCCCTCAAGTGTGTATTTATCAACTGTAGTTTGCTCTGACATCGACATTACCATCACACTCTCACTCACTGCTGAATCAATAGGCTTCTCAGAAGCAGCTATATAAATTCACTAGCCTCTAATGATCAAGCTTAGCCTTTAAGGGGGAGCCACTTCTGAGAGGAATCCAGAGAGGCGCCAAATGTCAGAGTGCTGTTTTCATGTGCAAATTCATAATAATTATCTCTAGAACATCAGTGGAGGGGTGGCAGCGGCCACCTGCTTTGATTTTATAGTTCAGCCTCTACTATAGCACAGGAGGAAGCAACCCAGTGTAGACAGAGTCTCAGTTGTGTAATCGCATGTTCTTTCCAGGGCCGTGATGGACTGAAAGGGGACCGGGGCCTTGCTGGGCCTGTAGGACCCTCTGGCGCTCCGGGGCCTCCTGGACTACCTGGCAACATTGGTCCTCCTGGACAGGTACGACTGATGTAGACACATTTGAAAAAATATTATGAATGGGAATGATAGTTTGTCATTTTGACTTATCTATGCACTGTCCCTGTCTCTCAGGTCGTGTATGTTAAAGGAGCTGAAGCGGCACCAATCCCAGGCCCACAGGGGCCTCCAGGAACCCCTGTGAGCGTGCATGACCTTGCAGCATTCTGACATTGTTGTTAATTACATTCTTTAAATGCATATTACTCTGCAACACACACATTATTGCTTCTCCTGCAGTGTTGTGTGCTAGGAATAATATGGACCTCCAAGGGCTACTGTGCATTAATAGAAGATAAAGTCGTTATACATACAAAACAATTCGTCTATCATACAGAAAGTAATTTTACAGAAACAGTATCTAGCTCTTGTGTGGTCATGTTATCCCCAACAGCATCGCTCTCCCACATGTAGCATCAGAAACGTGTGTTTTATCTACATCTGTGTCTGTATGCTTCTGCAGCCCTCCCACTGTCTTATCTGTTGATGTTTTTATCATTGTCCTTGCTCTGTCCTTCAGGGCGTACCTGGGATCCCGGGAGCTGTGGGAGCCAGAGTAAGTCGTTGTTGTCTTTATTGATCTCAGTTTGCTTTAGATTAGTAACCACTTAGTCTGCTTTTTGACCTTCATACTTTCTTTGTTCCAGGGGGATAGAGGTCCGCCTGGCCTTAAAGGTGAAGCTGTAAGTTAAACTTCCATCCCTGTTATAGAGAAAGGGTGACATGAGTGAGGTTTCATGTGTTTTGTGTTGACACTGTGATATCTTTTTATTGGCAGGGAGACCCAGGAGAGGACGGGGCGCCGGGCAAACCTGGGACAGCAGTGGTAAGACGTCAGCACATCACCTGTGGTGACTCTGCTGTGACTTGTGGAAACATTTATTGTCAATATTGTTCATCTCTGTTGAATGATGTTTGTGTATTTCTCTTACTAGGATGTACAGAGGGCTTTGGCCAGTTTTGGCATTCAGGTATGTGGACTCCACTCAGTTGTGATTTGCAATTTAATGAGTCTTATGTCATTTAAGGAGATATATTTAAATGCAGTACATACACTTTTACATTGGATTTGAACATGATGAGGTTGTATCTTGATGATTTGATCCTTTTGAGATGTTTGTGCACGTAACTACTTTCCCACTAATGTCTGTCAGTGTAGCACATTTCTTTCTTATTAGTCAGATATGTTTATAAGTTATATAAAAGTGAGTTTGTGTTGTGGAGTGAATTTGGAAATAAATATTGCAAACTATAGATTTTCGTAAGAACAGTAAGACCATTTGATATCCAATCTAATTCTAATATCCAAACAGCCTTGATGTCAGTTCTTACTCATGTATCTATTGTGGATACATATTTTAGCATAATTGTCTTCCTAATGGAAAATTTCCTGGAAACTTGTGCAAAGTGTTGTATTTGTCCATTTGTTCTCGCAAATGTCTTAATACCGTGTACAGCTTCCGGATGTATTTATAACTCATGTTCAGCTGTTGTATTGTGTGTCAAATAGCTCAGTTAGTTTGAAAATAAAAATGTCTTCAATCCAGTAAAAGTGGATTAACAGAGTTGCCATGGTCAAATATCGGATTAGCTCTTGGTTTATAGGCATTATAAAAATAGGAGTGCAAGTAGTTTAAAACCACAGCAGCATGTGGGGCTTGATGTTATTGACGTAGACCAATGACTGACGTAGGTCTATAACTGAATTGTCCCTTTTTTAGAATAAACATTAAACTAACAGTGTGGAGGAGTTTAATGCCCTCATTTAGTATTTCTGCAGATGAAAAACTCTCTCCCACAGTAAAACTATATATCTCAGAGTTTATGTGCGAATACATTTTAAAATGACCATTAGACCTTGCATTGTTTGGACTCAGCAGCTAAAAGTGACGCAATTACAAGCAACTGATTACAAGCAGTTTCCCAGCTGTTGAGATGAAATTTAGATGACTGATCTTTAGCTGAGGTCTAAGGCATTTCACATACAGGAACCTGTGGCTTAAAGTTATGAAGCTCTTGCCAGCCATTTCCCTTTTCTGCCCTCCACACAGGTGTCGGATCTGAAGGTGGTTGTGGACAGGAAGGACACACCACAGGTTCCTAGACCAGAGAAGGTAGAGAAAGGTGAAAAAGGAGACAAGGGTGAACCTGGACCAAGAGGACCACCTGCTGTAGATGTAAGTATGACTAAGGGCATCTTGGAAACTTATGGTAAAAATGAAACAACTTGATGAAGAGCCCTAGTAAGCACCACAATTCAATGTTTGTTAAAATCTATGTCTAATCAACAGTATTTAAAAAGTTTTAAAATTATATTTGTTTAATTTCCATTTCCCGTTGTGCACCAGGGTGCTCGAGGCTTTCCGGGAGAGAGAGGACCAAAAGGGGACCAAGGGGAGCGAGGCCCCGTTGGAGCACCAGGGCCTACAGGTAGAGCCATTGGGGAGCGAGGGCCAGAGGGACCCCCAGGGCCTGCTGGAGAGCCAGGCAAGCCAGGAATACCGGGAGTTCCTGGGCGAGCTGGGGAACTGGGGGAGGCTGGAAGACCAGGAGAGAAGGTGAAGAGGAGAGTTGGGTAAACAGCAAAAGATTTTTCCTGGACTGAACGTGACTCTGCTAATATCATGTATCATCTGTATTTCAGGGGGCGGGTGGAGAGAAAGGTGACAAAGGAGAATCTGTAAGTGCTTATGTTACCTTGACATTGTTTACTCTGGTCGTCTGCATCAAGGTAGTGAGAAGAAATTCATGTCATGAATTCTGAACTGAGAGTTTCTGTTGTTTTTCAGGGTAAAATCGGGATAACGGGACCAGCCGGCCCACCAGGTCAAAAGGTAAACGTCCTTGTTATTGATGTAGTGTAACCATGGAAATTCCACATTTTGCAGGTGTAAGAGACAGGAGTTCATACAGTAAGCATTTGTGTGTGTATGTACTGTAGGGAGCATCTGCTGACTCAGTACTGATTGGTACGCCTGGGGTCCGAGGTGCTCCAGGAGATGCAGGACAGAAGGGAGAGCCTGGTGCTGCAGGAGCACCGGGACCAAAAGGAGACCGGGTAAGATTTACATACACATAATACAAATGTCCATATCACATGTCATGTTATGCACTGTCACATGCCTCTATATGCAAATTAGCTACTTTTAATGTGTCTTACAGGGTTTTGTGGGACCTCGTGGTGATAAAGGAGACAGAGGGGAGTCGGGAGAAAGAGGACGTGATGGCTCGCAGGTGAGCTGGCTCTCCGGTGTGATCTAGATTAGAATATTGTAAAAATGGCAAACTCCTAAAGTGAGAAAATCAGGTAAAATATCTCACTGTTGTTACCACACTCTTTATAGTTGTTACTATATAATTTTTATAAGAAGCAATCTGTGGTTTGTCATTTCAGGGAACACCAGGAGAACCAGGAAAACCTGGTCAGGATGGGAAACCGGTAAGTGTGAACTCCTGGAAGTGAGCTAAGTTATACTTGTAATGGTGAAGTTGAAATTGACAATATTGTGCTTTTTGTTTTTTTTTATTTTCACAAAGAGCATGATATAGTAATGACTTTCTTGGTTTAAATACACATGTGTAACTATTTAGTGAATATTTCTTTCAACAGACTTGGTAAGTGTGTTTTTTTTATATTTATATAGTTAATCCTATATACTGTAGTTAATAACGTATACATTATGTTCTTGTTCATTGCATATTTTATTTTTTTATGAATGAGTATTGAGTATTAATACATATGTACCTGCTTACTTTTTAAAAAATATGAAACCAGCAAGATTCCAGTTAACATCACATCTTTTACTATTTACAGTGATCACTAAAAGCCCAAACACACTCGGTCAAATGATATACTGTATGTCATGATTGCTTGGTTGGGTGCAGGAATAAATATAAAGAGAGGAGAGGAGAAATATTAAACACTTCCTCACACTTTTTGTTTTCCTTCCCTCCATGTCGGAGCAGGGCCAAACAGGGCCCGCTGGTCCTCGAGGCCAACCAGTGAGTAACCAGTAACCCAGCAAAGGGGCCTGCTCTTAGGCTTGCTCTTCAGAGTAAACCACTGGGTTGGCTGCAAGCGTTAAGCTGATGGAGCTCTCTTTTCCCCCTCTTGGTCCGAGGCTTCATAGATCCTTAGACAGTAACCTTTTACAGCTGTGCGGCTAACACCTCACTCTCTTAACTTCCTCTCTCTCCTCATATGTGCCTTATCTCTGTCCATTTCCTTTTCTGTGTTGTTTGTTTCCCCTCTTTCAACACTCCTCTCCACCCACCTGTCCCCCCACCCCTCTGTCATCCACCTTCCTCTGTCTTTCATCCTCTCCAGGGCCTGCCTGGGTTCCCAGGAGTTCTAGGCAGACCGGTAGGTTCTCTGCTGCTGGCTGGCATGCTTGAGCTCTGGAGGAGGAAGGGCTGGGAGAACCGGCTCCTGTGGTATCAGATACAAGAGGGAGAAGGGGGAATGGACCAAAGCTGTAGAGATACCAGTGGGCTTTAGCTTAGACAGCACGTAGCTCGAAAGATGTATCCGCATTTAACAGCAGGGGACTAGATCAGCCTATCACCAGGATGCACGCAGTGTCATGTACCTCACAGGCAAATGTCACCACTTTAATCATAATTCATTTGTATTGGAAACACCCTTCTGGGAGCTGGGGTCTGGGATAAGAGTCGGTCCTTGATCGGCTCATCATAAAATATTAATCAAGACCACCTGTCCCCAAAGAATCCAAACTCAAGAGTTGAGTTTTGAAATTGAATTCTAAGCGTGTAAAACAGCACAGATCTGTTGGAGGAGATGAAAGGAAGTCAAGTGACATCCTGAACTGAAGCTCTCGCCAGGATCCAATGTACAATATAAGGGGGGGAATCCTAAATTGGGTGTTCTCCAAAAAGTACTGTGTTGTCGATTCGCTTGACTCTGCTTATCATGCATGCAGCTGTGCCTGCTGTCTGTTGTGTGTTTATCCCTCTGATAGTACTGTTTTTTCAGAACTTTCCATGTGAGTGTCTCTGTGTTGACATTGCTGATCCTCTGTGTTTGTATTGTCCTACCTGTTGTCGCGAGTCAGTCAGATGTTTATGTGTTTGTATATTTGTGTCTCCTAGAGAGAGGCTCTAGTCAATCAGTGACACGTCTGTGTGTTATTTATATTAACTCCATGTTGTCCAATATTGAGTACATAAAAAAAGTATATACATTTTTATGTGCTCAATTTTGATAAACATATTTATGCATAAATATGTGTCATGTGCAGGACTGTTTGTGAGCTGGGCACAGTGACTTCCTGGAGTTTTGCCGTCACCGTGAGGTTGCCAGGCAACCAGCGGAGACTCCAGGAAGTTATATTTAATGATAAACACAAGAGCAGCATCAGTCTTCTCATCTAACTCTCAGCAAGCAAGCAAAAAAGCTTTTTCAAAATGTCAAAATATTCCTTTAACATGTGGCCTGTGTGCAGTTTTAGTAAATATTTTATGATGTGTATTTTGCTTCTGTAGGGCAACCCAGGAGAGCCTGGCATTAGGGGGCCAACTGTAAGTATCACACATGACGAAGCCTGCAACTACATGTTCATATTCCCTTTTTAACAGCCGCAGTTCACATGTTGGTGATTTGTGTTTCAATTAGGGCCCCATGGGTCCCAACGGGCTTCCAGGTCCACCAGGTGTGAAGGTGAGTTTACTACATCTCAGTGTGCTGCCTGTTACAACATGTATACTGAAAGTCTTTTGTTTGTTACTTTCTGGCCAAAGTCATAAAAAGTTTGTTTTTCTCAGGGTAATCAAGGAGAGCCAGGTGTTGGTGTCCAGGTAAAACAGCTGCAGTGGTATTTTACATCTTTTGGACAAGAGATTCAGTTGCCCTTGTACCTAGTCACATTACCATCTAGACAGTGAGGTTGCATTGTGCATCGTGTGAGTTTATTTCTCCTCTCTGCAGGGTCCTCCAGGTGCCCAAGGGAGCACAGGTCTGCCGGGACCACAAGGTCCTCCGGGAGCTGTAGTAAGTCTTCCCATAAATCACAACTTCTCTTCAGTGAAATTCACGTTTTCTCACGAAATTCATATTGTGTTCCCTCATATCACTGTATTTATTTCTACCCTGCAGGGTCCACAGGGTCCCCCTGGACTGTCAGGGCAGGTGGTGAGTATGCAATCCTGATCTGGCTGCTACTGTTGATGCAGCGTGGAGCACAGTGAGCAAGTGTAAAATTGAAGAAATGTTTTGAGCCTGAGGCATTTCAGTTATGACTGAAAATGGGAAGGTAATTAAATAAAAATGCCAAAACATGCGTACCAAAGCTTTTGTTGATAAATGGCGGCTTCAGCTGCGTTTCGTGTTCATTATTTGAAAAAGCAGGACACAGAACATGTGATTTGTTGTACCTTCAGCTGAAAAACAAGCAATCCCCTCAGCAGTGGCCACTACAACCAACTTTTCTACCACTGTTTTCTTGTTTTCATTTTTGTTGTAAACTGTTGGCTGTTTGTGTAACAATATCTGAGTATTATAAAAAATATATGAAAATAATAAGGGAAGATCTCATTATTAAGAGGAGATTTTATAAGCAAACAAACTGGAACATGCACTCCTGTGCTGCTGCGCCGTTTTGGAGAATCTGACATAAAAAATAAAACCCTCAGAAAAGAAACTTTTCCTTTGACTGGCCATTGAGTGAAATCTTCATCCATTTTTATTTTCACGCAAACCATAACTGATCCATATTAATTGGGGTTGAAGACAGGTGCACAGATATATTTGGATGATTTACAACTTTCGTAGTACACCCAAATGTAAACGTGACATGCTTGTGATTAAATAAATATTACATATACTGAAGTGTGTGCTGCTCCCAAGGGTGAAGCAGGTAAACCAGGAGTCCCTGGCAGAGATGGGGTGCCCGGCAAAGAAGGAATACCTGGATTACCAGGAAAGCAGGTGTGTGTGTCTCTATGTTCCAGTGTTTGTGTTCCTGTAGTCGACTGTGTGTGTGTGTGTGTGTGTGTAGTCTGTAGTGTGTAGTGTGCGCTGTGCTGTTTTTATCAGGTCCTCCTCGGTGTCATCATTGTGTAATTTGTTCCTCAGGGCATTGCTGGACCTCCTGGCCAGCCCGGCTTAAAGGGGGAGCAGGGAGACAGCGGTCCTCCAGGGAAGGTGAGAACATGCTGTATCTACCGAGCAGCCTCTGGCTAAAAGGACCATCAATGAAATTGGTTTTGTTGTTGCTTTTACAGCTGCAGAATGATTTACTGCCTGAAGTAATGAAAAAAAAAAAATTTCTGTAGCGCTGTTATTAGCTTCCTACTGCGAGAGTTTTCATCTGATGCACAACACTAGGTGGTCCTGTTATGACTCTTCCTTCAGGGGTCCTGGTCAGGCTGCTGTAGTTTGTCCACCTGGGGCTGGGGCTGCCTGGTGCTCCAGACACATTCCCCGGCAATTTGTACACTTCCTAAAGTTGGCCAGGAGTCCCACTGTTAGTTGCGTATATGTTGCTGCTAGCTGTCTCTATTTACTCTCATATTTCAACTCTGATATGTCTGAGCAGGCTGCAGCAGTGTGAGCCATGAGGCTGAAGGGACTCTGTTGGTGAGGGGATCTGTCAGTAGCCTGTGGTTAAATCCAGTAAAGTCAATACAATGGGCAAGGCAGAAGTTTGAGGTGCTTGATGGTCATTGAATTCGGAAATTGTGTTCTACATCAAACACAACTGATGGAGTTACACGAGATAATCGCAGAGCTGCCAAACAAACAAACCTCCTGAACAAACTTTTGCCTCTGAATATGCATACGATGGGGTCGGCTACGTACCTCTAACCTGGGAAATGTTTAGGTGTGGTTTATGAATTTTGTGTGTCCTTTTGAAAACATGTCCAAAATGCTCTGTGATAAAACAGATACCTCAGCTATCTGGGCAGCTGAAAGTGAGAACAGATCTGTATGAAAACGTTTTTGAATATTTGTTTCTTTCAATGTTCATACACGCCAGAAACAGGAGACACACTTCTCCAAACTTTTACAGATTTCTAGTGTTAAATGAAATGATGTCTGTCAGTGACCTACCTACTGTAATATTAAATACCCAGGATACTTTTACATCCCTTGCCATTGGTGAGTATTTTGAGCTGAGATTAGGCAGTAATACAAGAACTTCATCTTCCCCTGCAAGCTATCTCAGTGGGGACTGTTATTGACTGACATTCAAAGCAATTCAGAGCAAATTCTCTGGCACTTGCTCACCCAGTAAACTGAGTTTTCACGTGTGAAACATTTAGTCTCTCTTTCTTGTGTTCCATGCTACCCTCACAGGTCTATATTATCTGGTGCAGTACAGGATTGCAGTTAAATGGGGGAAAACCATGTGGAGGCCTGGAGCGCCTCCCACTCTAAAAATAACCAACCATGAATGTGGATTTCAGCTAAATCCTTGCATAACTTTATGGATAATTGCCTCGAGTGTTCTATTAAAGCACTCTACCAGCCTGTCAGTCTGCAAGTGGCACAAGCTGCTCTGGATTATCTTTTATCAATTCATATATATCTTGTAGCAGCAGGTGAGATGTAAATGTGCATTACGGTGCTCATCATCTAATCATGCATGATCACGCACAATGAACTGGATGTTCCAGTGAAGCGGCCCCCATGTTCAGGTCAAGACATCCACAAATTGAATTTCCATGAACTGAATTTAACATTTCTCCTTACAATATACAAGCATCAGCATTTTAGGTGCAAGACACTTTGGCTGGTAGACTATTTGACTGAACTCCAGGTAATCTGTCAGCGCTACTTGGCCTTCAAATGGAAACTCCCTTACCACTGACACTCAGATATTATTGCCTGCCAGTTGTCTGTATTTGAATGACTGCAGACATCTGTTAATAGGGATTGGTTCGGCTTGACAAAGTCTGTGCCAATTATGCCGATGAGGATCTCAATTAAGCTAAATTTCATCTCAGTGAGACTGAAAATGACAGAGAAGGTCACATGCATTCATAACCTTCTCTCTTCATCACATCGCATAGAGTCAAAATCACATTCATACATATCATACACTGCTGATACCAACACCAATCGAAATCATTTTAACCTTTAAACTTTTATTAAACTGCTACCAAACTATTAGTAACCTATGCGTGCACCTGACTTTATCTTGTAAAATGATATGCACTGTACTGCTGTTGCTGGTGCAACTGATTCCCCCTGATCTGAGCCACGAGCAATCAAGTTTGCTGCCAGGTTTCATAATGACATGAAGTAGCTGCTAACTCACAACTGCAGTGTTTTCAAAGTATTTTGATAGGAAGTCAGTGCTTCTACAGATGTGGGACAGCTGTTTCAGAGACGTCCATTTGGCAGTATGTAGAAAGGCTTGAGCTGTTCAGTTGAGCAACCAAAGCACATGTTTATTCAACCATGGAAAGGGGTTGGTCATCCACAGCAAATAAAATCAATAAAACTTTCCACTATTTTCTATGTTAACAGCTTTACTTTATTGTCATCTGAAAAGAGTTTCTCTCACTTCTTTATTGTTTCCAGTAGTGTTTGGTGCTCTAATACCTTTTCTTCCTGGCAATGTTTGCTTGTTAAACTTCATCATATTCCTTTGCGTGATGCCTCTATGGGTGTTTTATCAAATGTTTGGTAGCAGGTAGCCGTTCTCTTGCTCACATGCTACACTAGAGTAGCTCTTTTGTGACGTGATGCTACTTTTCTTTACACCAGTTTGCACAAATTGTGGCTTTAAAAAAATGTACATTATGTCTCAGGAAATATTCATATCATATTGTAACTGTATTATCAGAGAGAGAAGTGTGACACGTAACAATCCCCAACTGGAATCAAACCAGGGATGTTCCCATCACAGCATATGGTATACATCTTAACCACTAGGCCACCAGACACTCTGTCCTGTTTTTTATCAGTTTCAACTCATCATTGCCAGGAGCTTCTGGATACCAGTGTGTGGTGGCGGGGCGTGATTTAGCGCTCAGCTGCAGAGGAGAGAGGTGGGGGAGTGGCTCAGGGAGTCAGGGCAGCACACAGGTGCCGCAAATGATAATCAGCGTGTGTGTTTATCAGTAGCGGCAGCCTGGGGAGAGGGGGAATGGAGCTGGAGAGCGGAGAAGGACACACGGCAGAGCTGCCAGGCACCCAGAGACGAGAAGGAAACGACGGGGAGAAGGACAGTCGGGGTGTATGTGTGTGTTGCAAGTGAGCTCAGTGGAGCAGAATAAAGGGCCAGACAAGGCCATAAACGGTAAAGTTGTGTGTGCGCTTCTGTCAGCGGAACCCGCAAGCAAGGAACCTTGCTACACAGTGTTGTAGATACTCTCTGCTGGTAAAAAAGTGTCTGGAGAAAAAGACACATAGATGGAGCTTGCGTGTCAGGTACTCGGTATTCGCTGCCATTCCTGCTGTTTGTGATGTTGATGACATGAAACGTGATGAGTGTCTGGAACAGCTCCCTCACCGCTGACAGCCTCCGGTTCAGCACCTTGGACAGAGCCACGGTGACACTGTCAGTGAGTTCACTAGTTTGATAAATAACCAGGCAACACTTGTCCATCTGCTCAGCAGCTCCACCATTTGTTCATGCGCGCACGCACGCACGCACACACACACACACACACACACACACACACACACACACACACACACACACACACACACACAGATGGAAGTGACATCGCATTTTCCAGCTTCACAGCAGCAATGGACTTACTTGGATAACAGACATGTTTCAAGCTTTCCAACATACAGCTGCAAGCATTTTTTGGTTTCAGTCGAGTCGAAGAACAAGGGGCTTCCACTTTTCTTCATGTACTCATTCTTGACCCAGACTACTTTTCCCTCAAGACATGGCTGAAAAATGTATGGACACCAAAAAAAGAAACGGCACTTGATCACAAAGTAACTCTTGAGCCACAAGATCTGCGAATATCAAACACTCTCCAGCTGGTGTAGTGCAATGGTTAAGCAGTAGGAGTTGTGCAATTGTTGGCAGTCGTTGTCGAACACATTAAGGCTCTTAATCTTTGAGAGCTGGAAAAGCTAATGGTTGGGCCGATATGCTTTTAAGTATACATTTATGTCTTTTCATGAACAAGAACCTATACTATGCTGCACAAATAATTACTATTATTTTCTCAATTTTTCTGTGCTCTCACAGGATGTAGCTGGACCCCCTGGACCCAAAGGAGAGAGGGTGAGTCACTGTTATTCGCATCAGCATGGAAGTAGCTACATTAACCTTTTTGTTTGTTTGTTTTTTAGCTGCAGCATTGACCGTTGAATGTAGATGCATAGTATACTCAATTACTACAGCCTGGTCCTGAAATGAAAGACAAAATATATATATATACAGTTGGATGAAGCAGAACAGAGTATCTGACTGCAGCTGACAACTTCTCTGGTTGTGGCTGATGCAGGGTCTTCCTGGTGAAACACTACCAGGCACGCCTGGAGAGAGAGGTGTACCTGGAGAAAAGGTGAGTCCGACCAAACCATTAGCACTGAACTCTCGCTCAGTGTCAGTGACACAAGACAGTGTGAAAATGTGCTTTTCCATTCAAACTGTATGATAACTGCTGTCTTTCAGGGTAACAGGGGAGACAAAGGGGCTGCTGGCGTCAAAGGAGAGAGAGTGAGTACCATCATGCTGCAGGGCGACACATATACTTAGTGTTAACATAACATGTTGACAACATGCTGTCTGTCTGTCATCATACTAGGGAGTGGCTGGTGAGTCAGGAGAGCCTGGAGAAGATGTGAGTAGCTTCCACTCCTTGTTTTCTGGGCTGTGGTGTTTTTAATGGACTCTTACATGTTGTATTACTGAATGTGATTTTGTTGGGTACATATATCTTCACATTGTTCCCTGAGAGTCTAATGCTGTCATCTATCAGTGAATGTTTAATGCCGCCATTACAATACCATTAGTACTGTGTAATGCAAGATATAATCTAGTCAGGATTTAATGGTTGATGCGAACAAAGATGTCGACTAATGAACAGACGGCTCATATTTGTACTGTAGATTTGAGCTGTGCGTAAAGAGTTAGCTTGTTGATTAAATCTATTTTGCCAATGTCTTTTATTTAAGTACCTGGTTACATGTACTTTTTCATGAGCTTGATGAAGCACTAAACAAAGTGCGTTACTCTTGACAGTTTTCATTTAACATCCTTGATAAATGTTATTGTTGTGAGCTCTTTTCCATTACATCCATAAAGAAATGGGTTATATCCAGCTGTGTACATGCAGCATGTTGATGTTTAGCACGGGTCTGCTTGGAGGGCCTGTGCAGTAATCAACTCCAAATGCTTTACTCATCCTACTTATGTAATCACCTCCTACTTAAACTTTAGTGGCATTTGTGTTATCCAGAAATCACATAACAGTGCAGTAAATATATAATGATACAATATATTCCATTTTTAAACTAGGATTCTTTTTGTCAAGCTCTTCCACTGCAAAGTCAGTCCAATTATTTAATCTTACATTAATCAGCCGTCTTTGTATCACAGTGTGATTAAAGTCTCTAGACCTTTTATCTAAAAGTGTCAGCTGTAATCTCCTCTGATGCTCCAGGTTTTGATTATTTGTCGTCCTTGAGCTTAACGAGGCATGTTAACTGTAATGACAACCAAACGTGCCTTCACCAGCATAATAATGAATGCCAAACCGATATTTGGGGGGCTTGAAAAAAACATGTGACACTTTTCAAACAAACTGCAACTGCACTTTGTTATTATTATTAATATTCATTAAAAAAAAAAGAAATAATTCATATTAATTTCTTTATTAATTTCATTTGTTTTTGCTTAAAAAAATCCACAATCAGTATTTCTTATTTTCACATATGTATTTTTCATGCAGGGGCAACAGGGATCTCCTGGGCCAAAAGGAGATAAGGTGAGCTGTTATCATGTGCGTTATTAATTTGCCTGAAATCACACCCAGCCCTTGTGACGGTTTTGACAAAATGTGTGTTGCAGGGAGAGAAGGGCATAGGACTGGCAGGTCCTCCTGGTCGGGTTGGGCCTCAAGGTTTAAAGGTGAGTAACAGCGTGTGGTGCCTGTCTAATCAGTTCATGGGGTTTATCAGATGTGCCACTGGTCAAAATCTAACTGTGACTCGATATCAGGGAGATCCAGGCCTTCCTGGTCCAGCTGGTCCTCCAGGGCTACAGGGGAAGCCAGGTGACGCTGGGCAGCCTGGCCTGAGAGGAGAAACTGGACAACCAGGACCTCCTGGACCACAAGGGGAGAGGGTTGGTGGAGCAGCTTATTACACAGTAATGTATGCTTGAAGTCTTAATATCTGTGGTATGATTTTCAACTATCGAGGTCTCATTTTCAGGGTCTCCAAGGCTTTGCAGGCCGTGCAGGAAATGTCGGACCCCCAGGTCCTCCTGGACCTCTTGGACAGGCAGTAAGTTTAGATCCTGTTTTTATTACACTATGATTAGTAGCTTATGTTCAGCTAAAAGTAACTATATTTAGGCTTGATTTTGATTGTTGTTGGATGACTGCTTAGAAATAGTTTACTAAGTTGTGAAATCTTTTGATCTCTCTTATAAAATGTGTGTATTTTCAGTGGGGTCTCTGAAATCAGGTTTTTAAAAAGTAAAAGGTCAGAGAGAGAGAGAGATTTATGATTGATACGATCAATACTTATTTTCTAGGGCTCTCCTGGTACCAACGGGGTCAAAGGGGACAAGGTGACTATCCAAGCCGACACATATTTCTGCCTACCTGCTTGAATGTTAATGGATTTTGAAGGGTGTACATGTACATATTATTTCTGTTGCCAAGGGGGAAGCTGGCGTTGGAGTCCCCGGTCCCAGAGGAGAGAGAGGAGATTCAGGGGCCAGAGTAAGACATGGGTTACATTACTGTATCCCTGAAGATGTGAACTAATATGAATTTGCCTCTGGATGATAGAAACTAAAATTGTGTGCCTTTTTCTTTCTGTTGTGTCTTAGGGAGTGGAGGGTCGTGCTGGCTTGGATGGGGAGAAAGGGCCAGCGGTAAATTTTATATATATATATGTTTCCTTTTTTATCCATCACTCAGGAACACCAACAGAGTCTTTCCACCAAAGCTTTTAGGGTTGTGTTTTTCAAAATGCCTACTTCATCAGGAGGCGGTCTGTATGGAGGCATAAAAGGAAAAACATTATAAAAGAGCTGTTCTTTACAAGGACACAATGTATTTCTTAGATTGTAAACTTATTATTCAACAGATCTTGTCCCCCCTCTCAGTGTTGCAATGCCCATCATGTACCAACAAGCAGGACCAACAGCAGTCTAATTAACCTGTGCTCACTGTTTAATCATTTCAGTTTTGTCGTCCCACCAAGAATAACATGCCTAGTGTCAGAAACATGCATGGTGGTTTTTCAGCGTGGAGCCACATATAATGGGGCATGGTGTATGTGTGTTTGTGTGTTCACCAGGGTCCCCCAGGGGTCCGTGGTGCTCGGGGAGAGAAGGTGAATACCTCCAGTCCTTTTCCCATTTTTATATGCTATCTGTGTCCCCCAAGCATTCTGCTCATGTAAAGTAGTGAATTAGATTGACACGCCTGAATGAAATGTTTTGCTCTCAATCTTCTTTTCAGGGAGACATCGGGCTGCAAGGTGACAAAGGAGAGAAGGTGTGTGCATTTTAATATCTAATAAGCGCCACTGCTGCGCTCGTTCGCTCTCTCTCTCTCTCTCTCTCTCTCTCTCTCTCTCTTTTGGCTGTGTATTTATTTATATTTGTAAACGTCAGTGATAGAGAAATTGAGAAAGAGGAAAATAAGACGTATTTGTGTCAACAGTGGCTGTTTTGAAAGAGCTCTTTCACGAGATTTACTCTTTTGAGAGCAGGGGGAATATATGAATACACACAATGATAATGAGCCATGATACTATACAGCGTGAGAAAAGGTAATAGGATGAAACGCGTTGATGTTTTGACTTCGGGGTGAAGCCAGATGTTTACAGCTGTTCTGTCACTCACAGGGGGACACTGTGCTGGTGGGAGGACCTCCTGGAGAAAAGGGCAACAAAGGAGAAACCGTCAGTGAACACCTGGATGGGTCAACATGTTTAATATAGTTAAATATCCACTTTGTGTGTATTTGGTTTTGCTTGTTGTGAATTTCACTTTTGTTCCATTTTAGGGTGACAGGGGACCCAAAGGTGTGCAGGGAGAAAAAGGGGTGAAGGGTCAAGAGGGCCCTACAGGGGAGCAGGTAAATTAGTTTATTCTTGACAGAACAGATAGTTTCAGGGCTGCTACTAATGATCATTTTCCTTTTTGAGTTATCTGTTGATTTATTCTTCTAAGGAATCGACTAATTATTTTGCCAGAAAATAGTGAAATGTGTCCGCCTGAATTTCCAAAAGCCCAAGGCGACATCTTCACATTGCTTGTTTTATCCAACCTGCAGTCCAAAATGCAAAGACATTCAATTTTCATTGATATAAAGCAGAAAAAGCCACAAGATTTGTTGCATTTGAGAAGCTGAAATCAGCAAATGTTGGGCCTTTTTGCTTCATAACAATTAATCGAGTATCAAAATTGTTGAATTTTCCTAATTGCTCAGTCGACTAGTTGTTTCAGCACTAGATAGTTTGCCTTCTGACAGCATTTAATCCAAATTAGGGGTAGGGCTGAACAATTAATTAAATATTATCAAAATCACAATATGGCCAAGTGCAATATCCAAATCACAGGAGCTGCAATCTTTTGATAAAGGTAAAACGTGTCACAACATACCTTTTCATAAATGAAGCACTGTGGTGCTACAGAGATGCCCCGGCCTACAAATCATATTCTCCAGATGAAAGGGAACATACTTGTTTGATACAGACCCCAGCAAAAATCACATCATCGTCATTTTATATTTTGTTCAGTGAAAATGAAATGCAAAAATTACCATTCCCACTAAAATCATGACTCATATCGCAATCACAAAATATCTGTCAAAATAATTGCCATATGATATTGTTTTTAAATATTGTTCAGCCGTAATTTGGGGTGGATGATATATTGTCATTAGTCATGTGGATCTGATGGCCAAGCAAACCGAGGCATCGATTGGTTATTTAACAGTCAAATAAGATCAGAAAAATTAATAACTTAATTGTAACACAACCAGGAAAAGATGACATTTAAACAATATGCTGATGGTGCAGTAACCAAAACCTGAGATAAGATGTTGCTGTATTGATATTACAAATGATCAATATGCATATTTCTGTGTATGTGTGTATTTGACAACAGGGTCTGAGGGGAGAGCCGGGAGAAAGAGGATCCACTGGATTCCCAGGTGCCCGTGGCCCCGGCGGACAGAAGGCAAGTGACACTGAGCATGGATGGTCATTGTGATTAAAACAATATCATAATTAATAGCAAAGCCAGTCAGTAATCAGTACAGGTAATCATTTTACTGCTCTAATTACTGTAATTCTGTCTTCTCTCTTCAGGGAGAAGCCGGCCAACCTGGAGTTCCTGGTGAATCGGTCTGTGATTTAGCTTCCATCTAAATAAAGATTTTCCATTTTCTGTGTGTGTGTGTTTCTTTCTTTAGCGAACAGAATGAGAGATGATTTCTGCTTTTTCTTCCAGGGTTTACCAGGAAAAGATGGGCTGCTGGGGCGTAAGGGGGAGAAGGGAGAGATTGGTATCCTAGGAATGAGAGGAATCAAGGTATTTTTAGTGTGTGTGTGTGTGTGTGTGTGTGTGTGTGTGTGTGTGTGTGTGTGTGTGTGTGTGTGTGTGTGTGTGTGTGTGTGTGTGTGTGGTTTCAACCTTGAAGCATCTTTCAGGTGTCAGTGATGACGGTCACAAGTCAGTAATGGCATGAAATTGATATGATTGCAGAGGATTAATGCAAATGGTGTCAAAAATATCCATGCAGAATATTTGCAATATTACATTATGATGATCAATACCTGGAAATGGGTGTTTTGCTCAGCCTGATAGAATTCATTTCCCTTTTTTTTTCACTTCATTCATTCATTTGAATTATGTTTGAATCACTGAACCCATCAAAGACGTGGGTGACGATTCAGAGGTGTGGAGGCAGGCTAGGTTTTTGTTTTTTACTATTATTACAACCTTTAGTTAATCAAGTAATCTCATTGAGATAAAGACCTCTTTTGCAAGAGAGACCGGAGTACAGCAGGAGAAAGAAGTACTGAGGGAAGACGCAGCCAGTCACACACATGCATATACCTACAAACAGTACAAACAATCACAGACGTCTCTAAAAAGGTACAAAGTTTAAAATCGCTCAGTGGGACGAGACGTTGAAACTGTAAAGGAATATTTAAAAATGTCGTTTTTACACTTCGATTTATGTACAGATTAAACAAACAAGATGTAACGTGGCAAATTTTGTTTCCTTTAGACAGCAGCAGGCTATCTGTTTCTCCCTGTTTCCAGTCTCTGTTACACTAGCTTCATATTTACCATGCAGACATGAGAGTGGTATTGATCCTCTCATCTAACTCTCTTTCCCAAAATGTCAAAATATTCCTTTAAAAGTTAATTCTAATTGTGTGGTGGAAAGTACTGGAAGGCAGTCTTTCTAATATCGTGAGCTAGCCAGTCGTTTTAAATTTGAGAAGAGAGATACTGATGCAGTAGTAGGATATATTTATACACAAGAATGACAGTGTATACAAGATTTATCTCCTGTAATGAAATGCAGGGCACGTCTGCACCAGGTTGTTTTAGAGTGAGCAGCATGGGAGTACAGGATATCTTCATAGTCAAGTACAGATATGATGGTTAATTTCACTTTGGCTTTCCCGTGCAATGTAAGGAACACATTTCTATCTTTAGTTTCTGTGCCAGTTGCTACCACTAGTAAAGTTTATGTATGGATAATGTTACTTTGTAATAAAGTTTTATGAATTGCTAGCCACCTTTTTAAAGTCAAAGAAAAACTGGGTTATAAGCTTCCTGTACATCCATCTATGTTCACTGTGTGTTTGAACATAATACCAGTGTACAATCAGAAACCCTGTGGATTGTGGATTTAGCATGCCCGGACTTCCTCTGCAGCTGTATTCCCACTTATCTTGTTTTTACTCGTCGTTATTGTCTGAACACATGTTATCAGGAAAATTATAGCATCCAGTTCTGCGTCATATCCATTGCTACGTAAAACTTGCTACTCAAGGTGGTTCACGTTGCACCGTGATTCATCCTGAGTGGCAGGTGAGAGGACTGTCTGTGGACGGGCTCTCTGTCTGGCTGGTTTAGTGCATTTTGTCCCTCTGTGACTCACAAGCCTCTTCGTTCTGTCAATGATGAACTTATGTGTTTCCAGGGTGACCGAGGACCCAAGGGGGCTTGTGGAGGCGATGGACCCAAAGGAGAGAAGGTGGGATTGAGACAGACAGAAAAATGTGATTTGGTAGGAGGAAGAGGAGAAGAAATAAGCATGAATGGAGAAATTGTATAGTGGTAATTTCATACCCATTTTGACACTGTGGGGTTTTTATTCTGTCCAAATAAAGAACAAATAAACAGGAACATGTTAACATTTCACTGCTGGCTGGAGAATAAAATAATAGATACTGTATCCCTTTGTTTTAATTATATGTTGAACTAAAGTAAAATGAGTCACATTTATGAGTCATGTACTGTGTGGTATGTGCTTGAAAATTAAATGAATCTGAGTGTTTTGTGTTCAGGGGGATGCTGGTATTCATGGACGATCAGGCCTGCCAGGAAGAAAAGGTGAACAGGTATGACTAATATCTGTGGTAGAAAAACAGGCATCATCTTGTGTATTTTATGCCTCTGTGTGCTTCTTTAAGCGTCTACAGGCATGCTCTCTGTGTTTTCCAGGGGGATCTCGGACCGTCTGGGGCCCCAGGGACCCCCGGAAAAGAGGGACTAGTCGGTCCCAAGGTATGAGCCGTATAACTATTCTTTGTACAAAGACTGTGTCCAAATGCAAAGTGTAACCACTTTTCTTTATCTGTGCAGGGTGACCGCGGTTTTGACGGGCTTGCAGGACCCAAAGGAGCTCAGGGAGAGAAAGGTGAAAGGGTGAGTTTGTAACTTCAACTTCTGCAATACAGTGTGTACATACAAATCTAAAAGTAGCCTATTTCTAATTGTAATGAGGCTACATGCTGCTCCTAATCTACATATTAAGTGTGTACTATCAGCAGCACAACATCACTCATCCTCACAACTACAGGAAACCTTGACATACATGACTAACTGTCTCTGTGCTTCATGTAGGGTCCGCCTGGGGTACCTGGTCCTCCTGGCCCCAGAGGAGTGGACGGTGCCCCGGGCCTGACTGGCCTTCAGGGCCCAGCTGGTGCTAAGGGCCCAGAGGGGCTCCAGGGACAGAAGGTGACTATCCTTACTTTGGCTTGATGACGGCTAATTCGACACATTGGACACATGTCTTATCTGTGGGGGCAGAGGTCTAAGATCAAAGAGGATATAATGACATTTCAACAATCCCTTGTTACACCAGCAAATAGGTGCACCATCCATTATGGCTGTGCGCAGATTTGATAGAGCAAAGAAAACTACTGTATAATGGAAGCAAGAAAAGACAAAAGTGTCAGTTACGTCACTGAGCGCACAAAAAATAGCAGCAGTCAGAGGTGTGTGAGTGGTGTAGTGGCAACAAAGATAAAACTTTAGTTTTTGACAGTTTTGACATTAAAAGTATGACGTAAGACTGATAAAAATAATCTTTTTGTATTTCTCCCTAGTCTGTGCCCCTCTTTCTTCTTCACCTGACTGGTAGTTTTGTTTGATTGCCGTGTATTGCTTCATGGTGATTGACAGTTTGATGGGCCCTGCGTTTGACTGGCTCGTCTGCTGCATCATCAAGTAAATAAAGAAAGCTGGTGACAGGAGAGCAGGGCCATGTCGAGTCTCTCTGATGGATGCACCTTTTTATCAAACTGAGACGCTGCCTTGATTCGGCCTATTTGCATTATTTTCCTAAATCAATATTTGGAGCCTGAAAGGAAGGCTGAGCATCTGATCTATTTGTAGGATGGAAACGCAATAAACACTAAGACAAAAAGCCTATAATGGCATGATATAATAAAAGGAATGGTGACTGCATACTGCACGTACAGAATATTCCCATTACCCAGTATACAAAGGACTATGTTTACAGGACATTTTGAGATGTGTGTAGTAGAAAATAATAGTTATCTCATGTATTCATTTATTCATGCAGAGCCTGTGTCTGTGGACTGAAGCAGCATAATTACAGTACATACGGAAAAGAAAAGATACCAGTGGAAACAGAGTGCAACATAAACTGTTACCTTTCTTTGTTTTCACTGAAATGATGCAGGCAAATACCACCTGTCCAGAGATTGTTCATACAGAGGCAGTGGGACTTTTTTTTTTTTCACTTATAATGTAAAGTTTTATACTTCATCTGTCTACTGCAGACATGTTGTATGTCGTAATGCTATTGTGCCTGTGTTTCAGGGGGAGAGAGGTCCGAATGGTCCCGCCACGGTGGGACCACGCGGTATTCCAGGGATCCCGGGGGAGCGAGGAGAGCCTGTTAGTGTCACATTTGTCTCCTGGTTGTTCTCTTTACAGCCATCTCTGATAGGACTTGCTGAGGTCGGGGAATTCTTGGGACCTTTATCAAAAACATCTGAAAATTTTACCATCACGCAGCGCTGAATTACTTGTTGAACTTCGGTATTACACATTTCACAATGTGCCAAGCGCACTTTTTTTTTCTGGGAGACTAAATTCTCCTCTGTGACAGACTTCATCGCCATGACAGTTAAATTTGTATGGATCAAAAACTGGTTATTTAAAATGACAACCACATATTAAAGCTTTTGTTAGGACCTCAAAAGGATCCCATAGGACTCAGGATGTTGAGATTGAGAAACCAAATAAGTCACTATTGCTGATTTAACCTTTCACTTTGACTTTGCATTTAGTTCATATGCTGCACCTGGTCTCAGTCTAATGAATTAATGTGCTGCGAGCCTCTCTGTGGGTCGTGTGTGTCCTAATACCTGTCCATGTTGCAGGGAGAGTTGGGCCCAGATGGAGCCAAGGGAGACAGAGGAGAGCCAGGCATGACGGTCAGTGCTTGAGCCTTACCGCGGGGGCTCAATCTGAAGATGCTGACACCAAACAGCACACACACACACACACTTAAACAGAGTTGATATTAGGGTCGTGTTTGTGTTAAGTGCGTTTTGCTCTGTTCCCCTCTTTATTTTGAATTCAGGAGGATGAGGTCAGAGAGTACGTTCGCACAGAGATGAGTCAGCACTGTGGTGAGTCTTTCATGCCGCTTGCATTGCTAATTTAGAACAGAGTTGTCCCCAAGTTGAACTTCAGACGGTAATCACAGCATATGAGTCACAGCCTGAGCGAAACTCTATGAAAGTATGATACAAAAGAAGCTGTAGAGATCTGCAGCGATGCCATGACTCTTTAAACTGACCTTTTATTATTCCCTCTCTTTCTGCTTCCTTCCTGTCCATCTGTCTGATCCTCAGCGTGCGGAGGTGAGTGAGCCATTCAGCTGCAGCAGAAGAGAGGAGGGTGGACAGAAGGGCTGTGATTTAGCATGAGTCACAGCGGTATACTATACCACATATGCTGCTGCAGAGTCTGTAGTGAGAGCAGTCGGTCTCATATATATTTTTAAAATGCTTCAGTGCATTTGCCCTTGTTTAGCATTTGTGTGCAGCTTAAATGAGTGAAATGCATGATCATTTAACCTCATGCGCACAAAAATAACATTACCTGTTTGGCGGCATATGTTTGAACAAAGTAACAAGATGATGTGAAATTCTTCTTCAGATAAATCTTACAATATTCTTAAAATTGGCCTGAAATATCTACTGTGCATAAAAGTTTTGTGATGTTCCTTATTTACTTTTACTTTTTAGTCTCAAGTGCCTTTTATAAATAGTTTTGATATTTAATTGATCTTTATGATAAGCTTCTTTGCCCAGACACAATGCTCTGACCAAGGCAATTGACTTTTATTATACTGTATATTATATACACATGCTGGACTAAACAACATACGTTCTCCAATCAATAAATCCAATCTAAATGTATTCACAGTGAAAAGGGGTAACATTAAATATTTAAAAGTAAATTAATGAAAAGAAAATGAGTGAAAACCTCAAAATGTTAAACTTTCCCAAAGTTTGAACTAATGTGTTTGTTGTCTTAGCTGTTAATCAATGCAAGGCTTCATCAGCAGCATGAGATAAGTGATGGCGAGGCAGGCTGTTAATAAATATGCAGTGTTACTGAGAATGAGGCCAAGACAAACATTTTACTCATGTTTAATTTATTTATTATTACCTAATAAATAGTTATGTGTTTCATAATGTACAAGTCAGCAATGGTCTGAGTCTGCGGTTTGACTTGGACTCAAGTCAAAAAATGTTTGACCCGAGTGCGACACAAGTCACATAGCAGCGGCTTGAGTCCTCAAAGGATTACAGCCAGTTTTTGGAAGATTGCCCCATGTTGACCAGTCTTTCAACAACCTGGCGAATCCTTTTAGCTGGTGTGTTTGTTGGAACGGTGGAATGATTTTTGTGGTGCTTTGGGATTGTTGTCTGGTCATGTGTCTGAATGTTTTACTACCAGAATGTGCTCTCCTTCCTTTTTTTTCACCATGTTACCTTTGTGGCCCCCCTTTTCTCCCTCCTGTGTAACACTTACGTGGTCCCTCTCGCTCCCTGAACCCTGCCTCTGCTCCCTCGGTGCCCCGTTCGCTCCCCTTTGTCCTATCTGGCTCTCTCAGGTTCAGGCCCAGTAAGTCAGCCCCAGCCCGAGGTCAGGGCTCGGCCTGCACCAGAGCAACAGCTGGCCCTGAAGGGTGAGGAGGGTGAGTGTGTCCGTCCATCACTCTGCCTGTCGGCCTTGATCTGTTTGTCTGTCTGCGTGTTCGTCCCTAACAAGCAGGTTTAACTTGGTGGTGCAACGTCTGGAGACCTCTGAACGCTGGGTGGTTTTCTCATCAAGAAAACAGAGGACTCCATTTGTGTTTAGTATATTCTACATCTCTGAGCATATCCAGACAAATACAGATATTGGACTGTAGGCTCTACTTCACTGACTGTTCTGTACCTGTATTTAGAGGCTTCTTGTGTTGAGTTAATATGGCTGACAGCCCTCCCTCTATCTGAAGCTTGGAGGATGTCAGACTGAGGTGAAGGATTTCTGACTTTTGTGGCGTTGCTCTTCTCTCAGGCCGTGAGCTGCATGTGGTGGTGAACACCAACGACCCGGACTACGAGCACATCTACTCCATCGAGGCCTACGACGACCCCTTGGACGAGCTGCTCTACTTCACTCCCTCTGCCAACCAGAGTGATGGTACTGTGTTTCATACTGTGTCCGATGCAGTGAAATAGCACACAGGCAACATTTCTAAACCAAACCATTATCCTAACCTTCAAAACGTGTGTCAACCCGGGTGTTACTCTCATATTTTTGTCCATTATGACTTAACATGCCTCACACATTAAGTCCAGGTTTTCCAAATCTCTACAATGACGGTGGCAATTAAAATGTTATTGTGACCAAAAATCACAACCGATAAAAATATGAGAACAAGAACCAGGTTGTCAAACACCGGGGTTCCCCTTTAATTAAATTATTTCATTCATCCCAATATTGACCAAATTAATTTACATGCTACAAACTTATAATGATAAACAGAAGATGGCGTTTCAAATTTGTGCTTCAGTTGGCACATAATCCAATTTGTGCTGGAGGAGCGTGTCTCATGTTATGCATGCGTTCCACTTTGTGCTCATGTCATGACATTATGAGACTGCGTTGGCCTTGCATCTTTTCTCACAGCCTGCTACAAGCACACACCATCTTGAATCTGTGACCTTTCATGTAGTGTATATAGTATATAGTGTGTATACTGTATAGTGTAGATTATGATCTTTAAACCCCTGTTATCACATTAATGTATTTTTTTCCTTTTTCTATTTATCCTGAATGTGTCTGTGCTGTGTGTGTGTGTGTGTTTGTGTGTATGTTTTGTGTGTGTGTGTGTGTGTGTGTGTGTGTGTGTGTGTGTGTGTGTGTGTGTGTGTGTGTGTGTGTGTGTTGACAGGTGAGGCTGTCAAAGATGAAACTGACCAAACAGTCAAAGTTGAACCAAACAAATCAGCCAGTGCTGACGTTAAGAAAACAGCAACAGTTGCTGGTCAGAAAGCAGTCAAAGTTACACCTCTGAAAGCAGTCAAGCCCAAATCAGTCAGGTCCAAGAGGAGAGTCAAAGGGGAAGGTAAACCAGCACATGTGCTGTTGTCCTGTTTTGGGATTTATTAAGGGTTAATTAACATCCTGCCTGCCTGGTGTCTGATCCTCTCTGCATGTCTCAGGCTGCAGTGGCTGTTTTGCTGTTGACTTAAAGGTATAAATGCATCCAGTAAAATTAAATACAAAAACAAAGATTAATATATCACTGCTAACAAGTTACTTTGCATCTATAAAAAAAACGTTATTGAAATAAACAGGTTGGTTTTGATTGAGTTTTGATCTCAGTGGTCATGAATGCTTGTTTTGGGTCCCCTGTTGCTCTTTATCGCTGCTCTGCTTTTTGCCTGGCCTGCCCTTTTCTCATTGTGTGAGTGTTTCTTTATGTCTGTGCGTGCACACTCTTAACGTGTGTGTGTGTGTGTGTGTGTGTGTGTGTGTGTGTGTGTGTGTGTGTGTGTGTGTGTGTGTGTGTGTGTGTGTGTGTGTGTGTGTGTGTGTGTGTGTTCTGCAGCTCCAGCAGACCTGTGCCTGCAGCCCATGGAGGAGGGGAGCTGTGGACGATACACTCTGCGCTGGTACTTTAACAGTCAGGTGCAGGCCTGCAGGCCCTTCATCTACAGTGGCTGTGATGGAAACGACAACCGCTTCCTTCACCTGGAGGAGTGCGAGGAGGTCTGCCTTGGGGAGGCCGAAGGTACACAAACACACACACACTTGCTTATGTCAGGTATTGAATGTATGCAGACTAACGACTGGTCTGTTGTGCAGGTCCTCGTCCCTTGAAGACAGCTCGATGATTGTGGCCTCCTCAGCCACAGGAATGTTGGCCTTTATGTTGCTTTTATAGATTTTAGACATTATTTTGTCAAATGTCAATGGTCAAGATTTGTTTTTGTCTATTTATTGTTTCTGTAAACCCAACCAAGCATTACCCCCAACCAGGCAAAAAAGACAAAATGGTGTTTATTGGGTTAAAAAATACTTTTCATTTTGTGTAAAATGAACATTTTTAACATTTGCACACTGAAGAAGAGTGTCTTTGCTTCTATTTCAGACTTCATCCTGGTTTTCTCAGTTTAACTTTACCACAGTATTGAGATACTTCAGTACCTTTATGCATTTCATGTTGCATACAGATAATAAGACTTACGTCTGCATACAGAAAGGGAGTGGACAAATGACCTGACTCACCTTACAGTCTAATGCAATATTCTTTAAGTACCAATATGGTGAATCTCATGATGTTTCTAAAACTTTGAGGCTGTAGTTTGTAGTGTTGTTCAGTCATTATGTGTGTTTATACGGAGCCTATTACACCACTAATTATTGGAACAGGAAAACTGAAATAAATTTCTTTCTGTTTGGAAATGATTACCTACTTGAGTTAATCCAAAGATGTTCCCTTGGAAAGATACACTTCTCTGTCTTCCATTGTTTGGTATTTACAAGCACTTTGTTCCACTTTTTTGAAAGATGTATATTTTTCTTAGTAACTTAAGAAGTATTTTCTGATATAAAAATACTGCTTTATTACAAATCCACAGCAGTTAACCAAGCACTTGACGCAGGTTCATGGTTTTTAAAAGGTTTGCTGGTGGTGGTGGTGGTTGTAGGGTTCAGATATAATTTTATTTTGCTGCCATTAAACTTTTGTGAGAGTCGTTGATTGGATTGATAACATTAAGAAGAAAAAAGGTGTACATGTGACCAGTGTTCCCCTTCGCTAAGGACGGTTTCTTGTGTTTGGTTTGTGTCCTAATGATTTCAGTCTGATGCAACATTGATGCAAGCTGCAATAGTCTAGGTCTGTTTTCTACCTCTGTGCTTCTTGTTGCCTTAAAAAAAATCACTAAAAATGGTGAAACTAGTAAAAAGACCTCTATTAAAGCTGACACGCACTGCTAATTGGTATTCAACTTACTATGACTCACTTGTGTGGCTGCTTTTGTAATCATGGCTTGCAGTAGTTGTAGCCTGAATTGTAATGTGTCAAGGAGAAAAGTATAAAAATAATGACAACTAAAAACATGAAAGCTGCCTCAGCGAAGGGGAACACAAGTAGACGCTCAGCAACACTGAATGAAATACATATAACAGGACATTTTGTGAACAGACAGCACAAACTACACCCTTTATGATCTTCACCGAAGTGGTAGTTACTGCAAGGATGCTGAGTTATAAGGTGTTTTTATTATTTTGCTCACTCCTTGTATGTACAGACTGTTTACCTGTCTGTACTACTTAGTAAAGTGTGCAGAGTTGTGGGTTCTGGAAGTATTTTCCCCATTGTTAATGAACATTTGAAAGTTTTCTTCTAATAATAATTTCACTGTAATGTTCCTCAAGTCACTGGGATAAAGTAACAATATTTTAGGTTACTATTTTCGTTCAGTTTGTTTAGCAAATGGCTCTAAATACTATAGTATTTAGTAGCAGCCTCCGCAGCCATTGTTATGGAGAAGACAAAAGCCACAGGTGCAAATCAGAGCTTCGATAAAGAACAAAACACTGCAGCATGAATGCAAAGTGAATCAATTTAAACTGCTAAACGTATTAACAGGTTTCTACAAAGCGTAACCTTCATCTTTACCCACCCAAAACTTATCCTAAAGGATATATATTGAATATAAAAAAACATTGCATGACGAACAGAACAGGGAGTACATGAATCTAGACCAAAAGCAGAAAAAGAAACTTAAGATAATTTATAGAACTGGCTTCAGCCGTTAACAACACACAGCAGACTTTTAATTGCTCTGATTGTTTTTTTTTAACCGCAGTGCTATTTAGGAGTTGAAATTGACTTCTCTCCTGAAGTTTTTATTAACATTGTGTTGTAGTTTTTATCAAAGAAGCAGATTTTTTTTTTCAACATGGTTGAAATGAATTAATTTAAGCAGGAGATTTCCATCCTCATCCAAGCCTTGAAAGTGCTCTAACTGCAAACCACCTGATACTTTTGATACTTTCTATGCAGAAAATGAACTTCCAGATGCCTGAAGTAACTCCTCACACTTCTCTACATCATAACTATGCAAGCACAAGTATATTGGGTTATTACTTTGGATATAGATTTCACATTTGTATTAAATATGAAGAATCAAGCACAATATTCTGCCAATATTTTGTACATAATGTTTTTTTTTTTTTTTTTTTTTAATCGTTTGGGGAAAGTTGTGTTTCTGATCTGCATGTTTACCTGACAGAGAAAAGGTGCTATTTTTAAAGGTATTTTTATACTGTGTATTGAAGATGGAAGCATTGTTTCTGTAGTATTATGGAACATTTTAATAAGCATTTCTAATAAACCAAATGTTTGAGTAAAAGCAAGTTTGGTGTATTATATTTTAGCTGTAAATAATGTATTATTAGACTGTATGTAAGCAGGTTAGCATGCACGACTCTCTACAACACTTTAAAACACATGTAGCTTTTTAACCTGTGATCTCCTTATTAGCAGACAGTCTGTCTGACAACTAAAATCAAATGATAAGGTCTCAATGATCTGTGTCCGTCTGAATGGAATATTTCCAATCATTTTTCAATGGAGGGGTTAATGGAGATGATTAGGAGATTTTTTTTAAAAATGTGTGCGTGTGTGACTGATCTAGATGTTCTAATTTCATCAGCAGATTTTATTAATGAGAGGATTTTCTGCTTGTTGGCCACGTCTCCTCCTCCCTTGGTTTTTCCATGCTCTCTGCCCTCGGTCGATTTCCCCTGGTGGAAGACACACTGGATCCATCTCCACTTCATCACACCCCAACAGGCGTCACACAGCTTCGTTGTCAACTCGCTCTCTACCTTCACCTGACTTAATTTCTAAAGTTATCTCAGTCAGCACCTTATCATGCTGTAGGCTTGTGTTTTGCAGAGGCTGTGTGACGGCTTTAACAAATTGTGCACACTGCGGCAAGGACAAGATCATGACGCGCTCGCTGACAGTGATTGTGGATGTAAAGATAAATACGTGGAAAAGGCTTCAAATTGCTCAGGTGATGGACAAAGTCAGGCCACTGTGCACGCTGCTGCAGTGTCACACTAAATTACCACCGTCTAGACTACGGCACTTTTATGTGATGAGTAATGTTGGCATTTTAGTTGAAGGCTGGTATTGTTTAGGTTTTCAGTATTGAACGACATCAGAGTTACTTTGTAATTGTAAAATTGATTTCTAAGTAGCCTCTCAAAGCTACACATTTTTTGTAGATTTTGTAGTTTTGAGAGTGTGGAGTTTGGGTGAAGAAATAAATAAATATACACATACAAAGTGCAAAATACACCACATGGCCAGAAGTATGTGGACACCCAAAGATTACACTCCTGTGATTGTTGACCATCTCATTCTAAAATCGTGGACATGATTATGCTGCTGTAACAGCTTCCACTCTTCTGGGAAGGCTTTCCACGAGATTTCTAAACCTGGCTGCAGCGATTTGATCCAATTAAGCCACAATAGTGTGATTGAGGTGGGACACTGATGCTGGGCGATGTAGCCTGGCTTGAACTTGGTTTTCCAGTTCATCTAAAAGTGTTGGATCTGGTTTAGGTCTCCAGTCTGTGCAGGCCGGTCAAACTCTTCCACACCAAACTCGGAAAGCTATCTAAGCCCTGAGAAAATTGCATGTTTGTGATCCCCCTTAAGTTGTAATGAGATCTGCGCCCTCGGCCATTTTTCCAAGGACTTTTTGCTTTGTGCACGGATTCATTGTCTTGATGTAACAGGAGAACAGCTGACACAAAGCTGGAAGCTGCAGACTGCAGACTGCTGTGTGCAAAGTGGACCAGAAAACACATAAGAATTGTGTAACTGTCTCACTAAATGTGTATCAAGTAATGTGAATCAAATGTACTTTAAACAGTTTTAAATTTCAAAGCGACACCACCCTATTATACCCCAGCGTGAGGCTGCCTCCTCTCAGTAAAAGTCACCTGTGCTGAAGCACTGAAGCTTCATCATCCAGACGGACTTGTGTAATGAGCTGTTTTTATGACCGAATCGGCTCATAAACCTCATATGACCCACACTGTGGTGTGAGAGGATGAAGACGGAGGACATTTTGGGAAATGCTTTGTTTTACTCAAACGCTGATCTCTAACTTAACATGGAAAAACAACCCTGCTTGTGCCTAACAATTTGCTTCTCACACTTCTCTGCTTCCTGCCTTTCCCTCAATCTGCTCGATTCCTCTGTTACAAATGTGCATGTGTGTCTGTCTGTGCGTGGGTGTGTGTGTGTGTGTGTGTGAATGCTCACTGGCACACACACACACATTTCATCATGCTTCATGTGTTAGCGATACATTTCACATATCCTAAAAATAGCAGCCGTCACTGATTTCAGCAGCCGTAACCAGTCGGCTTTACACGAGGCACCAAAGCCTTTAGAGCAGTCTCACAAGTCTTTTAAAGGACATGTGAGGATAGTAGCTGTTTGTGTGTGTGTGTGTGTGTGTGTGTGTGTGTTGTAACCTTAACTAATTTGATATTCACTATGCTACCTATGGGGCTCCTAAGGGCTCCTTCTCTAAACACACACACACACACACATACACACTGATTTTGTGACTGAAGGTTGTCCTTCACAGATCTATGCTAATGTGTGTGTGTGTGTGTGTGTGTGTGTGTGTGTGTGTGTGTGTGTGTGTGTGTGTGTGTGTGTGTGTGTGTGTGTGTGTGAGAATGGTGGATACAACCAAATTGTAATTTAATATGAAGTGCCCGCCTCACTGCATTTATGTGCTGAGCTACATTGATGTTATTGTAATTCCCACCATAACGCCGGTACTTCTGGCATAAAAATGTAACTCAGGATGGAATATTATTGAGATCATGCATACAATGACGGTGGCAATACATAATCATACAAAATAGCAAGCATCTTCAGGGCTGCTTGTATCTGAATTTTTCAAATACAGAAAAAAATGTATTTTAGGTGGTGTTGTTTTTCACTATAAAAGTGCCATTCAAATGAAGTACAATAAGGATTAAATCTCCCTTTTCAAAATCCGTGACCCTTCAAGGGTATTTCACAGCCACCATGATCCTTTTGCTGCTATGTACTGTAGTGGGTCTTGTGGAGGACAATCATGCACATGCTGTGCGTACAATGGTGGCTCCCTCTGTCTGTGTGAGCCAGAACTGCTCCTTGTCGCCTCTCTTGGATGTGGAGTATGCAGAAACACGTTTAGGAGTTGTTCATTTTTCCTCTTCAGTGACCTTGACTGTTTAAAGCCCCAGGGTCTTGGGTTGGCAGAGAGCTGGATCGGTAGAAGCTCGTCAAGACAGAGGAGCAAGCCAAAGTCTCTCTCTCTCTCTGTCACTCCTCTCACTCTTGCTCTTTTTTTTCGCTGCCACCCACTTCCCTCCGCAAGTACAAAGGCTGTTGCTATAGCAATGAAACATGCTAGAAATGTGCTCAATCTCACTTTTACCCTCTCAGCCATATTAGCATATGATCCGTATCACTTCTAGCTTTACTGCTATCCTACTTGCTACCACGTATTGCTCATTAAGCAAAACATACAGTCATTTGTGTGTGGGTCCTGGGAGAGAAAGGGGAGGGGGAAAAAAAGACAGGCACTGTGGGATTATTGTAAAGCTCATGCGTGCTATTCACAGCAGATTCCCTCGATGCTTTGACCCCATGTTCTCTCTATTTCATCTCCTGGAGTTTGTGAGTGTGGAGTGGGGCATCAGAAGTTCCTTCTGTCCTGTAAGTCTTTCACTTGAGCGCTAACAGTTGTGCCAGCCTAAGCATTTATTCAGTCTATTGATCTGAGCATTTGGGTTAACCTCTCTGGGCTCCTGGCTGTGCTGAGCGCTTTCACACAAAGCAGTTTCAATTAGAAACGGATATTACACACCATCTTATCTCCGCTCACCTCCTATTTGACTGATTTTGAGTCCAGATTATTATGCATGGCAGATTCGTGCTTAATGATGTGTTTCAAAAAACCTAAATCTAAAGAGACCTTTAAAAATGCAAAATGAAGGTCACAGGGCATTAGCTGTACATTAACTGTCTAAGTTTTGAGATTTCGCATTGGGGCATCTCATTGCTAATGTCAGGCAGCATCTCCTCCCTCCCTCCATCCCACCCATCTCTCTCTGCCTCTTCCTCGCTTTGTCTCCTCTCCTGTCCATCTCCTCCAAAATCTAACAGTTTGCAGCGAAGGTGTTGTTTACTTTGTTTAATTTTTCCTCCAGCAGATGAGTCAGCTATTAGCATATTCTCTTCATTATGGCAGTGATGAGCACGGGCCACCTGAGTGTCACAATGCCTCAGCATTATTAAAAGGTCCTCACGGGATATCTCAGGCGTATAAGCCTAAATTAGCATATGCCATTTCTCATCTCTCTCTGCTGTCAGTCAGCAGCCCATGCTGTATTTCAATTTATGCTCAAACTATGATGGCCTGATATTTTTTAGTTTCTCAGCTCTCCCTATCCATTACTCTCTCCCTCCCATCTTTTGCCTCTCCCCTTCAATCTTTCTCCCCTCCAGAGATCCACTTCCCTCTCTTGACTGCAAGCAAATCTGTAATCTGTAATTTTGCAGCTGGTGGAAATTGTTAGCTACTGGAAGAGAGGGGGAGATGTCAGTAAGATCCTGTAAGGCACTTCCTGCTCGTTGGAACTGGTGCAACACCTAGACCTAGTCCTGATAGTGTTGCGTAGCAGGATGGCAAGATGGACCCGGGTGTTCTTGGTTTGTCCCTGCAGCTTGATCCCTCTGATTATAAGTTTTCATATGACCGTCATTTCAGTCAGAGACACAAATTAACCATTTATAGTAAATGGTTAAACAGTCAGATTTGGTGGTGGAGTAGTAATGCGAAAACCAGTCTTCCTTGAACAAACATACAGTCCATGCATGTGGTTGAGGTGGTGTAGGGAGGTGCAGCAGCAAACCGCACGAGCGTATCATCAGCAGATAGAAAGCGAGAAGTGTCACGTTATAATGGCCAAGCTGTACACCTGTATGAATATGATTGGATGTAGTCCGCTGGTAGCCAATCAGCTGATGAATACGCCCGTGATTGTGAAGCAGGAATGAAGCCACTGATGCCAGTCAGCTAATGCAAGGGCAGCGTCAGTGCTCTGCCTAAACTCAGGCTATGTGAAAGCACTCTGAATAACCAGAGTTTCTTTTCTTTTCTAGCCATGTGGCTCTAGGGATTGCAACGCCGATCTGTCTGTCAATCCACCACTTTGGTCCAGACTGAAATATCTCAACCACTGTTGGATGCATTGCCGTGAAATTTAGTGCAGACATTAATGGTTCCCAGAAGATGAATCCTACTGACTTTGTTGGTCCCCTGATGTTTCCATCACCATCAGCTGTACTTTGTATTTAATGCTAATTAGCAAATGTTAGCATGCTAATGTAACATGATGTAACTGAGATCAGCGAGACACCACTGAAACTGGCTAGTTTAGCAACCCTTTGTGTTGGGTGGAGGAATGATGGACGGGAGGCTTGCATCTTTTTCTGTGCTGCATTCATTTGTCTGTATAGGAACAGATTAGCTGTATATACTGCTCACTCATACAGTCGGCTCTCCAGGGTCGGCTCAGACTCAGTGCACTATAAAAGATCAACAAGATATTTTAACACAACGTCTAGTTAGTTTGTTGAGTTCACGTTATATGACCAATTTAGCTCTGTAAAATGCGCCCTCTTCCACCCACCACGTTCAGTGTCCGGGTCGAGCTTATCAGAAGTCACATCCAGATCTTCAACCATCCTTCCACCACCACCAGTGTCTAGACTCTATCGGGGAGTATACTGAATATATGGCAAGTGGAATCACACACTGTACAAACCATGTTACACTAACACACTAAACTAAGATGGCTGACATGGTAAATGTATGCTAAACATCAGCATGTTAACACTGTCATTGTTAGCATTTGGTTTAAAGTAGACTCACGGAGCATGGCTGTAGACTCTGTTACTCTGTGTCACATTTATGATACTCGTAATCCCACAAACCTTAACCTCAACAGTTTGTTTGTGTTTGTGCAATGTCACCCTGCTCTCCCTGACATGGTCAGAGCGCAGTCTGTTGACCTCTGACCCCACTTAGCCAGTAGCCTGAGCTGCCAGACGTCCTTGTCAGTAAGATCCTGCTGCAGCTTCCAGCTCACATTTCAGTTTTGATTTTCGATAAGTAAAGTTTGCCATGAGCTTTTAACTCTACATCACATACATGTCTTACTTACAATGGTTTTTTAAAAAAACCTAATCTTCAATTTAACTATTCATTCCCTTAATGACTCAGGCTGTGCTGTTGCTCCGCACCCATGGGATCATTACCTGAATGACTTTTCCGATCTCTGCTCCCTAACTGACCTCAAGTGACCACTACAGCTTCCCTAAGTAATTGCCTATTGATTCATTACGATTGTTCTGAAGTAAGGCTGACCGAATATTGCCATGTTGCGACAACTCAGCTTTAAAATACAGAGAGAAATTGATGACACTTATGCAGAGAAATTGTCATTTAGTGGTGATTGAAGACGACTGTAGAGGTGAGACAGAAGATTATTTCCTACTTGTCTCTGTATAGATGTATGGAAGCTGTCTGTGAGGGTGTATCAGTTTGGATTACTGGGCTCCAGGGCTTCGTCTCTCTTATTCAGCACATAATCTCTGGCAGGCTTTAAGTAATATCTTCACTCTGAATCAAATGGCACCCTAAGGCTCTGGTGTAAAAAAAAAAAAAATTAAAAAAAATAAATAAAAAAAACCCACAGGTACCAGTTTGTAGAAGTGGTGGCTTGTTTAAAAATGTTTGCGGGTGATGACCACAAGCCATTATCAAGTTTATGCATGCAGGTGGGGTACAGGAGGGCCCTGCTGTTGCTGTGCTGGAGAAGTGAAGTGTATGGCTGAGTGGGGATGGGAGGGAAGTGACAGGCTGTACGTGTGGACGAGGAACAGGAGGGCTGGGCTGAAGACAGGGCCGTGGATGTCAGATGCCACCCAGGGACAGCAGACCGCACAGGCAGGGGTCAGGAAGGAAGGGGCAGAGAGTGGAAGCGGGGTGGGGGGGTGGGGAGGTTGAAGTGACAGGTCAGTGCACGTCTCATCTTCCATCCATCACACAGTCCCTTTGTGGTTCAATCAAACCAGAAATGCCTTGACTGAATTTGACTGCAGGAGCACAGGTGAATGCGTAGTCATACAGACACCTGTGCCCATACCAGACAAAAATATCAACCAATCAAATGAAAAGATGTTTGTCTCCTGTTGAAACCTATATGCACTGGTCAAATGTGTTATTTCTTTAACTGCTGCATGTAAATTGTGGATCTGAGCGCTACACTGTATGTAATTTAGAGTGAAAATGCATTTTCCAAACCCAGCCTTTGGGGAGACTAGATAGCCCAGAATTGTTCTGTAGCCATATTGTGTGCAGAGATAAAACTAATTTCACAGCCCATTAGACTTATTTGAAAAGCAGCAGCCAGTAGACTCACAGTGGGGCATACAGCATCAAGAAAATTATAGTTTACAGTCACCACCAAATTTCAGCTAAAGGTGATTGGCCAGCCATGGCGGGTCACACAGTCATGGTGACAAAAGTCAATATTGGACCCAGTGTGCGGGCCCAGGGCTGCTTCCTGGGGACACTAATGAGAGGGTAAATCAAGCTGTCAGTCTACCCCCTCCTAAGGCAGGACACCATGAGCTTATACAAATACACTTCAGAGGTGGCATTTAATGAAGCGCCTCTCTCTCTGCCCGGCTTCCCCTTCTTTGTGCTGGAAAAAGGTACATTTGTTTCTCCTCATTCATAATGCAGGACTGTAATTGGCTGGACTCTGATCAAACAGCTGCTGCACATCTTCTTGTCTTTTGTCTTCTCTTCCTTTCCCTCACTCACTTTATCTATTTTGCTCTCTCTCCCTCTTTCTCTCTCTCTCGCTCTCTCTTCATTGGCTGTCTTTCTCACTCCACCTCACCCATAATCCTGTCTGTCTGCCCCGTGACCCTGGCTCAGCGTTTGCCTCCCTCAAACCGCAGCTCAAGGTCATTTTGTCAAACCACAATGGCTTCACAAAGATTTTTTTTTTTTTCCTTTACAATGCATCTTTCCTTTCACTGCCTCCTCTTCTTCCTCATACCATCTCGTAGATATGGTTATCAGGTCAAACAGTTTGATGGCTAATTTTCTCTTCTCTTGTATGAGTATTGTGTCAACTCCTCTGCTTATTTATTTTTTTTACTGGTCTGCATCAAAGCACTTCAATCCGCTCTCCCGTATCAGAAGAGAATGCGAACTCCTTGTTCACGTTGGTCTTATTGCTTTCTCTCCTCTCAGGTCTATCTGATCAATCTCGCCTCTTATGTTCGAGTGACTTTCATTTGAGCAGGAAGTGTAGCTGAGTCAGTGGGTGACATGGTGAGGCATCGTGACATTTTAATTTGCACTGTCTCGGTTTTATGGGACACTCCAGCTGGCCATCTCTCTGTCTGTGACTATAATAAGGTCAGCTATAAGTATGTGTCCACAGCATGTTTCTGTCGCATTCAAGGGCACGCCTTGCCGTATATGAATATAAATCAGTGCTTAAACATATCCCAATTATATTCTCAACATATTTAAAACCAGATGTAAGAGCTTAAAACTCAGTTTTCAGAGGTGGCTGTTATCCTTACTGGCAGCTCCCCAGTCTTTGGTGGAAGTTCTTTGTGTTTTGAATGGTAATAATACAGGACACGGTTAATACTGGGGGAACAAGTAACAAAAGTAGCCACATTTAATTTGATTAAAATAACACCATCATTAACACAAACAGCTTGTCTATTTTCACAAATGTCACTCAGTTTCTGGTGTGCATTTAAAAATGCGACTTAAACTGTTAGAGTTTTTACATATAAATGGGCTATGTTGGATTTGACTGACATGTGCAGTTTTTAGCCATGTTAGCATTATGGCCCTAGGGATGGCAATGTCAGTCTAATGATCTGTCAGTCGGTCCACCACTTTGGTCCTGACTAGATTTCCATAAATGTTTATACAGTCTGACTTTTCCTCTAGTGCCACCAGCAGGCTGACATTTGTGGTTCAGACTGAAATATCTCGACAACTATTGGATGGATTGCCGTAAAATTTGGTACAGACATTCATGGTCCCCAGAGGATGAATTGTAAACACTTTGATCCCCTGACCTTTCATCTAGCGCCATCATCTGGTCTACATGTTTTAGTTTATCCAAAACTTTGGTTTATGACCAAATACCCGCAAAACTAATGACATTCCCATCAGCCTCAGCTGTACTTTGTGATTACTACCAATTAGCAAATGTTAGCATGCAAACACGCTAAACTAAGATGGTGAACATTACACCTGCTAAACATCAACTTGCTAGCATTATTGTTGTGGGCACGTTAGCATGCTAATGTGAACATTTAGCCTCACAGAGCTGCTAGCATGTCTGTAGACTCTTAGTGTTGTTCTTTTCATCTTGTTTTTAAAATATCATTTTGCTGTCTGAATACATTTTAACTTGAATCATAGCATCGCTAGCATCAGACCACTCTTGTGTCAAATGAATCCGATTCACAGACCTTTTTCCCACACGTTTTAACTCGTAGCAGGAAAAGCGCAGGTGTAACGAATAACATTAGGCTAATGATGGCTTGGTTTCAGCAAGTATTATAATGTGATGCAGCAATTAACGCTGTTAATATTAGTCACACGTGTGTACATCCCAGGTTTTTAAAGCAAAGTACATATATAATCAACATTAATTATTATACTGCATGTGCAGGGTCTAGCATGCGTATGTGTGAGTTTGTGAGCGGTGGCTTTGGTGCGACCAGGCCCTCTCTCTCCCTTTTTCTGTTGACCGGCCAGTGCGACTGAAGCCAGGCTGGGCCCCAGTTCTTGACACGCGTCCAGGTTTACCAGAGGTTCTGCCGCGGTCATTGACGGAGACGCAGACCTCCTCACTGCCAGGCATGCTGTGAGACAGGACACAGGGACGTACTCAATAACCCACACCACAGAGGCTACAGTAAATACACAATATTATCACTCCAATATAGGTTTCATTTCCACATTGATCTGGAAACGTGACCACAGACTGTTTAAATTCACTAGCTTGTAAAGAAAATAAAGCCACAGGGAGAATAAAACAGGGAGGTCACAGCACTGTACATTATTGGCTACAGAAAAAACATCCTTGGACCTTGTAGAGATTCAGTTTTTCTTTCTTTCTCTCTCTTTCTGTTTAGTATCTTGTGGTTTGGTGGTATGTTTTTTTTCTCTCATTCCTGTGGATAATTGGCCAAATGCAGACAACTTGAGATGTTTCAAGAGCAGCTACAATGAGACAATGAGGCTTGACAGAAAGTGTTTCACTGCTCTAACACATCAGAGAAAAAGGTCACATTTTTATATCACTTCTGAAAATCAAAGTGCAAGGTTTTTTCTTCAGCCGTAGCATTTTGTGCTGACATTTAACAACCATATGGGAAGAAATCCTCTGCAGACGAAGGAGAGATGCGAGATCCTCCATCGACTCAGTCACATGTTGCATTTGGACTTTATTGATTGGAAAACCTCGTGCTCTGATGTTGCTGGCGCTCTTCAACACCAAGACATGCCCTGTCATGTCTTGGTGTTGCTGAAAGGCATTCTGAGAAATACAGGAAATCAGTAAAATAGATGAGGTGATGCAGTACACAAGGCAGATGCAAGTGAAGGTGTATACATCAAAACAGTAAATATACAGCATTAATCATCAGAAAGCTGCTGGAACGTGTTGAAATTTACAAATGGATGATACATTACAATGTGGAGAGTTTTCCTTTATGTTGCACAGATTCTTGCTGTGATAGGTGTTTGAATGTGGGCCACTCAGTTTGTCACTATGTCATCTTGCTGCATAGGCTGCGGTATGTCTCAGCACATAAATGCTAACTGTGTGAATATTTTGTGAGTGTTTGTATGTGTGTTTTCTTGTGTCTGTGTCTGTTTCTGAGCCTTTCTGTCGACATTGTGCGTGTTTTTATTTGCTTTCTAGTATTATGGGTGCATGTTTAGATGTTTACCTGCATTTTTCCTTGGCTGAGTGACACGGGCATATGGTATGTGGGTGTTTGGCAGATGCTCCTAATCACTGGCTAAGCTTTGCATTTGTATGTGACAGTTTTCACAAGAGATTCAGATCGGTAGCAAGGGCAATTCACTAGGTTTTTGTGTTTGTCGAAAAAGAGGCGGCTGCGGGCTCACGGGGGCCTCGGTGTCCTGTAAAATGTGTGGCGCAGTGAAAGGGAAAAGGTGGACTACAGAGAAAATATGGAGGGGGTGGGGTGTGAAGTGGGTTAGGGGGGCGACAAATGTGCGGAAAACCTGCTAAAATCTTTAGACGGAGACTATGAGGTGTTTAGTACAATCTGTGAGGGATCACACAAAGTCATGTTCCACCGCCTTTTCCTCACAAAATCTAAGTCCTTGCAGTCCCTTACACGCATTTCTTTGTTCCACACACACATGAAGCAATAGACTGATGCACAGCAGTAGGTCAGTCCACCTTGAACCAAACCTGGGCCTGGATAATACAGTTTGTATCATATTCCAGATAAATACCAACATGTTGCAGTATATAGGTGTTTAAAGGAAGGAAATATATGTACTCACTTTCTTGCCAAGAGTTAGATGAGAAGATTTATACCACCCTCGTGTCTGTATGGTGTGTATATATATGGCTACAGCCCGCAGCCGGTTAGCTTAGCTTAGCTTAGCATAATGACTGGAAGCAGGGGGAAACAGCTAGCCTGGCTCTGTTCAAATGTAACAAAATCCGCCTACCAGCACCTCTAAATCTCACTAATTAACACTTTATATCTCTCTTGTTCAATCCGTACAAAAAGCAAAGTGTAAAAACGACATGGTGCAGTTTTATACTGCAGTTATGTGGCTGTAGTCTTGTAGTCTTCAGGTTACCAGGCAACCAGAGGATACCTCAGGAAGTTGCTGCTTCCAGCCAAAAAATAGTCTGGCACATAACCCCTGTAAAACCGCATTATCTTGTGTTTGCAGTGCGACCTACGGTATGTCAGGTGAATTTTGTTACCTTCTGACAGAGCCAGGCTAGCTGTTTCCCCCTGTTTCCAGTGTTTATGCTATGCTAAGCTAAGCTAACCGACTGCTGGCTGCAGCTTCATGTTTACCGTACAGATAAAAGAGTTGTATCTATCTTCTCATCAAACTCTTGGCAAGAAAGTGAATAAGCATATTTCCCAAAATGTCAAGCTATTGCTTCAAACATAACACACTCTGCAGATAAAACTGAAGAACATATAACTTATAAATCATGATACTGATACCAACAAGATTAGGATGGAAAATAAATACCTAGGGGGGTGGATGGACGTGCAGAAGGGTCTACACTGATTTAATTTAGTTTTACAGACATGAAATGTTTCTTGTTCAAGGTTATAGAAACAGCATTATTCCACCGTCTGCTGATTAGCATACAACGGTCAAACATGGAAATGTAACAGGTTCTAGGAACCATTTACCAATTCAAAATAAGTTTAATATTCTGAGTCTGGTTTTCTAATACATCCATTTGGAAAAAACAAACATATAAAGTCTTAATAGAGGATTTTTTTTGAGGAGAGGGATTTAGCACACATTCCACCATGGGAGTTTATGAACAGTGAACAGCTGACATCAGCTGCCACGGCTCCCCTTGGAGACCCCAGGTGTTCACACCTTTTATCTCCCTCTGCACAGTTTATCTCACATATTCACTTGCAGAGTAATTTACGCCCCTCGTTAAAACAGCAGTCTGTGAGTCAGTGTGAGAACAGCAGTGACGGGGACCTTATATTTATTGTGTGTCCAAGGTCACAAATTTAAGTCAGTGACCTTGATCCCTGCACACAGCTCATAGTGACAGACTGCTCTTAGCAGCAGGTAAGGATGCACCTTACAATGACATGATAATCCCAGGTAAAATATGGCTTCAAGCCACATGAATCTGCTCTTTAACCAGCTCATCCTCCACCAGCGATGAGGTCGCCACATGGAAATTTAGAATTTGACATGAGCAGGGCAGACACTCACTGTACAGCCCCCAGTGTGCAGCAAAGCCTCCAAACGCCTCCTCCACAGTGGGGGGAGAGTGATGTTATCAACTCAAGCCTGAATCCATTCATTTTCCTATGAGGGATACCAGGTGAAGTGTGTGTAATATGTTTTGAGAGAGGGAGAGGGAGGGAGACGCAAGTTATTGGGAAATCTCGTTGAATTACTACAGAAGAGCGTTCACCCTTGAGGAATCTCAGGTCGTCCTTGTGAAAGGCTACTCATCACACGCATATACACACACACACACACACACACACACACACACACATCCCAGCCCCTCAATCCTCCTCCCGCATCCCTGTCTCCTCCCCCTTCCAACAAAAAACCCTCTCCATTCTCCCCCCTTCCATCCCCCCTCCGCTTGCAGATCACCGTATTGGTCGCTGCGATGGAGCAACTGCGCTCCAGCGAGCGGTTAGCGCATAATCATGCGTTTGGCCGGTCCGTGTGTGGGATGCTGTACAAGTCCGCTGCGTAAAAGTGGACAGGTGTAGCGCGCCGTATTGAGTGGGGAATTAAAAGAAAAACGCTAAAACACTGTGATATTACCTGATTTGTGAGCGGGCACCAGCCACTGCTGCGCTCTGTATCTGCAGCCGTGGAGGGTTCCCCCCCTCCCGCTGTAATATTTATGACAAAACGGAGGCAAATTATTCTGGTCACGTTTTTGGCTGACAGCCGGCTGTCCTGGAGAGCTCTGGAGTGAATCGGTGTCCAGTGTTGGAAACAGCGCAGCGCACCGACACCTGCAGTAGGATGTAAAGGGAATTCCCACTCACCAAACTGGTAAGTTTAACACTCGACTACAGCACTTCTTGTAATAAGACTCGTTTGTTTAATTTCAAGTGAAAAAATTTTCATCATGATTTTGAAAATGTCCTTACAAATACAAAATATGAGCATATAAATTAAGACCATTGGACTTAAAGAATCTTGGCTTTCAGAGGGATACAGTCTTCTGCAAAATGAAATGGTGGGCTGTCTGCTGGAGGGACAAGACTGTCCAAACCTGTTTTGATTCCGGACTGGAGGCGACAATAACAAATCACCTTATTGTCAGACCAGCACTTATAAGGTTGCCCGAAAACAGCCTCCGGACTTGTGATTTTAATCGCTCGTTTGCATTTTCGGATATGAAGTGTCTGTGGGACAAAAAAAAAAAACATCCTCCAGCAGTTCCTGACCATTTTGGCTTCTTGGTTCTGTGCAGTAACACTCAGACAACACTTGTATACACAGAGGAAGAAAGTAAAATCTAAATATGTTGGTTAGAAAAAATCTCTATAGTGATTTTGCTCCAAGTGGGTTTTCGATCCTCCAAGTCTCCCATTTTCCAGGGACCCACAGTGATTGTTGATATGCTTCAGTCACATGGATGCGCCACGCTTGACATGAAGGTGGCCCGTTTGATCATTTTTTGAGAGCAGTGGCTCAGTTCACCAACTAATGTTTTGATATGTAACGTTTTAATCAGATGAAATTCTTCCGCGCTGCGCATGATTAGTTGGTCTTGAACTGTCATAACCCCATGAGACCATGATTTCAAAGGATTGTTTATCAGGGCTCCTCTGCAGTTATTTAGCATACTACCTTCATTAGAAAGACGGGGAAAACAGCCAGTATTCGAAATGTAGGCTATGTTTTTTTAGAGCTTGATAGGACATTTGCATTTTCTCTGCCTGACTTCTGCTTTTATGTAAATTTTAAATCTGAAATATGATTGGTGTCACAGTGTGGCAAAGTGTTCATGAAGCGCTCTTTTTTTTAACCTTGTTCCCTCCAATATAATCATAGTAATGGTTTTAAAATCTACATATTCTACTGTATTATTTGTAATCCAGCCCTGTCCTGCCATGTGTGACAAAGACTGTTTCCATCACGGCTCTCTTGTTGATGAGATGTGAAATGGGAACATGTTTGGTTGGAGTGGTCTTCTGTGATGGGTTTCTCTCTGCTGAACACTAAAGCAACATATTCTCCAGTTACGGTTAGAGTTCAATTTAGTTTAATGTCAATCTGATGTCTGTTTGCAGTAGCTGATCAGTATCATATGATATTTCGTTACCAATTACACATAAAATTCTTGGGATCAAGTGCTGCAAAATGTTTTGCTTCCTGGCATGAGGTTTTTGCCGTGTGACAGCCTCTGTTAAAGTTTTTTTTCCCTTAAACATTTCTTTAGTAATAACTTTTTTGTTTGCTCACATTACATTTATGTTCCCTCATAAAACTCACGGTGTTCCCCTGCAACACTTATAATAATTTCACACACTATTGCTTTCCCATTTTCACATACTTTCTGAATTCTCTTAATTCATTATATTCCCTTGTAACATCCAGTGCTATGCCACAACAGTGTGTCAACTTAGTGAATTTTACTTTCAACTTAAACTACTGATGCAGTGTTATTGTTTAGTAAGTGTGGTTATGTAATTTGTGAACAACTGGTAGATTCTGGAGACTTTCTAAAATACAGAAATATATAATCTGGAGGATTTAGCCTAGTTGGTCAAATTAAAAAATATATTAAATAATGAGAACACAGCTTGAAAGTAGGATGGTATTGCAATGTAACACAACCATATTTTACAAAAAAAGACCATTTTATTGTCTTCTCAATTGTCTTTTTAACTGACACTGGGGTTAATTACTCTGAAAATGTGTTATGACAAAGCTAGTTAAAAGTACTGACTACCTCATCTTCATATTAAGTAGACTGTTCACCTGCAAATGAACATTTTTATGACACTGAGTGTAAACATGCAGAAGATTAAAGAGTGAGTGAGTTAAAGCCCACTGTGTACCTTATTTTTTCCATGTAGATGGTTAGTTATCCCTGATGTGAATCCCAAAGGGACAGTTGTTTTAACATACTCCCGTTTTCACTCTCATGGTGGCAGCCTGAGTGTTTGCTTTGCATGTGGGTCATTGTGTGTTTGCGTCTGTGCATGTATTTATAGAGAAGCTTTGATGCTGCTGGTGGGGAAATATTCCACCACACGTGTCACTCTCCAACTAGATGCCGCAGCGTTGTTGAAGGAAGCTGTCATATTTTCTTTCAGCGCAATGAGCAAAGGAGTGCTGTACCTCTGATCTGACGAGTTGATTGAGAAATCTTATTTACCTTTCATACATCACAGAGTCCTGTTGAGGGTATTATACACAAGATTTCCATTGTCATAAAAAGTTCCAATAAAGTTTACTTGCAAAAATCACTGCGTTACAGCTTTACCGTACATATAAAGGATGGCTACAGCTACATTGCTGATTTGCACGCATTTTGAAAGACTCAGAATAAGTTTAACATTCATGTTGCAACATGAATATTTTCAAAAGTTTATTTTCCATTGACAATTCAAATTCTTTAAGCTGTTATGGTAATTTGTATTTTATTGTATCTATAACTTGCCTTGTATACAAATGGTTAGACTGTTTGCAAGCAGGGCATGTGCAAAATGTGACTGCAGTAACTAGAAACTATCACGTTTACTGCTCTCTTGCAACAGGCTTTAATAGCAGCTGTATTTAAGGAATTGAAACAGTGACTATGTTTGTATTTTCCTAATTAGAACAATATTTTGGCTGGATTGGTCACGTCCTTTTTTAATAATTGCCATAGCTGACCCAAGCCACAGAACCATGTTGTCAAACCTTTGTGTTCCTTGTGAGCATTAAACATAGAAGTGAACACGTCCTTGCATAAAGTCATTAAAGGTACAAAAGAAGATGCAGCCTCTGAACTAGTATAACAACAGGAAAAAAAAAGTCCAAACATAATAAACACCAGTAACTGCATTGCACGTGGGCGTATTGGTTACTGATGGCTGAGATTGTTCATCCTTCTTGTCAGCGCACCCACGTTCACCGTGTGAAATTAAAAGCACACTGCACTTAATTCCCTAACCTAAATAACAATGTTCCTTGAAGTGCGTGAGTGCAGGGAAACATAGTGGTGAAGCAGATCTCAGCGCTAGACTGGACAAAAGCAGGAGGATGATGGTGAAAAAGTGAGACACACACGAAGAGCAAACAAGAGAAAAGACATTAGAAGAGCAGGGTGGAGTGACCGGGGTGAGATAGACTGTCAAGAAGATGGTGACATGGAACAGAAGACCAATATACAAAGACTTTATAGACTCTGTGTGGCCACCCATAGATATTAAACAGGAATACAGCTGCTTTATTGCATATTTATTGTGTATTTAGGTACATTTTGATATAATTACCTCTATATTTTTATGCTTCTAACACATCTGCTAATCGGAAGCTGACAGACATTAGGTGCATCTCATATACTTTGCCCATACTGGTTTTCTTATGAAACCTCTTCATGGGAATAGAAAATGAATCCCTAATTTTTCCCTCCCTCAGGTTAGACCTCTGTCTGTCATTATGGTGTGATAGTACAAATGCCTGCAGTGATGCTCTCCCCTCTTGGCCAATGACGTCCTGTCTGCAGGAGATAAATGGCATTAATTGAGCTCTAATTACTTTCTGGAGTGAAATAGCTTGATCATTTTAACCTGCCGCAGACAACTTCAGCCTTTCTTTTTCTAGTACCCCATCAGTTCCACTTAATTCTTTTTCTCTTATTCCATTGCCTTCAAATCCATTTTTTTTTAATTTTTCTGACCTCTTCATGTGCTCTCCACTTCTCTTAAGCCAGATCGTACAGACAGCCGTAAAACATGATACTTTGGCACACAGAGAGATTCATCTCTCTGCAGGCGCTGATCTGCTGAAGCAAAGGTTGATTAAATTGAAGCTGAAGGTGAAAATGGTCTTGATTCACTGTTTCACTGCAATGCCTTGTTAAAGGTATCATTTGGAGTTTTTGACCACTAGTAGCGCTTTGGAGCAATATTGTTAGAGAGTGTGTCGCCGTTTTGTTTCTTCTCGTGCACACACACGAGATACACATTCTTGCCAATGATTTCACACTATTTCACTGATCTACAAGTGGCTCTAATGTGCCCAGAAACATAGCAATGCACCAACAAAGGCAGGGAAGAAGAAGACTTCTAGCAAGTAAACATGGATGTAAACAATGTAGATGTTTGAAAATGTTTTATGAGGAAGGAAATGCATGCAACACGTTTGTTAGGCCTCAAGGATACAAACAATGCAATTTTAGTAATTTGGTAAAAACAGAATCTTCGTTTACAAGAAAAACCCATGGAGCACCTTTAAGAATGCAAATTTCATCTTTATCTTTCCATAATGGTAAATGAAAAGAAATAAAAACTGTTGCGCACTTGTCTCCATTGCACACATCCAATTTATTGCATCTTAAACTGAGAGCTTTGACAATAAATTGGGTGCATTCAATAGAGATAAGTGTGGGGATACTTTGATTTCTTTTCATTTAGGCTACTTTTTACATTTTGGAGCTTTAAGACTTGTTGTAGTATGTGGTTACTCTGGTAATGATCTTTCCATATAGGTAAGTTGTTGAAGTAAGCGTAAAAGACAGATTTTTAAAAAGATTGGTCAAAATCTAAGCAGCAGAGGCCAAGATATCCTGACTTTTAGCGTCTAATAATAGTCAAGCTTTAAAAACACTGGATACTTCACTTCCCATAATGCAACTCAATAGGATTTTTTTTTTGACCCTCTCTGTCTGGTTAATGCCCATGTCTTTGAAACTCCATGCCACAAGGTTATAATGAAGGTTTTCTGTTTAAAACCTGAGCAGCCACAGAAGGTGTAAACTTGACTGAGTGCACCTTTAATTGTTAAAAAAGAAGAAGAAGAAGAAAATATAAAACAAGAAATAAAGTGACGAAATTCCACCATTTTGAGTCAAAATGTCCTGTTCCATGTTCAGCACAGCAATGCAGGTCTGTGCATGTGAGCTCGGGTCAAAGCTTTTCCTTGCTAAAAGTCAGTCAGGCCTGTTATCACACAAACAGCTGTTGGTCTGGTGCTTTATCACCAGGGCAGCATTAAAGCAACCACAGACCTCACGCTGTGACTTGACTATTTATTCACACACTCAAAACATCAACACAGGTAGTTGCAGCATACAGGCTACTCCAGTTTGACGACCGCAGTCGGACAGTCCATTAGCTCCTGATGACAAGTGCTGTTGAAATGGAGAGATGGAGGGAGACTTTTCTAATCACAACCAATCGCTTTAGAACACATAAGGAATGTAGGAGTAATTACTGTAATAATTGAAATATAATGAACGCTGTCATACCTCTCCATTTTATCCTGTTTTATTGTCTTATCATCATTATTGCCAATCATTGCTATTCTGTTCGATGGGCCAGTGAACAGCCTTCCAAAGCGCTGATTTACGTAACCGACTCCACTTGCTCTGACTCAGTTTTGCTTCATTTCACCAGCTTTCACACTTGATTTTGATTTCTTCTTGTTTTAAAGAACAGTGATTGCATGGCAGCCTTGATTAGTGCTTATTGATGGGTGGTGCGTGTAATAGCAAAATTACAGGCTTGCAACGTCATAGCTGGATATAGCATACCAAGGAGTGCCTTTAATGAATGTTGGAGCCAAATGAAATCCATCGAACACGCTGTCAGGTAATAATGATGCCTCACACCCCATGGACCAGAGCCGGCTAAAGACCAAGGTCTTCTCTCTGTACTGAGCTGTTCTTATAGATTACAGGCTGTGATAATTAATCTGCCTAGTTTAGCTACCTTATTGATGTTCTAGTAGCAGCCTGTCAGAATTGTGGGATGCAAAGTGAGTGGATATATGAGTCTTTATTTTGCCTACAAGGAATATATATTTATAATATAATATTCAAAATATTCAAAATCACAAAATAGTCTGGCCAGACGATCTGTGGGGATTACACAAAGATATTGTAAAAGCAAAGAGCCATGTGCTGGTTGTAAGATGGATGGCAAAAAGGGGAGGCGAGGCGACGCAACTGGGACCATTCAAAAGAGAGATGGATAGAGGTAGTGAGCAGGGAACAAACATTCCCCTCCAGCGAGCACGAGTCTCAGCATCCATCTGCACACCCCTAAGCCTCCCTCCCATCCATCACTCCCTGACTGCACCTACCTCCCGCTTTCATCTTACCTCCCATTACCTCCCGTCCCTTTCTCCCTAACTTGTCTCGGGCACAAGTGCGGACGGGATTCAGCAGTTTCTTAAACACACAAGATGTCATTCACCTCAGATAGCAATCCATCTTCCGCTGTATCTGCAGAGAGCATATGGGGCAGGGAGCGTGTGCAGAGACGTGGGCTGGCAGTGGGCGGATGTGTGGGTGGATGGCAGTTAGCAATACATTATGGACTACATGGTGTTCCTGTGTGTCTTCGGCGAGCTCGGCAGGAGTTATGATAACCCATTTTTAAATTTTACATTGTTAAGTGTTGCTTGGCCTCACATAAGGAGTAGCATGGTTGGCTTTAACACTTCCAGAGTTACACTTACACCTGCAATAAACATACAGCATTCAGTTTGTTGTGTGCTCTCACATTCAAACTGCATTTCTCCTGAAGTTCCTGACGCTGTCCTGATCAGAAACACGTTAGATAGGGTGGGATGTTGTTGCTCTCACTGAGCGGGTTGTGTTGCTGGCCAGTCCAGGCTGGTTTGTTGGGAGCCTGCCAGGGATGCTGCTGCCCAGCTGGTGGCTGCTTGCTGTTAGCGCTGCTGGATGAATTGAGTGGGAAAATTAAGGCTTTGATCGATTGTCTCACTGCGGACATGAGGAATACCTAAGACAGCCATGAGTCAGCGTGCTGCATGCGCCATCATCCTGTTTGCTTTCTCTCTTGTCCCTCTTTTTCTCCTTCACTCCCCTTCTGTCCTGTCTCTCTCATCCGTTTCCCTTTCTTCCTTAAATGTCAACTTTTGGTGTCAGTCCCATAGAATCAAAGAGCACAGGCTTCTTTCTAGTCTCACCATTTTGTACTGACATTTTACAGCTTTACAAGGAAAAATCCATCAAACAAGAAACAGATAACAATTTCTTCACAGATAATGGCCTAAATAAGTAATCATTTCCATCTTTGTGCATCTGTAGTGAGACACAATTGCCCACTTGGAAACGTCTTTTTTTTTGTTACCTGAACAACCAGGCACTGCTTGCTACCACAACATTTCCTTTTTCCAATTTCATTTTTGGAAAAGTGATACACATCTACTTTGGTTATCGTTGTCCTCATGTAAACAGCACTGACGATCCCGTCCCTGAGGTGGACCCAAGCGCAGAGACTCATGGAAGAGCTGGACAATTTCCAACTGCTGAACATAAACCACATCAGCAAGTATACTGATTAAAAATAAGAACTCCTGCCAACAGGACAGAATAAATAGATTATTCCATTGTGTAGCTTACTCAAACCTGAAGGGAGGTGTGCACTACTAAACAAGTCTTTTCAGATAAACATTAGATGGTCAAAACATCAGCTTATGGAAGTCTGAGCTGCATATCTGTCACCTTGAAGAGTTCCTGCTTCCTATTCAAGCTATTATACTTATCTGTCAAACTTACAGCTATACTAAGACAGTCAGAGTCTGAAAACAACAAACCAGAAACAAACTACACTATACTTACTCTAACACTTAGAAATCACTACACAAATAATTTATAACAGAGATTCAGCAGGCCTGGTCTGTGGAAAGTTGTTACACCCTCAGAAATATGCAAACTGAGCACATAAAGTTTCACAGAGGGCACAGGCGGTGCTTACATTTAAATAATGAGCAAACTGAAATCTCACGTGTACCAACCACATTGTCACATCTAGATTGCCGAGGACTGAGGTGAAAATGGGAGCGTGCCCTCAGGCCCGGTGCAGGATCAGCACTTTTAGCGTGCAGCAGCATGGTGGACAGCAGTCATGACACAAAGGGCCAGATTTAATAAACTGTTTCTGCCTCATTTCAGGCGTGCCAGGAAATGTATGTGTGTGTTCTTTATCAGACAGGTGCACTGGCCTGGAAGTGCAGTTGTCAGCTGAGGCGCATCTTGTGCGAAATAAATGAAGTGTGCCTTAAGAGCTTCTTTGACTGAAAAAGAGAGCAATAATAATAATTTTTTTTTAAAAACACAATGTCTTAGTAAACATAGAGGACAAAGAGTTGTGGTTATGTCATTAACTTAAAACTTGAATTTAATCTTGGCATCCACCGAGCTGCTGCAGCACTACTGTATGTTGACTGCACTCTTTTGTTAAAACTCTCGCAGAGTTTTGCTGCAGTTATCTTGGGGTCCAGGGAGACATCAGCCATATCAGTACTATTTACATCCTCCACCTGCTCCGTCTTTAACATCTGCTTGCCCATTTGCTCTGTATAGATCAGTTCCCTGGTGGGCTGCAACCAGAGCAGTAGATTGTACTTTTATTATTATTTCTTTTTTGCATCTTTTTATGTCAGTGCACCTTTTCCTAATTTCCTTAGAAGACAAGTCTATGCTGCGACTGTTAGTTTGACGGACGTTATCCATCCTCTTCCTCGACATATACTCTCAATCTAGTTAATGTTGTGTGTTATTTCACCAAGACATACCTAACTAATATGCCAGGATGATAAAATGCCTTACACTATGTTGTTTTAAACACTGTCTGGGCCGAGAGCAAGCCTACTGTTTGTCTTTGCTTTGGGAAGAAGTAATTTAGCCTCTGGCAGGAAACATGTCGTCAGGAGAAAAAACGAAATACATGAATATCTTAGGTTGTGTGTGCAACGTGCATGCAAGATTGCACAAGCAAAGAAAAAGTTAGAAAAGAAAGAGAGAAGACAAACTTTTCACACTGACAACAGGATCTTGCTTGAGCATTTACCCTCTGATGTTGTGAAAAGGGGCTTGGCAACCTGTCATCTACTACCCGACACCTATAATAACCCTGACAGCAGGAAGTTGTGCAGTCTAGGACACTGTCAGTTTGTTGTTGTTGTTGTTTTGGAGCAAAACACAGAATCTACAGTAATTGAGACACCATATTTATAGAAATCATCTGCAAAGCCAAAGTAAAATCTATAGATGACGCTTACTCATTTGATTCCATACTAAACCAACCAGTCACATTTTTTAGCTTTCAATACATGATTGTGAATTATGCTGCTGATTGATGACTGAGGGGCACATGGGTTTACCAAAGCCAGTTTAAGACTTGGTGACTGAAATGAAGTCATCCCCTACAATCGCTCAACAGAGCTCAACAGAGCTCAACAGAAGTGAGATTCAAGTTTTTTTGTCTGCAGGATTAACTACCAAAGTGGAGCTGTCAGAAAACTTGTAAGACATTTAAGATTTCAATGCCTGTTTGTTTGGGTCATTTCTTAATATAACATGTTTTGTAGTACATGCCGCCCCCCCCTTCTGTCTGACTTGTCAATCACCGGCTGGATGTAATTTATGGTGCTAAAGTTTCACCTTGTTTCTGGCTATTTTCTGTTGCACACAAATACACTGATTGGTTGCAACAAGTATGCCACAATAACACAATGCTAAACTTATTAGAACCAAAACATTATTACCACAGACTGCAAAGTACTGACATGGACTTCTCTTCTGCTAGTTTTTCAGTCACCAGGACCACATTGTATAAGACTGATTTGCAACTTCAAATGAACCAGAGTATTTACAATTCCCACTTCAAGACACTGGTGATCATTAGAAAAACAAGCCAAAGTTCACCACCCTGTCTATACATTTTAATTCTCTTCTTCCCTCGCTCCCTGTAAATACTAGAATATTGTGACTTTTCCTGACAGCAGGTCAGAGTCACAGCTGTTCATATGAAGGGCTTCTGACATTTTGTCTTGCCCCCAAACCACAGGCTTTTTCTTCTCATTTGTCTGTGGCCCTTTGTGTCTATTACCAGTTCATCACACAGCTCTAAGTATCCATTATCACAGGACTGATTGTGGCTCATTGTTTCTCTTAGTCATAGAATAGCAAAAAATGACTCTTGTTGAAAGCTATTCAGCCTGCTCACTTCACCAGTACACAATCATCCCCTTGTAATTAAGAAACAGATGATGTCCTGATGTTTGATGAGACTGATCGAATCAGTGACTACAGAATACTACAGATAATTTTACTCTTGTCAAAAAGAACAAATGGACATGTCTCTGTTTTGTTTACACATTATGTATGAACATAAAAAAAATCACAGTTGTGTTATATAATTGTTGTGTTATATAATACCAGTTTTTGTCAGTCAATTGTAATTGCTCACATTTACAATTTATTTATTTAGTTTTACTTGCGTGGTAGAATAGTTAATTTCTTTTCCTCACATTAATTTACTGTAGTGCTTCAAACAACCCTCACATGAGATGGAAGACACTGCTTGGTCAATGCGTTATTGACATGTATATTGCCTCTGTGATTGTACTGACTGGTAAATATAAAGAGTTCCTTTGTTTGCTCCATTATTCTCTGTAGAACCATATTGAACAAAGACTGTAATCACACTTGATTCTGATGACATTATAAGGTCACAGCCCACTGAATATTCTTGTGCTAGACGTTCAGTGTGAATAGTCTCAAACACATGGCGGATCTAGATTCATACATTTTTCCTCCCAAGAACCTAATCTGTGAAATCAGATGATTATGCTGTAATTGTGCAACCCAGAGGCCAAATTTTCATTGTCAATTCAATTAAATTCTTTTTTTTAATTTCTTTTTTTTAAAAACTTTTTTGGGGAAAGCAGAAATACTACAAATACTGAAGTTACATCCAACATTTTAAACACACAACCTTTGTTCACTAACGTCACATACTTCATGATACTGTGACCTGTAAATGAATTAAACCACTTATTTAACTGCAGCTGGTGATTAAAGGAAGGAATAAAACAAATTGGCTCACAACTATTTTATGCAGCGGTCAAAATGAGACCACAGGTACCCGAGAGAGGATTGTGTGTGTGTTTCTGTGCTCCCTTGCCTCAGGCTTGTTAAATTGGCAGATCGATGATGCTTTAAATCAATGTTCCAGCAACACCGCAAACCCCATGGAACCCATTAGTGGATTAAGATAGACCACTGTTCCACACTGAGTCCTGTTCTGCCTGCAGGTCCTTTCCACATGACAAATGGGAGGAAAAGCTGTGAAATAAAACAAAGGGAAAAGGGCAAACGAGAGGGTGAGAACAAAAGCTGTGGCAGAGGAAAGGTTGACAGCAAAGGCTGGGGTCAACGCTGCCAGTAAGGACACACCTGTAGCTCTTTGTTCAGAGACTCAGGCAATAGATTTCTCTTACTGTATATCAACTGGGGTTTTTATATCTATCAACCAATACATTATATTACTTCCCAAGCACAGGAGAGCATCCATCCAGCCAGCTATGAAAAACATGCTCTACATGCAAAGTAGTCTGTCTTAGCCAGTAAACTGAAAAAGGAACAGAGTAGGAAGGGGTGTGAGTGCTGTAGGAGAGCAGATGAGAAAGAAGGGGCATGGAGAGAGGATGCCAGGGGAGCTGGTCTTTCTCTGATAGCATTGTTTATGTGCCACTGTCTGTGGATCATTGATCCATTCGTCTTCATTACGTCTCCCCGTGAGAACTATTAACTGCTGCCACCCTCAGTTGAGTGCCTGCTACGTTGACATGCACTGCACGGTCTCTCTACCAGCCCACCAATGTCCCTGCCACCTCTCCTCTTGGAGGTAGAAGCTGACAGTTTTATACTGATTGTGGAAAAAAAAAAAAGGACAGAGGACTTAACAGGAGGCCGTTTCAATTGGCATTTACTTGTTTTGTACAGGCATTAATTGTCTTCACAGGTGGGTTGTCGATCATGGAAGAAGAGGTACAGGTAGATCTTAATACTACAGACAACATGTAGTATGTCACTGTCATCTTAACCATATAGGTGTGGTTGGTTTCTGTATGTTTCCACATGCTTTATCCTGCAAGCTTCGTTTCTAACCCATATAATGTATGTTGCATAATGATGAATCAAACATCCACCCACTCATGCTCATGAGAAACATGGTTACATTTTAACAGAATTCAGCAGAGCACATTAACTGTAAGCACAGTCAGGAAATAAATCCCCATTGGTTTGTTAAAATGTGTAGACTGTTCGGGGATCCTCTGCTGACTCCCTGCTTAATGCACTCATACCTGCAAATGTCCCCCAAGAGACATCCAACTCCAATTCCTGTCTGAACTGTTTTGTCTATGCAAAGCATGTTATTGTTTAACTGCCTGAGCCCAGTGAGACATCATGGGTCATCAGCAGCAGCTTGAACTGCACCCCATGAATCCAATCGACTGCCAAGATCACTTTCACCTCGCTGTGCTGCAGCTTCCCTTCACTTGTGAAATCTGACAAGTTTGACTTGTACTTGTTGTACAGTGTTATTTTTGAGTAAATATGAAACAAGCTGACTGATCACTGCTTGATCTTTCTCTGTCCTCTGTCTGTCTTTCTCTTCTTCCTCTCCTTTCTATGTCTCTTTTCTATTTTTTTCATAGTATCATCCACAGATCTGGCCATCGTCCTCATCACTGCCTCGTTTGAGCCAGAAGAAAAGAAAAGACAGAGCATGGACTGGTGTGGCGGCCACTGTTGCTATGTGTGAAGGAGTGCTGTGTCGTCAATGGAGACCGAAGGCTATCGTGACCTCCTGGAGACCAGCGATGGTCAGGGGGTAGGCCTGCTGGATGGAGGGGGCGAGGTGGGGGTGGAGGAGGGCTGGAGCACACCCTACCCTCTGGGCTTCCAGGTATCTTTGACCACTGTGCTGATTCTGGAGCTGGTGTTGGGCTTCAGCAGCAACCTGACCGTACTTGTGCTCTACTGTGCTCAGTCCAACCTGGTGGATTCAGTCAGCAACTTGGTCACGGTCAACCTCCATGTGCTGGACATACTGGTCTGTGTGTTGTGTCTGCCACTGACTGTGGCTGTGATCCTGTTACCAGCTAACGGAAGTGGAGTCGGCAGCCTGGCCACGCTGTGCTGCTTTCATGAGGCCTGTGTCACATTCACAAGCGTGGCCACAGCAGTCAATGTGCTGGTGATCAGCTTGGACCGATACGATATCTCAGTGCGTCCAGCCAGTCGTCTGCTGACCCCCAGGCGTGCAGCACTGCTCCTGGTAGCAGTGTGGGCCGTGTCTCTGGCTGTCTTCTTCCTGCCCTTCCTTGAGGGGGACTTCTTCTCTTTAAGGGCTGAGGACGGTGAGGATGAAGAGCCGGAAGGGCACAACCATAACTCTGAATTCACCACTGGACTGACCCCCATTTTTTCCTCCATCTCTCCTTCCTTTTTACCCTCAGCTCATCCTTCCTCCCCTTCACACCACCTGCCTCCAGTATGGCAGAACAGGACACTGCTGTGTGTAGGAGGGCAGGGGTATTACACAGGTCTGGCTATGTATTACCACTTGTTACTTCAAGTGCCATGCTTCTTCATCGCTGTGGTCGTCATGTTGTTCACCTACTCCAGGATCCTGCAGGCCCTCAACATTCGCATTGGCTCCCACATGATGAGGGGTACACGTGCAAAGGACTCTGGCTGCAGGATACGCTGCAGGAGGCAGAGGAGGAAGGAACTGAGCCTGCCCACAGAGGTAGTGTCCTCCAACCAGAACCAGAACCTCACCCATCCCCCTCTCATCCCCACCCCTACACCAACATCGCCCCCACCACTCTCCTCCATGCCCCAAGGGATATCTGACAGTGGAGCAACAGTCACTACTGTCAGTACTGCTGCCACCACCCCCATCGCCACCACACCGGCCACCCCCGCTTCTCCGACCCCAGCTTCAGCCTCAACCCAGACCCACGCCACCTCACCACTGCCTGCCTCCTCCATGGGCGTACAGGCCTCGGTTTCTGCCATCATCGCCTTGAGGCGGGCAGTGCGCAGGCACAGGGACCGCCGAGAACGTCAACGTCGCGTCCTAAAAATGTCCCTAATCATCATATCCACCTTCCTGGGCTGCTGGGCCCCTCTGTCTGCAGTCAATGTTCTGATCCTGTGTCTGGGTCCCAGCGACAGCCTGGTACGGCTGCGCCTCTGGTTCTTGGCGATGGCTTATGGAACCACTATTTTTCATCCTCTGCTCTACGCTTTCACCAGGCAGAAGCTGCGCCGTGCCCTCAAAACACGTGTCAAGAAAAGGGTAGTGTCGCTTCTGCAGGTGGACCCAGCTCCCAGCGGGGGAACAGTTATTCATAACTCCTGGGTGGAAGGGGGAGGCCAGAGGAAGAGTCGCAAGCCACGGGTGGAGGCCAGTGATGGCACTGATCGATGCCTCACAGAGGCAGTGAGGGAATGAGGCTGGTCTTCAGAGTGTGTGTGCATGTGTGTGTGTGTGTGTGTGTGTGTGTGTGTGTGTGAATTTGAAGAATTGTATGTATCTTACCAATTTGCTAGAGATGGATCATATGTATATTCGTGCATGGGTGTGAGAACAATGAAAACCAGTTAGTTTACAAAGGTCAGGACAAATCCCATGACCTCTGGTCTCATGTAGATGTGGAGACAGGTGAGTCCTGGGCTCTAATTAGAGCCTACTTTCCACTGTCCCTACACAGGCCCTCATTAGTCCACTTCCTGACTGACAAGGTGGCCACTGTGTATCCATGGCAACACTGTCCAAGCATTATGACAACACCAGAGTCATGGCTACTGAAAATACTAGTGCACACCACACAAGTAGGGTAAAGGTTAGATAACAGGAAATGTATACATTATTCCTCCTGCGTGCACTTTCAACTTGCATGTGCATGTACATATGCACACATAGACAGACAGACACACACACACACACACACACTTAATGCACACTGATCTATATTTAGTCATTATCTGTGAAAGCACACCAATATCTACCTGCACAGATATTCTCAGTGAGAACAATATTAATGGAAGTCTGTTTCTCTTTCTTTCCCTTTTTTTTCATGCCTTAATTGAGTTATTAATATATTTTCATGGTGCTGAATGTCCTGCTGTATGTTTACAACAATGTATCAGAGGGACAGTGTTTGCACATATAGCAAATTAATGGCAGTTAAATGTAAGCATTCAGATTCAAAGTTTACAGGCTCATATGAAAGTACCAGGAAACTGCAAAAAAAATTAAAAAAAATAATAATTCCAATGTCATTTCCAGTAAGCACCATATTTTAGAAAATGTGTGCAAGTTAAAGCTAAAAGGCATGACTTTATTTATTTTTTTAAATAAACTTTAAGAGTAACAGTCATGATGATGCAGGCGAGGATGTGTGATCGTGTTTGTGTGTTTGCATGTGTGCATGTATGCGTAAATGAATAAACGAGCGTGCGTGTCCATGATTATGCGCAATAAATCATGAGCAAAGCAATGACCCCTAGGATGTGAACAAAGAGAATGTGAGCACAGAATTGTTGGCTTTCTATGTATGGTTTAGATTACAGGGGGAAGAGAGAAGAACGGGGACTTAATATTCTGATTAACAGCAGGAGGCCACTGGGCATAATCTAAAAGCAAATTACGTGGAGCAATTGTAACTACACAGGCCACGGTAATACTACTGAAATTCTATCACTTCAGTTTTAAAGTGGAAATCAAAGGGCAACATTTTGGAAACTTCATTAAAACCATCTCTGTAGTCACTGCAGGTAAACTAGCATCTTAAACCAGAGAAATCCCAACTTCTGACATGGGACTCCTCCTGGATCTCCTCATGTTAGCTGTTTGTTGCTCTGGAGGGTCGAGTCACTGTTTTCGGACAACACTTTGAATGAGTGCGGAGGCAGACAGGCCTCTGTCAGCTTCTGGACTGAGTCCTGGACATCTCTTTCTCCTCAGGGCTTCATGTCTCATTCCCAAATGTGCTGGACATAAAACAATAAACCAGCCCTCAATCAGCTGTTGTATTATGAGTGTTACAGTGGGTAAAGATTTATGTCAGTAAGTAGATAGAGTACACTTAAACTTTGTACGGGCTCAAGTCTTGGAGACCTTCTTGGGCTTTGGGCCTTCATCCTCACCCCTTTTACACTATTTGTGAGCCAGACAGAAGACAATAATTCTTGTGTA
>SEMN01001649.1:0-35995 GCA_005408345.1 Macquaria australasica
ATATATGTATATGTATGTATGTGTGTATATATATATATATCTGAAAGATATATCAAAAACACACTTTTTGATATACATACATATATATACATATACACATATATATATACATATATATATACATATACACATATATACACACATATATATATATATATATACTCTCTATATACACATTTATTTTTTATTTTTTTTTTTTTTTTTTATTATAATAGTAGGCTACAGCTAGTAGGGTAAAGAACCTGTATGTGAAAGTCACTAATTGTCCTTTTCCTATTAATATGATGCACCTTCATAACATAGAATTAGTGCTGTTGATAAAGTAAAACTCCCAACTCTTCTATAACTGTCACAAATTAACAGGTTTTGTTGGTAATATCAAAAAAAAAAGCTGGAGATGTGTTCACACGTTTAGGCTTTGAAAACTGAACACAAACTCTGATGCTATGTAGTTTAGTAATGTAAACAGAGAAGGTTTAGTTTTTGTTGAGTGTACATGCCCACAAATATTAGAAACACATTCTTTAGTACTATACAATATAACACCACCATAAACTGCAGCATCAGACATCACTACAGATGAGTCCACACTAAGCTACATGTGAAAACACACGCTGGCACTTTCAAAAGTACTCTGTCCACACTGAAATGCTTAAATAACAGGAAAGTATTTTGTGACCATCTGCCTATGATAAGACTGTATGCAAAGACGTTTATTTACATAGAGAACCAACCACATTCTGAATGCACAGACACAGGGATCAATCATGAAACCAAAACATATCAAATGTAAATTTCTCTTTTTCTCAAAGGAGAGCACATAACGTGATTTACACAGAAGATATGTGTGCTGTAGCACAAAAAACAAGGATGTAGTTTAATTTCATTTGTACTTTAAATGTAGAGCCAGAGTACAAACTGTCTATGCTTGGGGAAAAAGAGTTATCATTCGACGCTTTTGTCCAAAGCTGAATAAAAGAACCACAGCAGATTCAGGAGAAGCAATGTTGAAGGTACATGCAGCAAGACAATGGACCTGTACACTGTTATATTAGGTCATATGTTCTCATGTATTCATCATGCCTTCTGTTTTCCACAATTAGTGTGTGTGGTATAAACAACTGAAAAACAGAAACTATTACAATAAGAATACATAACAAACTCACATGTAGTGCAGCAACATCTCATGACTTTTCCAGTGTTTGGATGATCTTGTATATTTCCTCATTCTGCAGCAGCCTGTGGCAGCAGAGTTCAGTTTGGAAAGTTCAAAGCTTAAAATGTGAGCTGAAGAGGTTTGGTGAATCTGCATCACGAGGAGGAGAATGAACACAGTTTCCTAGATGTTAGGTACATACAGAATGTGTTATCACAGCACACTTATCACAGCAGTCCTTCAAACAAATCCTCAGGGCCCTGCATAGACCCAAACCACTACCAGCATCTGCAGTGGTTCAGTTTAGACTTGTTTAGTCTTTTGTTAAAGGTCTTGGTCAAACCACAGTGACATCCTTAGAGTCCTGGTAGTTAATATCAGCCCTGATGGTAATGTGGGTCAGAACTACACCAGGTTCCTCTGCAGACCTGGGCCAGACTGGTTGCTGACCTCTGGCCTGAGGGAAGGGGAAACCGTCCAGAGAGGTGTGCTCTATCCTGCAAAGGCTGTCCTCGCTGTCACTGTTGTAACTGGGATTGGAGGCACTGACGAGGCTGTGGGGGGGCCAACTGTCGTCTGACAGCGGGCCGGACCCGCGATGTGTCACCTGAACATCGTCCGTTTGAACGGCCTTTTCCATCTGCCAGACCCCGACAGGCCGCGCCACATCCTCCACCGCGCTCGGCTCCACCTTACGGAACGTGTAGCGGGCGTACAGGCCGATGCAGAACATCTCCACAATCACACAGTAGTGGTAGATCACTGAGAAGACAGGACACAGGTCTGAGGGGCATTAGCAACTCATGACTACGTGTAGAAAAAAAGTCTCTCTGATATCCAGCTCAGACAATTAATCACACAGCCTTATTTCAGTTTTCAACCATAAAATTAATTTTCATTGTAATAATATTATATTATAATAATATTGTAATATTTTAATGAATTCTTCCTTGCATTACTCTACAAGCCTGTAGCTTCTACTTCAGTCAGTGAAGTAGAAGCCTAAAGTGCCTTCCCAGAGTTAAGGAAAGATCAAAAAAAGTATTAAGCTCAAATCACATTTTCCCTGTCTGCGTAGTCATCATGGTCCTGTGACACAATTGCTTTCTGTGAAGGTTCACATCGTGTGCAGCCCAGAATATGTATCAATGCACTGTATGTGTCTGCAGGCACCCAATGTAGTGCATGGAGTACATCCAGATATCTGGATTGAGCCAGTGTGCTGGATGGTTCCCTCCTGTGGTACCTTCTGACTGGAGGAAATATCAATATGACACTGACTGTTGAGTCTTGGATCACTGAAACAAGTGTGTGCCAAAATAATCTCAACTCAGGGTCCAATTACTAGCTTTTTCAAGGCTTTCAACACATCTCATGGTCTTTATCAGTGGATGGAACTGGTGTCATGACCAGCTGGTTGTGTACGTGTGGAGATGGTAACGTCTGTCTCTGTTCAAAGATGGTCTCTGGGGTCAGATGTAAACGTCCTCCGCGATCTTTCTCCAGCTGTTGCTGAGTCAGAGGACAGACCATGAGGTGCAGCTGAAAGCTAGTAAGTGGACCTTAAAAGTTGAGAATATTTGTCACACACACTGAAGAGAAAGAATGAACCTCCCAGCTCAAAATAACTACAAGTGCTTGGATGTGACCTGACTAGACGCATCAAGATAACAGAACACACACAACCAAAACAGAACATGGACCCAGACATGGAAGCACCTTCACCAGATCCTTTCAAAACAGATTTCTAGTTTTTCAGGCTGCAACTGGAATATGAAGCCAATAGATGGTAAACATGAATTGAGACTGAGACTGGAAGAGGCCAGATGTGCTCTAACTCACACTGGGACCTGGTCAGGACAGAGAAGGGTGGAGTGCAGGGGATGACCTCCAGAGCACCCATTGTCTCTAAGATGCCACTCTGCAGGCCACACAGCACCAACACCATGATGATGCAGATGAACTTGGCTCTCAGTCCGTAGCCATGTAAAGCACTCTTAGTGGCTTTGTAAAACAGCAGGTGGCCGTAGAAGGACACGAAGGTCGACACACATATGATGCCATTCACGTACAGGTTGGGGTTCACTGAATCCACCTGGAGAACAAGAAGGTGGTTTTCACTGATTTTATCCTTCAATTCATCCAGTGCTGTTTGGAGAAGGACCTGGTACTTTTTGGAGAAGGTTTTAAAATATTAAAATATAGACTCAGTTAAGGGAATATATCTAATGTCTCAACGTGGTAAAGCACTGAAAAAATGATAACTGATTTAAAAAAAAAAACTATGGGAATACAGGAAATTAGCAAAGGCTCCACACAGGAAGTGTCCTTTAACCTGAGCATGTAGAACAGGGGTGTCAAACTAATTTTAGTTCATGGGCCACATACAGCCCGATTTGATCTCAAGTGGGCCGGACCAGTAAAACCATTGCATTATAACCTATGAATACCAACACCTCCAAATTGTTCCCTTTCTTTTATGTAAAGAAGAACAAGTACATTCTGAAAACATCCATTTACAAAATAGATGAACAGCCTGAGACATCTCAAGACAAATAAGTGCAATTCAATATGTCCACATTCAGTAAGTCTACTGTCATTACATGTGCATTACAATTTACAAACCACAGTGGATCTACAAAAGGCACAAAACATTTAATCTACGAATAAAAACAGACAGCTATTTACTCAAACCTGCCAACAATTCGTGTATCTTCTCTGTTCTCAGTTGTCTTTGCAAGTTCTTGTTTTTTTCGCCACGATGCGTCTGACTACGGCGCTGAATATTATATTCCTTGAGTACTGAAAGGTGCTCTGAACACACTAAGCACACTGGCTTCGGGAAAAAAAAATCAGGGGAATTGAAACTGCAGGAGAACCGCGAGAGAGGGACAGGAAAATCTAAAGGAATGGCAAGCAGGATGTAATTATCAGAATCAGATCATTTATGTCATATATACCATTTATATCGTTTATAATAGATTATCAGTGTGTTTTCGTGCTAGATTCGCTCACAGCGCGTCCTGTCTGAACCCGGTGTTAGCCTTCAGGGCTTTCTGCTAGAAAGGCTTTGTGCCTGCTGCTCTTATTAGCACAGCGCGACCCCCAGTAAACAAATCAGGAATAGCAGTATATTTTATTGAAAAATTGAAATTAATGACTTCTGTGCAATTTTCACACTTTGCAAAGTCATCCAATGGGCCGTATTTGACCCTATGGCGGGCCGGTTCTGGCCCGCGGGCCGTAAGTTTGACACCCCTGATGTAGAAGATGACAGATCCTCTTCCCTATAAAATACATCACAGCAGCACAGACACAACGAGCACAGATGGAGGTGTGAATACATGACTCACATCACCATAGTCATACTGTTCATCCGTCCACAGGACCAGAGTAACGAAAAACAGGATGCTGCGGACAACAGAGAGCTGCAGCACAGCGGCCATCATCCAGCCCCGGCTGCTGCTGCACACCACAGAAGAAGACGGAGCTTTAACATGTTAGCAGCACATCGACACACTTTATACCAACACAATCAGATGAATAGATAACTGTGTTAGTAACAACCACACACAGGTAACCCACACTGTCACCATCCCACCTGAAAGCTCTTTGAAGATGCAGAGCCTGTGATTGCCACTAGAAGATAAAAACAGCTCTGACTCTATTGAAATCTACATTTAGTGCAGGTGAAGTTTGTCACTCAGGTGTGCGTCTGGTGTGTACCTGTTGATGGCCACCATTGGGAGACAGCAGCAGCAGCAACAGGGGAAAGGATCTGGGGATACCTGCTGTCCAGACAAAGCAGCCAACATACAAGCTTTCCCTCCAAAGAAGTCTGTGATCAGTCCCATGAACTTCAGCAAGGTGATGGAGTGATACCTGCAGACACACACACACATTCAGACAGGACCAACGTATGACACAGGTACAACACTCTTCAGTTTATTCAGGATGTGGTAACTCACAGTGAAGCAATAAAGTTACACAGGGAGGAAGAGCGCGGCACATACAGGGCTATGAGGGAGGTCAAGGTAAATACCTGAGAGAAAGACAACATTCAGAGATTGAGACACAAAATTGTTAATGATTTCAGCTGTCAGATGAGGGGCTCTGTGTGGGGTGAGGAGGCTGATGTTACCGGGTACATTCCTAATATCCACAGATAGAGTCGCTGTCGTCTGGACGAGGAAATGTGGCGCAGGAAGAAGCCCACCTCCTCCAGGAACACCCCCAGTAAAATGACCGCCAGGCCGGCAGGGATGAGGAAGAGCCACAGCTCATTTTTAATGGCTGACAAAAACACACACACACGCTGTCACACTGAAGGAAATATTTCAAGCTACATCTAGAATTTAAAAATGTCTAACATTTGTGTCCCTGAGCGGTCCACATTTACAGAATAACAGAATAAGAGGATGTTTATCAACAGCTGTTTTTATTTTAGGGAGACTATGACATATCTGAAAATCATTTGATCTCTCTTTTCTCGTTCTCATCATCACTTTCTGTATGTACAAAATCCAGAAAAGAATAAAAAGAATACACATCAAACTGTATAACTTAAGAATATTGGCATATTACTTACTTCCCACTTTGCATTGTTTAAATAAGATTTATCCTTCTGACAGAGAAAAATCCACACCTATTTGCTTAAAAAACAAAAATGCTAAACCCAAGGCCAAGAAGAGCTGAAATTGAGACCATTTATTATTATTATTTATTAATGCCATTACCCCTCATCATTCAACTATTGATTAAGTGGAGACCTTCACTTACCACTGAAGATTTGTGATGACAGAGGGATCTCAGGCCCAATCCAGCTACAGTTGGCTCCTCTTCCCATTCTCTATATAATGTTCCTCTGCGCTCTGTCAGCTTGTCTCACAGCAAACAGAAGCAGGTTCATCACATAAACCTGCATTTGATTAACAACCCACTGAACGACACAGCAGCAAACTAACCTTTAACTTAACTGGATGACAGCCGCAGTGCTTGTACCCAGACTTTTGTCTGTCGTTTCTGTGTTGACCTGAACACTTCCTGTCTGACTGGACACATTAATGATTGACTAGATACAGGTAAGAGGACAGATGGGGGGGTCCAAGTCCACCTGAGAAGAAATACACCTGTGAAGGTTAGTCAAAGCTCCACTAATCAATATTCTCTAATAAACAGTATGTGTGTAATAAATTATCATATATCTAAGTGTTTTAGTTTTATGGCATTACATAAACCAACGCCACACACCACAGCATTTATAGCCTAAGCTAATTTGCAATGCCCATCCCTAGATACAAATACGTAAGAGACAGTACAAAAGACAAACTCAACAATAGGTGCATACATTAAAAACACAAAACTCAGAACAATACAGGACACAAACTAATACAATAATGCACCATAAAACAAGAAGCACCAGATCATTGATGACTGATCCCTCTTCAAAAACAGTTTCATGTCTGTTTTTGGTGTTAATTCGGTCTTTTCCACTGTTTATGTGGGTCTGGGTTTACCCCGAGGTATCCTCCTCATTCGACATGCCCAGAACACCTGTAAAAGGGAGGAGTCCAGGAGGCAGCCTCATTAGATCCCCAAACCACCTGAACTGAGTGGTTTGGGTGTGAAGGAGCAGCGGTTCTACTGCAAGCTCCCTTTGGATGCATGAGCTCCTCCTCCTCCTCCTCCTCGTTCAACAGTTTCTGAAACAAGACATGCCGATATGTCTGTGGTACTGAATTCTGACTCCTTGGAACTACACACTACACTCCAAAACAACATCGACTGGGGAGTTAGTGTTATGTAGCACTGCTCCATGTACTTGTCCCTATAAATACATGAAATATTGATTAATGATTATTCTCTTTATCATGTATTTTCAGTGCAACACTTCCAGCCTGTCAGTCTGTCTCTAATAAACACAAATTGGAGCTTGTTGACATTTACAGAAACATTTAATAGAAAAAATACAAAAAAAACAACAGAAGCAGTAAAAAAGATTCAGTTGTAACAGAATAACAATTACAGTTATGGACCCTTTAAAAATGGATATAATCATGTATCTATATGTCCATGTGGTAGACTGTTGAAATGTTTCTGGACATGGACATTAACTAACACCAACATTACTACAGAATAATTCTGACCAAACGTCTCCAAACTGCCTTTGTCAGCTTAATTAGGAGGTCTTATGTGTTTGTTCTCTTTCTGCCGATTATGTTTTGCAGTCAAATGCAAATGCAGTCAAATCTTTGGACTGATTCTTTTCAAAATGTCCTGAAATTATCCTTTAACCCAGGAGACAGTTTCCTGTAGGTCAGTTAAGCCGTCTCTCCTTCAGATGTCAGTCACTAACAAGTTTCTTTATTCATGTCTTCTTATAATCTTCACATCCAGCATGTTTGCTGTCCCACAGTCCTCTCCACTCCTTCCCACCACATAACATCCTGATATTGTGTTGTGAATCTGCTGTCTGCCAGCCTTCCCTTCTGCTCCAGTGACGTCACTGAATTAAACAGTAGAACAGCCAGCAGGCGAACACAACCCAGTGGCTCGCCCAGTTCAGTTCAGACCACCTCTGGATGGTGTGGATGGCTGCGTAACCCTGCAAACAAGCACACAAGCCCTATAGACCCTCTGTCAGCCTCATGTGTCAGTCATTGTGGACTCGGTCCTCGGGGTGCTCTTACTTACCTCTTCTACTTCATGTTCATCGACTCCAGGATCAAACATGGAGCCCAGGTAGGTGAGGTGGAAGATGGCCAGGAAGCTGAAAACCAGGTTCAGCATCATCACCCAGTACTCCTACAGACCAAAAGCAGAAGAACAAAGTGAGAAACATCTTCACGCTGTCCCTGAAAGTCTCTTAACACCCCCGAAAATCTGGTCTTTGCTGACCTCCTGTTCTCATCTGGCTGCAGTGATGTACATGTGTACTCCAGGACCTGTGACATCACTGTTGGGCAGCAAAGCACAGCTTTAACCTGGAGTTAAGTTGCTCTTTAAAGCTGAAGGACACGTCATCATCTACAGTCATGTTTCTGCAAAGCAGCTGAATAACTAACAAATAATCAGACTCCAGGTCTAAAGGCACTATGCTACTCGATGCACATGAAATCAAGAAGACCACCACAATAAAGCCAACAGAAAGTGCATGGTGTCATGACATCACCTACAAATCAAATCATCAGCTGCTGTTCATTTCTTCTTAGTTTCTTTTCTCAATTAAATGTGAAGCAGCTACATACACTTCCTCCACACAGCTGCCCCTGTCCGGCAGCACCGTCAGTCCTCCCCGAGCCTGCCTCTCCACCTCCAGCCGTCTGTCCACCCCGAGCCTATCTTTCCACCTCGAGCCGTCTGTCCTCCCAGAGCCTGTCTGTCCTCCCAGAGCCTGTCTGTCCTCCCAGAGCCTGTCTGTCCTCCCAGAGCCTGTCTGGGTGTTCAGTATCGTCTCCTGACTTGTGCTTTTGAGTCACGTTCCATTTGTTTTGACTGTTCTTTTGTCTTCATTAATTGACTCAGGAACAGTCGGACCTACAGCTGTATTTACACCGATCAGCCATAATATTATGACCACATGCCTAATATCGTGTAGGTCCCCCTTTTGCCGCCAAAACAGCCCTGACCCGTCGAGGCATGGACTCCACTAGACCTCTGAAGGTGTGCTGTGGTATCTGGCACCAAGACGTTAGCAGCAGATCCTTTAAGTCTTGTAAGTTGCGAGGGGGGTTCTCCATGGATCGGAATTTGGAGGCCAAGTCAACACCTTGAACTCGTTGTCGTGTTCCTTAAGCCATTCCTGAACCATTTTTGCAGTGTGGCAGGGCGCATTATCCTGCTGAAAGAGGCCACTGCCATTAGGGAATACCGTCTCCATGAAGGGGTGTACTTGGTCTGCAACAATGTTTAGGTAGGTGGTACGTGTCAAAGTAACATCCACATGAATGGCAGGACCCAAGGTTTCCCAGCAGAACATTGCCCAAAGCATCACACTGCCTTCGCTGGCTTGCCTTCTTCCCATAGTGCATCCTGGTGCCATGTCTTCCCCAGGTAAGCGACGCACACGCACCCGGCCATCCACATGATGTAAAAGAAAACGTCATTCATCAGACCAGGCCACCTTCTTCCATTGCTCCGTGGTCCAGTTCTGATGCTCCCATGCCCATTGTAGGCACTTTCGGCAGTGGACAACAAACTGCAATGCACTGTGTTCTGATACCTTTCTATCAGAACCAGCATTAACTTTTTCAGCAATTTGAGCTACAGTAGCTCTTCTGTTGGATCGGACCACATGGGCCAGACTTCATTCCCCACGCACATCAATGAGCCTTGGTCGCCCATGACCCTGTCGCCGGTTCACCGGTTTTCCATCCTTGGACCACTTTTGGTAGGTACCGACCACTGCAGACCGGGAACACCCCACAAGAGCTGCAGTTATGGAGATGCTCTGACCCAGTCGTCTAGGCATCACAATTTGGCTAGCTCACATCCTTACACTTGCCCATGTTTTTCTGCTTCCAACACATCAACTTCGAGGACAACATGTTCACTCGCTGCCTAATATATCCCACCCACTGGTCTACTCATAACAAACTTTAAATATATCTCATATAACTATATATGGAAGGAAAAACTATTTTAAATCAAGTTTCCTGTAACTTTTCCTGTAGCTTCCCTAAGTGGCATGTGAACTTGCTAATATATATAGAGATTCAAGGCACTTCAGCAGCAATCTAAATGTTCCCTTCTGACACAGAGTACCATGGTGAGTTTGTTCATGCCCCCCATTACTGCATTACTAAGAGATGTGGAGAGTTGTATGCAGGTTACTGTTGATGTCTTAATGCATGTCGGTATGTTTTGACTGCCTAGGGTTGTTTTGTGCAGAGGTGAAGCTGTACCTTCTTGTGCTGATGGCTGCAGTCAGAGGTGCAGGGTCTGGACAGGATACAGGCACTGAAGATGGACGCAAGCTTCTTCCTCAGAACTGAGGATGAGCAAATAAAACAACAACACTGACCATTCAGCTGTGGGAAACAAACTGGCCTTTATGAGCAGCAGTCCCACGGTATTAGTTCATGTGTACGCGCCACAAGGAGACAGGGAGTTACCTGCTTTAGAGTAGTGTTGGGTCAGTACACACGTCATTTCTGCATCTTGTACAGTAGTTTGTGCAGGTAAAAAATTATTCATACCATGTTCAACATATGTGATGAAGCCCAACGAGAGCAGAACAGCCCCCAGGTGAAAACTCAGACCCTGAAGAAAACAAACAGGCACGTTAAAGTAGTGACGGTCAGTCAATCAGCATCATTTCTCTATATCTCTATATATCTCATATGTCCCTATATCCATCTCATATATCTCTATATATCTCCATATATCTCTCTCTCATATCTCTTGTATATCTCTCTCATATATCTGTATCTCATATATCTCTATAAATCTTGTATATCTCTGTATCTCATATATCTCTATAACTCATTACATCATCAGTGTCTTCACTGAAATGTTAGAGAAAGCTGTATGTTAAACAGTCACAGCTTCTCTATCAGTGGACAGTTCCAGCCACATGGCACAGAGTTGTAGTTTATCATGTGTTCTTATACTGAAGTGAAAGCAAAAGAGCGCCTGTCTCTAACATGATTTTAGCATACTGTGTATTATCTATTTAACAGACTGAAGGGCTCTGTGAGCATCATCTTACTAACATGCAGTAAGGCGCTGGCTGTGTATGTCACCAGGATGGCGGGAAAAGTCCCCAGTTTCATGGTGTTTTTAAAGACGTCTGAGGATCATGGAGGAAAAAACATAGTAAACACACGACAACATAGAATACAGATTTAACATAACGTAAAAGACCTGAAACTATCAAATGATCTTCAAAACATTTCTAAATACCAGACAAAGAGATGACACAGCTCACACTCTTCCACTCAACAGCTGTTAAATACATCAGATACTGGAAAGTTCGATTTTGATATATCTGGTGAAACATTTGGTCCGATAGAGTCAAAGAGAGGAACGGTTAGAGGGAATCTACAAAACATCAGGAATCATCACCTGGGGACCGTGAATGTCTGGAGTTATCTTGCTCCATAAACGATGCATGGATGGTCCAGTGGATGACCGACTCTACCATCCAGCAGGACATCTTAAACACTGTGGTAGCAGCGTTTAGTGATGTTTAACAGACAGAGCGGAGGACTTACAGGTTTTCAGCCATCGGGACATGGGGATGTTCCAGGACGTCACCACCAGCACCATGGAGCGAGGAATTTCCACACTGAGAGGCTTTACCACACTCAGGTCCCTACAGAGACAGAGAACAGGAGACAGGAGAGAGGGGATGGGGACAGATGACAGGGGACAGAGTGGTGAGAAGTTCTGTCTCTGTCAACTTTGGACACGTAACTGTGGAGGACTGATATTAATCTGATGGAGGTAGGATCCCCCATAATGTTTATTATATTTGATAATATATCATGCTGTATTTATTATTTATTATATAGTTCCCTGACCTGAGACCAGTTCCCTGGCCTGAAACCCTCAGACAGGGCTTGACCAGGTCTTTGTAGTTGAGAGACGTCGGCTGTAAGTGGCAGCCTGTTGCAGCAGCTCCCGTTCGCGGTTTTTTGAGTTTACTAGTTTGCTAGTGAAGTATACTCGTTCTTTTTTTGCTTTATATCTGTATGTATTTGCTATGTATTTTTAGTACTTGTTATTTTGCTATTTTTTGGCATCTTTGGAGTTTTTTGGACATTTTGTTTATCGTTTATGGAAACAAGACTGCTGATGCCCTTAGAGACGGCGTCCATAGTTACCGCCGGCAGCCATGGTGACTCCATTGTTTACACCAGGGATCAGCTGTTAGCTCTCCGTCACACAGCGGTGCTACCACCCGGGGAGAGACCTGATGTGCCCCGCGAGCTTAGGAGGAGGAGACGGGGAAGCCGAGCGGGGGCTCAGCGCCGCGCCAGGAGAAGACGTTATACACCCGTCCTCCCATCGATTATCATGGGGAATGTAAGATCTATCACCAACAAGATGGACGAGCTGGCGGCGCTGACCCGGCATCAGAGGGAATACCGGGAGTGTAGCATCATGCTATTCACGGAGACTTGGCTAACCGCGCTAACTCCGGATACGGACGTTTCAGTTAATGGCTTCCAACTTTTTCGGGCGGACAGGACGATGGAGAGCGGTAAGAGGAAGGGAGGAGGGCTGGCAATGTTTGTTAATGACAGATGGTGTAACCCTGGGCACATCACTGTTAAAGAGCAAACCTGCGACAAGAACATTGAACTGCTAGCTGTTAGCATGAGGCCAAACTATCTACCGAGGGAATTCTCGCATGCCATCGTGATGGTAGCTTACATCCCCCCCTCTGCTAACGCTGAGGCAGCCTGTGATGTCCTGCTCTCAGCAGTAAGCAGGCTGCAGACACAACACCCAGATGCCCTCCTCGTCATCTCTGGTGATTTTAATCATGCCCCTCCGTCTTCCTCTCTACCCACATTTACTCAGTATGTTACGTGCCATACCAGAGACAACAGAATACTGGACTTGTGTTATGCCAACACCAAGGATGCATACATCTCATTGAGTCTCCCCCCCCTGGGCAGATCTGATCACAACCTTGTGCATCTCAGGCCTGTCTACAGACCTCTTGTGCGCAGGCTGCCTGCTGTCCCACGAACAGTGAAGAAGTGGTCTAACGGAGCAGAGGATGCTTTAAAGGACTGTTTTGACACTACTGTATGGGACATTTTTAGTGACGCTCATGGGGAGGATATTGACAACCTCACAGACTGTCTGACGGACTACATAAACTTCTGTGTGGAAAACACCATCCCCACTAGGACTGTACGTTGTTTCGCCAACAATAAACCCTGGATTACTCCTGATATTAAGGCTCTCCTCAAGGAAAAAAAGAGAGTTTTTGTATCGGGTAACAAGGAGGAGTTGAAGAGTGTCCAGCGAGAGCTAAGGAGGAGGATCAGGGAGGGGAAAAACAGCTACAGGAGAAAGTTGGAGAGTCAACTGCAGAAAAATAACACCAGAGGAGTTTGGAAGGGCCTTAAAACCATCTCGGGCCATATGGACTCCAAGCCCCGGCCTGCGGGGGATCAGAAGTGGGCAGATGACCTGAACGTATTCTTCAACAGATTCGATCAGGCATCTACCCCTCCCCCTGCCCCGTCTCCTCTGCAACCATCATTACCATCTACCCTCCCTGCCTACAGCCCTCCCCCTCCCTCATCTCACCACTTATCACTCCCCACAGCCCTCAGCTTACAGCCACTTAATACACCCACATCACAGCCTGGGCTGGGCCCATCTCCCCATTTCACACCCGCAAACACCCCCCATTCAGCCCCCATGCTCTCTACAAGCTCAACTGGACTGTTCCTCACAACACCCCAGGTGAGAAACGAACTAAGGAAGATAAGGGTGGGGAAGGCGGCGGGCCCAGACGGCATCAGCTCCAGACTTCTGAAGTCCTGTGTGGACCAGCTATGTGGGATTGTTGAACACCTGTTCAACCTGAGTCTGAAGCTGGGGAGGGTGCCAAAACTGTGGAAAACATCGTGTCTGGTTCCTGTGCCGAAGACCCCACACCCCAAGGACCTCAATGGCTATAGGCCAGTGGCATTGACCTCTCACCTGATGAAGACCCTGGAGAGACTGGTCCTTGTTCACCTGCGTCCGCTGGTGAGCCCATGTATGGACCCTCTGCAGTTTGCCTACCAACCCCGCATTGGGGTGGATGATGCTGTCATTTACCTACTTCACACATCCCTCTCTCACCTAGAAAAGGCTGGAAACACTGTGAGGATCATGTTTTTTGATTTCTCCAGTGCTTTTAACACCATCCAGCCCAGGATTCTGGGGGACAAGTTGGAGCACGCTGGGGTGGACCATCACCTGGCAGCATGGATCCTGGACTACCTCACAAACCGACCACAGTATGTGAGGTTACAGGACTGTGTGTCTGACACACTTCTCTGCAGCACAGGGGCTCCACAGGGAACCGTTCTGGCGCCTTTCCTGTTCACCTTCTACACAGCGGACTTCACCCATAACACTTCGAACTGTCACCTGCAGAAGTTCTCTGATGACTCTGCCATCGTCGGCCTCATCACCAACGGGGATGATGGGGAGTACAGAGAACTGACCCAGGGCTTTGTGGGTTGGTGTCAGCAGAACCGCCTCCAGATCAACGCGAGTAAAACCAAAGAGCTGGTGGTGGACTTCGGCAGGCGCAAACTCCCTCCACCTACACCAGTGAACATCCAGGGAACGGACATTGAGATTGTGAGATCGTACAAGTATCTGGGTGTTCACTTGAACAGCAAACTGGACTGGTCAGACAATACGGACGCTCTGTTTAAAAAGGGCCAGAGCCGTCTCTTTTTGCTCAGGAGACTAAGATCTTTTGGAGTGCAGGGTGCGCTCCTGAGGACTTTCTATGACTCTGTGGTGGCATCAGCTGTCTTGTATGGGGTGACCTGTTGGGCCAGTGGCATCTCTTCCAGGGATAGAAAGAGACTGGACAGACTGGTAAAGAAGGCCAGCTCTGTCCTTGGATGCCCTCTGGACCCAGTGGAGGTGGTGGGAGGCAGGAGAATGGTGGCCAAGCTATCATCACTACTGGAGAACACTTCCCACCCCCTACATGTCACTCTTTCAGAACTGGGCAGCTCCTTCAGCGACCGGCTGCTCCACCCGCGGTGTCTGAAGGAGAGGTACCGTAGGTCCTTTTGCCTGCTGCTGTCAGACTCTATAATCAGTACAACTCCCGGTAATCTACACTTGACTGTCAGTGTGCAGACTGTTCACTACTATACTTCATCTACTGCTGTGCATTATCTTCATACATATATTGTATTCATGATGTTATCTACTTCATATGTTGCTGTGAAATATTTTTCATATACATGTATATTATATATGTGCAATATTTTTATCTTATCTATTTGTTCATACTTACAACTGCACTCAGTCACTCTATTATTTATTTCTGTCTATACTGTGTATAGGACTATTTTTCTATTTATTTTTATTGTATTTCTATATATGACACTTTTGCTGGCTGCTGCAACGCTAAAAATTTCCCCGCTGTGGGACAATAAAGGCTTATCTTATTTTATCTTATCTTAAAGAACTTTGTAATATAGGTTGAAGTGTGCTGTATGAATAAAGCTCATTATTATATAGATGTATTATAACCACAAGATCCCTCCTGTCCTCCAATTGTAACACTAAACTTACCACCTGATGTTGTCTTTGTCCTCGGTGAAGCCGGCTCCAGCCAGCATGCTGGTGCCTTCACTCAGGTGGCCCACAAAGTAGTTACTGAAGTGGAAGGACACTGCGTTCTCATAAGCATGCAGCCACCTGTGCAACATACCACATACACATGATCTATAGTTCACCACTTTCTGTAGTAACAGAATGTCAGACACACACAGGAAGTCCACGTGGGAGCTTAAGTCACATGATAACAGCTCATACACAATCATCACATGATGCATGTTTAAGCCAAATGATTTCAGTAAACATGTCCTCTGACTAATTTTCATGGCAAAGATAAACATTCCTTCTGTGTAGGTCTGCCATTTAGGTTTTCACAAATAAAGAATTTGCTTTGGTATTCTGGTGCATAACAATACACATAATTAATAAAATAATAAAAAACAAGTACTGCAAGAGTCAAGATTCCTAAAACTTTACAACAAAAATATTGCAACACAAGCCTCTCAACTGTCTCTTGGAAGCAGCAAAGAAAGACAGGCAGTATGTTCTCTGTATTACTGCAGGAGGACTAAGATTGAAATAAAAATGTGCCTTACTTCTGAGTGACTGTGTTTCCATGGATGGGGATGAACAAAGTGAAGAGGTACGGGGCGATGCAGGTGGAAACCAGCAGACAGATCTGACTCTTCAGGAGGCCGAGGGAGGAACTACGCAGCCACAACCAGCTCTGAGGAACAAACCATGTTGTCAACATCACAGTACGATCCAGCAAGCACACAGAGGAGGCAGGAAACATCAAATCCTCACCAGCTTTCTGCCTTCAATGGCGTTTTTATAAGAAGAGAAGCTGATCCAAGGGCCAAAGACCACAGTGCCCACAAAGAGAACATAACCCAGGAACTGAGCTGGGGATGGTAGGCTGCCCACAGCTCCTCTGTCCAGGTCAAAGGCCAGAGAGATGGCCTTCATGGCCACCACCATCTGAGAGCCTGAGACAAACACACACACACACACACACATTTAACATTATTTCTTTTTCTTGGCTTGAACAAATATCAAAGGGGAACTTTGCTCATCATAGTTACTTCTTTGGAGGGAACCCTCTGAAGTCTGAGAAAAATAATCTCACACCAGCTCTCATGGCTAATGATTAGTTTAGTTTTGAGGTAATACCATTTCTATTTAATCTCAATACCAACTAGATACAGAGTGTAAAATGGCTAACATGCTGTGACTTTTTTTTAACTGCATCATACAGGATATTGTAGTGTTTTCACTGTTTTTCTGACACCGGTTATTAGTATGTGCTTACATGTGGTTGTTACGACAATTAAATATTATTACATTACTTCTAATTCTCCATTTTATTCTGAATGCCAGGTGCACACTCACAAGTCTTCATTCAAATGTTTCCCTGTGCTCAGTTTATCAATCAGTGCACACACTTCTCCCCCTGTTCTGTACTGTTCTCTGTTTTATATCATAGTAAATCCTTGTCACTGTCATTATTAGTTAGGTATTTTAAAAGGCCCATCTAGGAACGGGCATTGCAAATTAGCTTAGGCTATAAATGCTGAGTTGTGTGGCATTGGTTTATGCTACATACTTGTCCCTATACAAATAAACATTAAGTAAATATATTTCATTGTTTTAGAGTATAAAAACAAAAAGAGAATGAAAATGCCCTTTGTTACAGCTCTGAACACTAATACCTTCTTAAGTACGATTAAATATCCCTGACACAAAGTAGCAGCTGGGAAGACTGCAGTATTGTAGAAATCAAGATTAAAAACCACAAATAAACAAAACGATGACAATATTCTCAGACCAAATGATGGGATATTTACCTCTTATTCTATTCCAGGTCACCATGTCAATTAAATGCAACTCTCTGAAATGAAGACATAGAAACATTATATTACAAGGCTTGAATTCTACACCAGAAACCTGCTTCCAGCACAAAGAACATCAACACAAACAGACAGACAAAAACAACACATCCATGTATGTTGGTCACTGTGGTGGCTGCATCTTGAGCCTCAACACTTTTTGGTACAGGAAACAGACAGTTCCTGATTACAGTCTGTACTCAAGAGCAAATATGTGATGTCGCTGTTCTGATGTGGGTAATAAATAAATAGTGAACAGAGCAGTCACAAACTGTGAATGATGATGATGCAACACTACATCACTGCTGCATTCGGTGTGGATAAAGCATGTAGTCACCACTAATTGGAGGTGCAAGTGGCATACTGCCTCGATGGGCACAATCCAGGACAAGCTGTGTTTTCTCACCCAATGAGGAGGTAGATGAGGATGACGACAGAGAGGAAGAGGCCTCTGCTGCTGGAGTGTCGGCTGAGGAGCAGAACCAGGTAACAGAGTGCACTGAGCAACAGCACCCACAGCATGTGCAGCTCAAAGAACAGGAAGAGGCCGTACATCCCAGCCAACACCGACACTACATGCTTCACAGTGGACACACCTCCTGATGAACCCAAGCAGGAAAACACTTTGAATTACAATCGCAAGTCCAGCGGCCTGTAGTGTCCCTAATGAGGCTCAAACTGAGATGTGTTTCATCACATCACAGCTTGTTGAATTTGTGTTGACTCCAGCCAGGTGTTATAAATGTGTATGATATGAAAAAACAAAAACAGGTAAGACGAGCCTCCCTGTGACGGCTCCTACTTGCTGAGATACAGTCAGTGCAGCTCACCCAGTCTGAAGCAGAGTCTGCAGATCAGGCAGAGCAGCAGAAGCCTCCAGACCTGTTGTAGGCCCTGCTGGACTGTACTGAGACCACAGCTCTCAGCCAGCTGCTGCAAGACTGCTAGCCTGATGGACATGTCCATCCTGCAGCTGCAAGCACACACACACACTCTCTGTTACCATACGTATTACAACCTTCATCAACCTATGACTAAATAAAATAAATTCATGACTATTATCTTTTCCAAAACTACATGTCACTGGACAATTTGGCAAATCAGTACAACGTAGGAAAGAGTGCAAATATATAGACTATATTACATAAATATATGAAACAATAAAGATCATCAATAAGGTGCAACTCCAAAATATATACGATGCCAGAATATGTACACAGGTTCATGGTGAGGACCACAGATATGTGGCATATAGATATGTAAAATATCACATCTGATGATGCTGTTTATGTTGTCATTTAACTGGTGAATCATTTGGTCTATAACATTTCTGAAACTAGCAGACATGCCCATCACAACTTCCCAGAGTCCAAGCTGATGTCTTGTTTTGTTCTAGTCCAAAACCCAAAGATACAAAAAATATAATACAATACTTAGCCAATACAGCTGATTCTGATATTCAGTTTACAAAAATATAAAAATTAGAAAGGAGGGGAAAAAACTAATCCTGATATTTGAGAAACTGGATTAACTATTAATCAGTCTTACCAAAAATATTGCATATTAATCATAAACCATTTAGTGTTATTTCCAACACATTGATGGTTTAGACTAATAATTAGAAACACCTCGGGGAAGTTGAACCAACACGTCTCTAAACAGTTTTAACATAAACTGAACATTACAAGCTTCATGAAGGAGGATTTATTACAGAGCTAGCTGTTCCTAATAAACCTGCCCAGCCTTTAGGCCTCCTACCTGGCTATAAGTTACATTTCATCCAGCGATAAAATAACTTTTAAGTTAACTTTAACGTTTCCAACTTAGTAAACGCTGACACAGAAGTTACATAACGTTAACAACGGAACCTTTACATGCTGTACCAAACATCTAGCTTACCACCGTTCACTTACGTATTTCATTACTCGTTAAAATCAGTCAGTCTGTCTGTCGTTAAAGATAGTGGTTCACCTGAATCCAGGACACAGCTACGGTGAGTGTTTAGCTAGCTGGGAAGCTAATCTGAGAGGAGAGAGGCAGCAGGTCCGGTCCGGACCATGGAGTGGACCCGGACCTGATGATAACAGTCTGGAAAACTGAGAAGTTCACTAACAATATACATTTAGTCCTAACCCTCGTCCTCTTCTTCTTCTTCTTCTGCTTCTTCTTCTTCTTCTTCTGTGGAGTTTGTTGGCTGTTGGCAAACCAGCTTAGAGGTGCATTACCGCCACCAACTGGACTGGAGTGTGGAACTAGAGATTATACAGAAGAAAAAACCTAAGTTCCTTTAGCTAAATCTGTGTCTTTTATAAACTTAATAACGTTGTAGTGTATCTTCCCTGCTGTTTTCCCCAAGAGACCTGACAATAAAAATGTCATGGTGATTTGCCTTCCTCAGTGACTGAAACAGATGACTCCTTATGGAATATTATATCATTCTAAAAGGTGTACTTGAAAACAGGGTTTTGTATCTGTAACTGTACTTTTGCAAACTTGTACGTTTATGTTTGTATCTGTAAGCTTAATTCTGCAAACTTGTGCATTGACGTTTGTATCTGTCAGCTTAGTTTTGTAGACTTGTACGTTTTGTTTTCTGTCTGCAAACTCCGTTCTATGTCGTACGTGCTCCGCCCTCTAATGGGCTTCGCTATTGGTTCATCCCCTCGAGGCTCCGCCTCAGCACCTGAGTCAAAGTTCATGCACTCACCGTCCAATCAGGAGGTAGTCCCCTTCCTTACAAAACCCCAGTAGGCGCATTGCTCGTTTCCCTTTTTCAACTCAGCAACCTGTTGTCTAGTTCTGCAAATCTTGTCACCATCCGGTGTCGCGTTCTTGAAAGTTGTCTGTGGAGAAAGAGGAAAAGGAGTATGGCTTCTAAGCCTTGTTTTTCGTGTGCCGCCCCGATGCTGATGTCGGACCCGCACGCGTCGTGCTTTGTCTGTTTGGGCCGAGGGTGAGGTCGACACCTGCCTCGACTGTCTCGCGCTCCCCAGGGAGGAGCGTGAGCGTCGGGCACGTTTCACCGAGGCCGCCCGCTCCCTCCGTGCTAGCCCGGCGCTGGCGGGGGGGGGGGACGAGGCGTAAGTCCTGGGCTGACTATGATGAGGAGGACGACCGGCGGGTGTTTGAGAAAGAGGACCCGGCGGCTCTCTTCATGGAGGACGACGACGGTGAGAGGGATGAGACACCGGCGGACCATCGTTACGCGATGGATGATCTGCCGGGTTTGTTTGACTTGGCGGTAGCCAGGATGGCCATTCCTCTGCCCCCACAGCCGCCTGCCAAGGTCCCGGATTTTACCTCGGGCCTCCTTGGCCAGCCGCGTGGCAGGGCTCGTCCCTGTGTCGTGGTCCCTCAGATGGTGCCGGTGTTTTCGCACGCTCAGCGGGAGTGGCATGCCCCCCTTGGTGCTAAGCCCCCGGCCATGGCGTACGCTCCGTATGCCACGGTTGAGGGGTGGGACTGGGACCGAGGGGTGCCCCCCATCGAACACGAGGTCCGTGTTTGTCTTGTTCCCTCTGCCTCGTTCTGGCCCGGCCAAGGGCGGCCGTTGCTTCCGTCTGAGAGAGACCGGACAACGGCGGGCTTTTTTGACCGTTGTTATGCCGGTGCTGCCCAGGTGGTGGCATTGGCAAACAACATGGCGTTTTTGGCAGGCTCACTGGATCGTCTCACTCACCAGCGTACGGAGTTGTCCGCGTCAGAGGTGACGGAGGTGCAGACTACGGCGGCCGCCTTCCTTCGTATGTCCCAAGCTTTCGCCATCAACGGGGGCCGCACGATGTGTGCGGCTCAGGTGGGGCACAGGCACCTCTGGTTGGGCCTGTCTGCCCTGAAGGAGAGAGAGCAGCGTTTGCTTCTCAACACCCCTCTCTCCTCCACCTCCCTCTTTGGGCCGGATATCCAGGCGATGGTGGGACGGTTAGAGAGTACGCAGAGGGCGTCGGAGCATCTAGGTGCGCATCTCCACCCTCAGCAACCTCTCCCTCGGCAGCGGTGGCGGCAGCGGCAGTCTCAGTCTCAGCAACCCCGCCAGCAGGATCTTCGACGAGAACAGTCCAGGGTGGGGTCCGGCAGGGCGGCATCGGCCAGCACGAGCCGGCCCGGTCAAGCCTTGGCTTTCCCGCCTAGGTTCGGCGGTCGTGGCCGGGGTGGGGATGACCTGGGACCGTCACGGGAGCCTGTCGCTGGACGGAGACAGCGTCAGCAGCCGGTGTATTTTAAAAATAAAGGGCGTAAATGGTATATGGTCTCTGAGAGAACTTCTTCCAGCTCTTCCCTGCCTGTGGCACTGCCTGGGTCAGAGGTTAGCGCGGCTAGCCGTGAGTTCACAACCATTAGTAAGCAGGCTAATAAGTTGTTTATGGGTAACTGGTTTGCTAGTCACCGTCGATCTCTTCGGCAGACTACCCGGGCAGGGCGTAGGCCAGAGATCGACGCCACGCATGTGGTAGCGCCGGCGGGTGATGGAGTTTCAACCCACGGTGGTGAAACAGTGTCATCAGCGGTGCGGGGTATTCACACGTCGGGGGTCCCGCGGGTTCATAAGCGGTCTCAAGTAGAGCCGCGTAACTCCGCGAGCATGGTTAGCGGTGCTAGTCGCCGCCATTTTGGCTTTGACCCCTCTGCTTTGACCGATGACGTCAGAGGTGAGCGCCGTGTGCAGTCAGGTAGGAACCAGACGCAAAATGGCGGTTGTAACGTTGCGGCAGCAGAGTACAAGGCTGACTTTCCTCACGTGAGTACTGTCTCATTGTTAGAAGGAACCAGTAAACATCATGACCCACGGCAAAAATGCGGTGGCTTCGTCCGGTCTTGATGTGGATGGTTCTCCGTCGCTCTCGGCGGTCGGTTCGCCAGTGGAGGGTGCACGAGAGGCAGCTATTTCATTGTTAGCTTTAGCTGCGTCACGGCCCTTTCTGCCAAGGCCCCCCTGTCTGTCCTTCCCCAAGGCGGGAGGGTCGGTGCGGGTGGGCCCGTTCTACTGCTTCCCGCTGAGCCCATTGCGCTCCCGCTCACGGACCGTTACTCCATGTGGGTACGGCTGTGCAGCCCTCTCTCTGCATGGATGGACAGAATGCTGCGGAGGGGTTACGCGTTGCAGTTTTGCCGCACACCCCCGGCATTCGGCGGCATCTTGCAAACATCGCTTGCTGACCCAGCAGAGACGGCGGTATTAAGGGAGGCAGTAGCCGCGCTTCTTCGGAAGGGAGCCGTTACCATGATTCCCGATTCAGAAGCACGGATGGGGTTTTTCTCCCCGTATTTTCTGGTACCCAAGAAGTCGGGGGGGCTGCGGCCGATTTTGGACCTGCGCGAGTTGAACAGGTTCATTGCGCGCAGGCCTTTTCGCATGTTGACGGTCAGGCAGCTTATGGAATGCATTCGGCCAGGCGACTGAAAGACATCCATAGATCTGACCAACGTATACTTCCATGTCCCCATCCTACAGCGTCAAAGGAAGTACCTGCGCTTCGCGATGGAGGGTCAGTGTTATCAGTTCGCCTTCCGATCGGATACTCCCTCTCCCCGCGCACGTTCTCCAAGTGTGTGGAGACGGCGTTGGCACAGCTCAGGGAAAAGGGGGTGAGAATCCTGAATTACATAGACGATTGGCTGATTCTCGCCGCCTCCAGACAGGAGGCCGAGGCCCACACAGCGCTGGTCATTCAGTACATCACGCGCTTGGGCTTCGCTGTCAACCCCAGCAAGAGTCTCCTGCGGCCGAGTCAGCAGGCAGCGTATCTGGGGCTTATACTCGACTCCCGCGCCATGACGGCACGGCTGTCGGAAGCGCGTGTGACAGCAATTTTGCAACTGGCCCGCCGGGTGAGGGGCTCGGCGCTAGTCCCAGCGGGCAGTGTCATGTCTCTCCTCGGTATGATGTCGGCAGCCCATCCGGTGATGCGTCTGGGCCTGTTGCACATGAGGAACCTGCAGCGCTGGTTTCTTCGGCTTCGGTTGCACCCACGTCGCGACAAGTGCCGCGAGCTTCATGTCCCGGGGCTGGCACGGCGGGATGTCATATTCTGGGACTCGCCCGCTCGTCTTCGCCAGGGGGTTCGACTGGGGTGCGTCTCTCATTACGTGCAAGTGTTTACAGACGCCTCTCTGGCAGGTTGGGGCGGGACCTTCAACCAGGCCAGTGTGGGGGGCATGTGGCAGAACTCCTCCCGGCACATCAACTTGCTGGAGCTAACGGCAGTACAGAAGGTGCTGTACCACTTCGCCCCTCAGGTCAGAGGGAAGAATGTCATGGTACGGTTAGACAATACCACGGCTGTGGCCTACCTGAACAGGCAAGGGGGGGTTCGATCACCAGCACTACACAGACTTGCGGTGTCTATTTTGACCTGGGCGGATCGCCATTTATCGTCCCTGAGGGCTCGCTACGTTCCGGCATCCCTCAACACGGGGGCAGACAGGATGTCCCGGGGGGGTCATCCTGGGGGAGGAGTGGAGCCTCTCCTCCGAGGTGGCAGCTCTGGTCTGGCAGCGGTTCAGACTACCGGTGGCCGACCTTTTTGCGGCCAAAGAGAACGCTCTGTGTCCGTGGTTCTCTCTGAGGCCGACGGACGCTCCCCCACTGGGGGTGGATGCATTGGCTCATCCACATTGGCCTCACGGTCTGCTGTATGCTTTCCCGCCATTGAGGCTGATGATGCAGTTGCTCCACAGGATCCGGATGCAGCACTTGGTCGTGATAGTGGTGGCGCCGGACAGTCCCGGGGCCCGGTGGTTTCCAGCTCTGGTCCAGCTAGTGGAGGCAGGCCCGTGGCCGGTGCCAGATCGACCCACGGCTCTCTGGCAGGCAGGGGGCTCCATCCTCTCGCGCCCGGTTCTGGGTCACCGGCTCTTGGTCTGGAGATTGAGAGGGTGAGATTGGAAGGCTTGGGCCTTCCGGCCACTGCTGTCTCTACGATTCAACATGCTCGTGCTCTGTCCACTACAAAACTCTACGCATCACGATGGCGGCTGTTCACAGGTTGGTGCGAGGCCAGGGACCTCAGGCCCATCTCTTGTTCCCTGCAGGACGTTTTGGGTTTCCTGCAGGGGTTGTTTGACAGCGGTCGTGCGGCGGCCAGTGTAGCTGTCTTTGCAGCAGCTATTACGGTTGGCCACGAGGGGTTCGGTCGCTTCACAGCCCGGAGTCACCCTTTAGTTAAACGCTTCTTACGGGGGGCTCGTCGGTTGAGGCCCCCTGTTCGACGCCTGGTTCCCCAGTGGGACCTTCAGACGGTTTTGGACGGCCTGGCAGGCCCACCGTTCGAGCCATTGGAGCAGGCAGATTTGGAGGGCCTGTCAATCAAGACGGCGCTCCTGCTAGCCTTGACCTCGGCAAAGAGAGCAGGAGACCTGGGGGCCTTGTCTGTGCATGCTGATTGCATGTCAGTCAGTGATGAGAGCAGGAGACCTGGGGGCCTTGTCTGTGCATGCTGATTGCATGTCAGTCAGTGATGACGGGGAGACGCTGGAGCTGCGTCCGAACCCGTCTTTTCGGCCGAAGGTCATTACCGCCTCTTTCAGGTCTAGAGTTGTTCGCTTGAGAGCTTTCTTTCCCCCGCCGCACGCGTCGGTGGACGAGAAACAGCTTCATACGTTGTGCCCGGTGCGCGCAGTCTGCATCTATGTTGAGCGCACTGCGGGTTTTCGGCGATCTGACCAGTTGTTTGTCTGCTATGGTGGTCGGGCTCAGGGGGCTCCACTGTCTTCGCAGCGACTAGCCCATTGGATTTGCGCGGCTATCCGGGGGTCCTATGAGGCGATGGGGCGTGTCCCCCCGGTGGGGCTAAGGGCACATTCTACGAGGAGCATCGCTGCTTCAGTGGCCCTTTTCAGGGGTGTGTCGGTGGCTGACATCTGCTTGGCCACCTCCTGGTCTTCGACGTCGACTTTTGTGTAGTCCTATTTAAGAGATGTGACTGCTGGCTCTGTGTCACATCCTGTGTTGGGTGCACAGGTGACGGAACCTTCAGCTAGTCTAGATGGAGGTTCAGCGTAACAATGCCTGATCAGCGGCTGTCATCGCAGCCTGGCACAAGACTCCCCGGTGGGTGGCACTCGACCGGGGAACTACTGTGTACAGGGATAGTGGCTCTTAGTGGGTTCGGCCCAGCTGGGAGTACATCTCATCCCTATGGCCTTCGCCTCGGTTTTAACCAATAGCGAAGCCCGTTAGAGGGCGGAGCACGTACGACATAGAAATAAAGGTTACCTGGTGTAACCCCAGTTCTATGAGTATGTGCAAGGCCCTCTAACTACCAGCCCAGCTGGCCCTGGTGACGGTTACTGAGTCTTCAAGGGAAACGAGCAATGCGCCTACTGGGGTTTTGTAGGGAAGGGGACTACCTCCTGATTGGACGGTGAGTGCATGAACTTTGACTCAGGTGCCGAGGCGGAGCCTCGAGGGGATGAACCAATAGCGAAGCCCGTTAGAGGGCCTCGCACGTACTCATAGAACTGGGGTTACACCAGGTAACCTTTATTTTTGCCAGTCTGTGCATTCAGACACAGGCTTGCAAACTCATTTTCACAGTCGCGGCGGTAAAAGTACTTACGCGCGTGTGCTCGCACAAGCTTACGGACACATTTACTACGTGGTATGTTTTGTACACAGGTTTTCGCAAAAGAAAAAGGCTGTCCTCAAGGAAGAGAGGGCGGGACTTTCAGCTTCTGACCAATCAGTGTCTTTGGAATCGCTATGCACAACACAGTTGGCTAGTCAACACTGTCAGTCAACCATCATGCTCAGTCAACATAGAGCCATGTAAAGAGATCCAACCCCTGAACACACTGTTATAATTTAAAGTTTTATTCTCTGTAGCCCATGATTAAGCTACATTGACTTTTATTGAATTTTTTCTTATTTTTAAATATTTTTCATTTAACTTTTCATATTTCATTTGATTATTTAATTTATGAAAGATGGACTCCACCAGGCCTCTGTGACCACCAGTAAGTCAACAAAATACATAAACTTGTGTCAGAAAAGGTACAAAAAACAACGTTTAGAAATATAGTAATTTTTTTAATAATGGGCCGTCCTAATCAGTTAACAATAACATTTCTTTTTCAACACAACAGTAAGAAAATAGAGTATATAGTGAGTAGAAACACTAGCGTTACCGCCATCCCAACCAAGGACACAACATACAGGCACTGGTTAAAGTTTACTTTATGCTAATGCTAGATAGCTGGCTGGCTAACATTATCTAGCTGACTAGGCCCATTATTAAAAAACATTTCTAAACATTTTGGGGTTTTTTACCTTTCCAAAATAGTTAATGTTACATCTGACACAAGTTTGTGTATTTTGTTGACTTACTGGCGGTTGTGGAGGCCTGCCGGAGTCCATGTTTCAGTAATGGATAAATTGACTGAGCGCTTGCTCGATTTTTTTTTTTTTGGTGGGGAGGGGGGGGGGTGACAGTGTTGACTAGCCAACTGTGTTGTGCTTAGCAATTTAGCTTGTGCGAGCACACGATTTCACGATTGTGAAAATGAGTTTGCAAGCCTGTGTCTGAATGCACAGACTGGCAATACGGAGTTTGCAGACAGAAAACAAAATGTACAAGTCTGCAAAACTAAGCTTACAGATACACACGTCACAGCACAAGTTTGCAAAACTAAGCTTACAGATACAAACTTCAATGCACAAGTGCGCAAAACTACGGTTACAGATACAAACCCCTGTTTTCAAGTACACCTTTTAGAATGATATAATATTCCATAACTCCTCTCGATATTGTATTTCCTACAATGAAGTATTACATGTTCGACTGTTTCTGGTTGGCTACAGTATGTGCATTTCCCGGTTGGGTGCTTGCCTATTTTATATAATGTATGATTGAGACCTGTATGACCTATTCTCAGAAGACTGATGATACTTTCTTCCCTTCGTTTCCAGCCCACCATCCTCCCACCACCAACAAGTCTTTGTATATTATATAGATGTCTTCCAGTTTCCTTATCATCTCAATACTCCTGCCATACTGACTGTGTATATCTCCTATTGAATGTCTTAGCTTCAGCTTTCCTTAGTGGGACTTGTAGGTCTACATGCTGAATTCGGAGTGTTTGTTTGGCCAGAATATCCACCTGCTCATTTCCCTCCACACCAACATGAGCAGGAACCCAAAGGAAGCGAGTAGATATACCCTTAATTTCCATCCTGTACATTATAAGGAATATTTTATTGAGAATATCCGTTCTAAATGATGATCTGCCAGATCTTATGCTTGTTAATGCTGAGAAGCCATCAGATGCAACCACGGTGTTCATTATTTCCTTCTCCTCTATCCACTGCAGGGCCAATAATATTGCCAATTGCTCTATAGTATATACTAACAAATGGTGTGATACTCTTTTCTTAATGTATGACTCACTCACCGGAATATATACTGCTGCACCTGCACGCCCTGTACCACTGAGTCTGAAAAATGTTGCTCAAAATAGTTCTGGACTATGCGCCATACTGGAAGTTGCTCTGACTTGTCCTTCAATTCTTGCTGTATGTTGAGGTCTACACTAGGTAAGGGGAATAACCAGGGAGGAATGGAAGAGATTGATACTGTGGGGCTGTACTGTAACTGACGTAATCCTATGTTTCCTGCCTTTGCATCCCCAATCCACCCAAAACTTGTGATATTTGTTTCATTATATTCCCAGCAGTCAGTTAATATCCTCTTGGCAGGATGAGTATCGCATTGCCCCTGGAGATTAATCCAATATGCCAGCATTAACTTAACTCTTCTGATCCTTAATGGCATTTCTCCCATTTCTACCTGCATCGCTGATACTGGAGATGTTTTGAATGAGCCACTATAGATTCTCAAGGCCTGAGCTTGTAATACATCTAGCTTCTTGATGTTTGACTCTGCTGCTGACATGTAAGCTACACACCCATAGTCAAAGACTATGGAAATGGGTGCAATTTTATGCCGTCTAGAGAAACAAATTACTCGCATTTTTGCTACAGATAGCTTGAATCCCCATTTACTTGCCCATTCTTACTATTGCAGCTTGCATTTTCTTATGGACATACGATACATTGTGGCCTCTTATCCACAGAGCCCCGTCATCCGCGTACAAAGATTTTCCTACGCCTTGTTCAACCTGAGAGAAGATGTCCTTTATCATTATGTTGAATAACAATGGACTACATACACTATCCTGCGGTGTTCCATTCTCCACCGTATATTCACTGGAGTATTCTGCACCTGCTCTTACTTGTATTTTCCTGTCAAATAAGAAGTCCAAAACCCAATTATATGCTCTACCGCCAATTCCCAATGACTCCAATTTAATAAGTAGCCCTTCTTTCCAGAGCATGTCATATGCCTTTTCCACATCAAAGAAGACAGCTATCACTACTTCCTTGTTAGCCTGTGCCTTCCTGATGTCTGATTCTAAGCACAATACAGTATCCATTGTATTCCGACCCCTACGAAACCCACTTTGATAGGGGGACAAAAGGGCTTTACTTTCTAGGAAATACGTTAATCTCTCTGTGACCATACGTTCCATGGTTTTACATAAATGGGAAGTTAAGGCAATAGGTCTCTAGCTAGAAGTAAGTGTAAGTGCTCTTCTCAGCTCAAACATATTGAAAGGCAGGTGTAATGGATCTCCTGACATCTCCCTTTTCTCTAATATTTTGGGGTTCTTCATTAAGATCCTGTTTCTACACTGCCTGGCCTCCTCTGTAAGATTATCTGAACTGTGAATTTTCCTAAATGTTTGTGCCAGAAGCTCAGCCCATTCTTCTGATCATGCCACAGACCCCTCACAGCTGTACCTCTCTTCCAATACTACTACAATATTGCTTCCAAAATGTGTTCTTTTGTGTTGTTATTGTTCTCCTCACTATTGCCTGGGCCCTTTTATACTGGATCAAAGCATCCTGAGAATAAAGTTTTTTGAGTTCCCTAAATGCCTTATTCCTGGCTTTTATAGCTTTGTTATAGTTGCTATTCCACCAGGGTACACTCTTGGTGTGTCTAGCTCCTGTAGTCTTAGGGATTGTGTGCTTAGCAGACTGAATTATTTCATTAACTAGTTCACCATTTAAAATGTTTACATCCATCTGATAGCGCTGATCTCTTGGAAAGCATCCCAATGAGCATTCCCCAATGTTCATGTCGGAATTATCTGTCCCCTATCATAATAAACCTTTGTGCCAACTTTAGTCACTACAGGGTAGTGATCGCTACCAATTGTAGTATGTTTTATCACACTCCATGTGCTTATCCCTGCTATTGCACTCGATACAAATGTCAGGTCCAGTGCTGCTTCTGTGTTTTGCGTGCTATTATATTGTGTTCCTTCCCCATTATTATACACACCAAACAGTGATCATCTATATATTCCTCAACAACTAAACCATTTGCATCTGTGCTATTGCTCCCCCATAATGAATTATGTGAATTGAAATCTCCACACCATATTACACTGTCTTGCAATGGTCCCCTAACATCCTCTAGTAAATCTTGACTTAGCTTCCCACATGGATTATAAAAGTTAATTATATCTATATAACCTCTGTCAGTCCATACGTTAATCACATTTGATTCATGATCTGTGCTTACATGTACAACCTTATGACCCATTCCCTTCTGAATGAATGTTGCAACTCTTCCACCTTTGCCAGATTCCCTGTCTCTTCTAACTGCAGCATATCCCTTTTATAATAAAATTCAACTGTGGTTTCAACCATGTCTCCTGCATATAAATTATATTAGGTTTCTCTCCTAAACTATCAATATACTTCTTAAATTGTTGGCCAGTTGCAATTAGGCTTCTCGCATTCCACTGAAGTAGAATTAACACCATTAAGAGGATCCAGCCCATGTCTGAGTGGATTGTATATCTTCATCAAGAATTTCTTTAACTGTTTCCCAGTGCAGTCCTTTCACATCAAGGTACTTCTCAGCTGATTTGACAATTATTTTTGAACCTTTCATTCCGGCTCTTCGACTGTGCCAAACAGTTGACTATCTCTGCCATAAATAGGACAAAATCATTCTTCCTCACTATTAGTGTCCTTTAGTTTATCGCATGCTTCACATTTCCCTGTGTCTTTGTTCCTAGTGTCATTTTGTCTTGACACCTGCATGTCTCCTAAAACCTTCTTTACTGCCTCTGCATAGCTGATTCCCTGGGCAACCTTGACTCGCTGCACCTCTGCCACTCTCTTACTAACCTCACACCCACGGTAAGATGAACTATGTTCATTTACAGGAATCCCTGTGACAACTCCCCTGAGCAATTTCCTGTCATTAAGCAGAGCATTGCACTTTGTTGCCATTTATTTTATCCATTCTGATTGCTCTCCCTTGTTGTCCTCCATCCTTACATATAACCAGCAGTGATCCATTTCTCAATATTTTAGCACTCTCTACCACCCTGATTACCCTACTTATGGATTTAGTTAGCTGTATTGGATTCCAAAAGTCCCCTCTTGTGCAAGTTTAATAATTACCTTGTAATCCTCTCTCCTCCTTTTTACTACAGCTGCTCTTCCGTCGCTATAACTATCATCCAATATATTCTTTCTTCTTTTTGCGTTTACTTTTCTTAAGTATATCCCACTCTTCATAACTCCCACCACCTACTTCTATCCATGGATGTTTTCTTTTTTTTTAAATAGAAATTTTACAATATATGGCAAGCAATACATTAACAGAAGTAGGCTATGTTAATGTACACGATGTAAACAGAGTTAAACAGAGTTAAAATCTAATAAAAGACAAGAAGGAAAAAGTAAAGCATCAATAATGTTCAATAGTTTTTTTTGCTGTTTTCTTTTCCATATACTTTAGTGATTTATAGTACAGTGCTAGTTCTTTCATAAAAAACACCAATAGGGGTTGTGTCTTAATACATTTACATTTATGGATAAAGAATTTACCTAAAATAAATAAAGTATTCAACAGAAGTTCAGTTTTCTTATCCTCCATTACAATCCCAAATGAAATATCTTTTCTGGTAAAATGGGAGAGAGAAAAGATTTTTGATTCCAGCCAATCATACATATCACACCAGAAAGTATTGCTATAAAGACAGAAGAAAAATAAGTGATCCGTAGTTTCTATTAGTCTAGTTATTGTGATCAAAGTTAAACCTTTGTCTAAGGAGTTCTCCTGAATGATATATATATAATTAAATACTTTAAAGTGAAGCTCTTTTGCTTTTGGAGGTAAAGGTAAGTTTAAGAAGTTAATGCGTAATTTCTTTAAGGTAGGTTGACAAAAGGTATGAGAAGCTGAGTTCTTGCTGAATTGCATAGGGTATAAAATATTTGTAAAGAGACCACGGATCACTTTATTTGACAGAATCTTATTTGAGAAATCATGTCCATCAATCATCAATGAAGGGGGATGGAGGGAGGCAACCATATGAGGTAGTGCATTTTTAGCCATCAAAATAAAAGAAGTTGGTATGCTATTAATAACCTTATCATATTGTTTACGGTTGCACTGGAAATTATTTTTTTTACAGAATACCACAAAATATAACATATTGCCAGATCCATCAAATAATTGAGTGATGGACCAAATATTTTTCTCCATCCCGTCACTGAAAAATAAAGACCTATTTCTGAAAAGAATGAATCTGCAATTCCACATGGGAACATCGTGTGGTGTGAAACTGTGTTTGTACAATAGTTTCCAATATAACAGTACTTGTGAATGGAATGAGGATAATTTTACAGGTAATTTTGGAACAAAAAAGTCACAACGTAAGAGAAAATCAATACCACCCATCTTTTTAAAAATTTCCCTGGGAACACATACCAAAAGCTGTTTTTACTTACTATAAAGTATCTCAACCATTTGATCTTTAAGGTTCCATTTATACAGTCAAAGTCAATGGCCTGCAGACCACCATCTTCATAATCCTTTACCACGGTTGCTTTCTTTAAATAATGACATTTTCTTTTCCAAATGTAGTCAAAGTTTAACTTGTTGATGGTCTTTACCGCTTTGTTAGATATATAGAGAGAATAAGCTGGATAAATGCATCTTGACAGACTTTCCATCTTTGTTATGTAAATGCGACCATTCATAGTTTCACAGCTTTCCAACCGACAAACATTTAAAAGGAGATGGATTTTGTCCATAAGAAGAGACGATGGACGAACAGGATTTACCATGAGGAGAGGCAGGATTTCCCTGCTCGTCCCTCGTCTCTGTGTGCCTTGCACCTGAAGGCCAGACACAAACGGCCAAAAGAAGTGGTTGTGATGTGGACGAAATGGCGGCTGATGAAACTGAGTGCGTTGATACAGCAGTGTTGGTGCAGGATCTTGACGACTGTTGTCCTACTCCAGGTGAGTGTAGCATGTTGCTAATGAACTGGATAAATACAGTAGTCACCGAGAGTCGATGACAACTGAAATATTAATTCAATTCAATTCAGTTTTATTTATATAGCGCCATATCAAAACAAAGTTATCTCAGGGCACTTTTTCGAATAGAGCAAGTCTAGACCGACTCTTTATATTTACAGAGACCCAACAGTTCCCACCATGAGCAAGCACTATGCGACAGTGGCAAGGAAAAACTCCCTTTTAACAGGTAGAAACCTCGAGCAGAACCAGGCTCTAGGTGGGCGGTCATCTGCCTCGACCGGTTGGGTTGAAGGGGGAGGGGGGGGGAGCGGGAGAGAGAGAGCAGGAGGAAAGAGAACATACAGCAACACAATACAGTTCCACACAGGGATGCAAAGCAATAGCCGCGGCAATGGCATTGATGTTAACACCAACAGAAACAACACTAAGAGCAACACCATAATAGCAACACTAATAACAAGAGCAACAACAGCAATAGCAGCAGCGGGTGCAGAGCAGGAGCACGGGGGCAGCAGGCGGCAGCAACCACAGACCCAGACTCCACAGCTCCGGAGGCAGAAATACCTGCAGAAAGCAACAGAAGGGGAGAGAGAGAGAGAGGAGAGAAAGCACACAACTACGGGAAGAAGTTGAATTAATAACAAGCATTGATAGGATATGAGGGCGTACAGATGGAGAGGAAGAGGAGGAGAAAGGAGCTCAGTGCATCATAGGAAGTCCCCCGGCAGTCTAGGCCTATAGCAGCATAACTAAGGAGGGGGCTCAGGGGTCACCTGAGTCAGCCCTACTATAAGCTTTATCAAAGAGGAAAGTCTTAAGCCTACTCTTAAATGTGAGGAGGTTGTCCGCCTCCCGTACACAAACTGGGATCTGGTTCCACAGGAGAGGAGCTTGATAGCTGAAGGCACTGGCTCCCATTCTACTGTTAGAGACTCTAGGAACCACAAGGAACCCTGCATTCTGGGAGCGCAGTGCTCTAGTGGGGTAATAGGGTACTATGAGCTCTTTGAGATATGATGGTGCCTGACCATTTAGGGCTTTAAATGTGAGGAGAAGGATTTTAAATTCTATTCTGGATTTTACAGGGAGCCAGTGTAGAGAAGCTAATATTGGAGAAATATGTTCTCTTTTTCTGGTTCTTGTCAGTAAACGTGCCGCAGCATTCTGAATCAACTGGAGAGTCTTAAGGGATTTATTGGGGCAGCCTGATAATAGAGAGTTGCAATAGTCCAGCCTAGATGTAACAAATGCATGGACTAGTTTTTCTGCATCTTTTTGAGATAGGATGTGCCTGATTTTTGCAATGTTACGTAAATGAAAAAGGCAGTTCTTGAAGTTTGTTTTATGTGGGAGTTAAAGGACATATCCTGATCAAAGATAACTCAAGATTCCTTGCGGTGTTGCTGGAGGCCAGGGCAATGCCATCTAGAGAAACTATATCTTTAGATAATGTGTTTTGAAGGTGTTCGGGGCCAAGTACAATAACTTCGGTTTTGTCTGAGTTTAACATCAGAAAATTGCAGGTCATCCAGGTTTTTATGTCCTTAAGGCATGCTTGAAGTTTAGCAAATTGATTGGTTTCATCTGGCTTGATCGATAAATATAATTGGGTATCATCTGCATAACAATGAAAATTTATGGAGTGCTTCCTAATAATATTGCCTAAAGGAAGCATATACAAGGTAAATAGAATTGGTCCAAGCACAGAACCTTGTGGAACTCTGTGACTAACTTTGGCGTGCATAGAGGATTCATCATTAACGTGTACAAACTGATATCGATCTGATAAATAGGATTTAAACCAGCTTAGTGCAGTACCTTTAATACCAATTAAATGTTCTAGTCTCTGTAATAGAATGTGATGGTCAATGGTATCGAATGCAGCACTAAGATCTAGTAAGACAAGTAAAGAGACAAGTCCTTTGTCTGATGCAATTAGAAGGTCATTTGTAACTTTCACCAGTGCTGTCTCTGTGCTATGATGCACTCTAAATCCTGACTGAAAATCCTCAAACAGCTTGTTGTTGTGTAGAAAGTCACACAACTGATTGGCGACTGCTTTCTCAAGGACCTTAGAGAGAAAAGGAGGGTTAGATATAGGTCTATAATTTGACAAAATCCCTGGATCAAGAGTGGGCTTTTAAGAAGAAGGCTTAATTACAGCTACTTTAAAGGACTGTGGCACATAGCCTTTAAATAAGGACAGATTGATCATATCTAGTACATAAGTGCTAACTAAGGGTAAAATTTCTTTAAGCAGCCTAGTTGGGACGGGGTCTAAGAGACACGTTGATGGCTTAGATGAGGAAATCATGGAAGTTAGTTGATTACGGTTGATGGGAGAAAAGCAGTCTAAATGTACAGGTTTTACAGTTGTTTCTAAGGTTCCTGTGTTTGAAGATAAGTCAGTACCAACTGAGGGCAGGAGGTGCTGAATTTTTTCTCTAATAGTTAGAATTTTATCTTTAAAGAAGCTCATGAAGTCATTACTACTGAGGTCTATAGGAATACATGGCTCAACAGAGCTGTGACTCTCTGTCAGCCTGGCTACAGTGCTGAACAGAAACCTGGGGTTGTTCTTATTTTCCTCTATTAATGATGAGTAGTAAGCTGCTCTGGCATTACGGAGGGCCTTCCTATAAATTTTAAGACTATCTTGCCAGGCTAAACGTGATTCTTCCAGATTGGTGGAACGCCAATTCCTTTCAAGTTTTAGCGATGTTTGTTTTAATTTGCGGGTTTGCGGGTTATACCATGGAGCTAACCTCCTCTGTTTTATTATCTTCTTTTTTAGAGGGGCGATAGAGTCGAGTGTTATTCGTAGTGAGCCTGCAGCACTATCAACAGATGATCAATTTGGGAGGGACTAAAGTTAGCATAGGAGTCATCTGTTACATTTAGACATGGAACTGAATTTAATGCCGATGGAATCACTTCCTTAAATTTAGCTACAGCACTATCAGATAGACATCTAGTGTAGGAATGTTTGCCTAATGGCGTGTAGTCCAGCAATAGGAATTCAAAAGTTAATATTAGAAAATAGGAGTCTGATAAAAAGAATTCTGTGGAAGACTATTAGATGTTCAATTTCAATCCATATAAACAAGAACAAGGTCGAGGGTGTGGTTAAACAGTGAGTGGGTTTATGTACACTCTGACAGAGGCCAATCGAATCTAATAATGAGATAAACGCAGCACTAAGGCTATCATTTTCTACATCCACATGAATATTAAAATCACCTACAATAATTATTTTATCTGTTTTAAGGACTAAACCTGATAAGAACTCTGAGAATTCAGATAAAATTCAGAGTACGGTCCAGGAGCTCGGTACAC
>SEMN01001650.1:0-35846 GCA_005408345.1 Macquaria australasica
GGAGAGGACTAAAAGTTAGCATAGGAGTCATCTGTTACATTGAGACATGGAACTGAATTAAATGCAGATGGAATCACTTCCTTAAATTTAGCTACAGCACTATCAGATAGACATCTAGTGTAGGAATGTTTGCCCAATGGCGTATAGTCCAGTAATAGGAATTCAAAAGTTATTAAATAATGGTCTGATAAAAAAGAATTCTGTGGAAAGACTATTAGATGTTCAATTTCAATGCCATAGACAAGAACAAGGTCGAGGGTGTGGTTAAAACAGTGAGTGGGTTTATGTACACTCTGACAGAAGCCAATCGAATCTAATAATGAGATAAACGCAGCACTAAGGCTATCATTTTCTACATCCACATGAATATTAAAATCACCTACAATAATTATTTTATCTGTTTTAAGGACTAAACCTGATAAGAACTCTGAGAATTCAGATAAAAATTCAGAATACGGTCCAGGAGCTCGGTACACTATAACAAATAGAATTGGCTGTAGTGTTTTCCAGGTTGGGTGTGAAAGGCTAAGAACAAGGCTTTCGAACGAGGTATAATTTAATTTAGGTTTAGGTTTGATTAATAGGCTTGAGTCGAAGATGGCAGTACAGTATGTTTGTGTGTGTGAGGTCAGAGATGAGAACATGCAGATTGAGTAACCACTATTCCATGTTGGTTCAGTGACCCTGTGCAACATTAGAACTGTGCGTGTAAAATCCCACTTAGGATAATAACCAATAATAATTAAAAGGAAATCTGGGCTGAAATAGAGCTAGAGATTCCCACTGATACACTGAGGTGTACAGGGAGGGAGGATTATACTGTTATGGGGGGGGGGCATTTAGGGGGAGGGGGGCACTGGGCACTCATACTATTACCTCTGATAATAGCGATCTGGTACTGTCATTACGGGGAGCTGGCCAACACACCCACAGCCAACCATTGCGTGCTTTTAACTCTTAGTTTGCACCGAGCTGCACTTCATAGCCCTCAGCTCTGCTCAAATGAGAAACACATTTTCATTCTGCGGTCAGACCACATCAGTGCACAGGTTCAGCTGAGCCCACCAGGATGTCTGTACGTGGAGCACACACACATATTCACACTCCTAGAAACACAGCAGGATAGCAGTTGATTCCACACTGAGGAAGGTAACCTCTTAGAGTGAGGTACAGAAACCTGTGAGCACTGATAGAATGGCAACATCCAGGTTGTCTAAGAGGCAGCAGGATGACTTGACTGATTTATTAATGATAGTAGCCTGCAGGCAGGTTTAGGTCCAGGTTCGGGTGACAGAAGCTTGAAAACAAAAACACAAGGCAAGATGGAAACATAGCAACTAGGACAAACTGACAGAGAAACAAATAAAGTGGATGGGTATATGTCCTGAGAGGCTGATGAGGGAATCAGGTGCAGGTGAGGTGGGTGGGGAAGGCCAGGCAACTGCAGAGCAGATGAGGGAAGTGGGAACAGGTGTATAGATGGGTGGGACAGACAGGTAATGGGGAAAGGAGGGAAAGTCCAAGAGGGCTATGTTGAACTTGTTTCGTAGTACATCCCTCTGGTGGATGGATGGAAAATGGCAATAAAGGGGCCTGGGGGATTAAAAATGGGGCTGGAGAGGAGGGACAGAGGGACAGAATGTGACAACAACCCACCTGGACACATATATATTACAAAATAATCAGTCAAGTCAAAGTCCACTCACTAGCTTTTCTGAGTTTTCAACCACATCTCATGGTCTTCATTCAGCAAATGGAGCTGGCTCAGTGTCATCATGTGACCGAACTTGTGGAATGAAAACTGGAAACAGAAAACATCAACTGTCTGTGAACACCAAACAGCATCCACTGGGAAGAGGTCAAAGGTCATTGACCGAGCAAGACTGTGTCACTTTTGAAATTTGAAAGAACACTCTTAAAAATGAAGAGTTGTATTCATAAGGAATTAAACACAGCCTTGTTCAGTTCAACACACTTTGCAGCTACAGCTTTACTTCTGGTAAGGTCTGGTATGACCAGTAGCTTATGGTGGCTAATGTTAGTTAATGTTAGCAAACTTATACCCTATTGATGTCACAGCCCGGCTTAAAGACTGCAACAACATGAACTTGCAGCTAAGAAAAGTAGCCCCCCACCCCCCCAAACCCCCCTCCTGGGCACTTAAAAGAAACAGGGACACCCAGTGGGATCATCTAAAATTGATCCAAAATCTGAATTGAACTGATTTATGGTGATTGTATCATGAGGTTTCTACAAAGTGTAATCTTTAGTTTCCATTGGGTGTTACATACTGTAACGGCACCAGAATTTTAAGCTCAGTGATTGGATCTTTCTTACTGAAATGCATCTTGGGTATTGTTGTCAGCTTCTTACATTTTTATGTCCACAGGCTTGTACCTTTGACTTCTTAGGTAGATATAGAGAGAGAAGGTTCACCCTGAAGGATAATGAGGGATCAGTTTTGCCACAGTATTTCGCAGTTTTGGGGCAGGTTGTTCTGTTGAACGTCAAAATGTTGTTAGGGAGCAAATGATGGAGAGACAAAGTCAAGTTAGGAGTGTAGTCCTTAGCAGAGGACAGAGAGTGCAGTGTGAGGAACAGCAGTCACTGTGCGAGACAGGAGCTGTGGAAAGACAGAGTGTGTTGGGGAATATGACAGGGCTGAATGGAAACTCCACGAGGCTGCTGTCTCCGCTGCTCACGTGCTTCTATTTCACCAACACACACTGCAGCACTGCTCTGCTACACTCTGCTCAGCTGAGTCTCCTTTTAGACTGGTGTGTGTGTGTGTGTGTGTGTGTGTGTGTGTGTGTGTGCCGAAAAAGTTAATGCAAAAATACTAAATACTGGTGCAAAATGTCTTATATCTGTCAAATATTGGTGTGGGTATTAGCTTTTTGGAAACAATATCAGTTGAAATCCCTCACTCTCTCTCTCTCTCTCTCACACACACACACACACACACATTTCCCTCTTTTCCAAGCAAATTACTTCACCAGTGTTCCTGGATGCCTGCTCAAACATCTGGGGTTGTAGTAGCTCAGGACTCGGGACATAGTCAGAGTCCTGCACATAGTATTATGTTTTACACAGTCACATTACAGGACTGGGAATTTCCCAGAGTTTTACAGATTTTCTTGCTTTCTTTTTTCTTTTGGTGGGGGTTTGGAGATGGAGGCAGGGCGTGGAGAGACGCTGTGCTCTGCCCGCTCAGCAGCAGTGGAGGATGGAGCAGCAGGGTCCAGGCCTTGGACCCTATTTGGTCCCCCCATTGATCTGCACAATGCATGATGCTTCCATTGCAGATTGTGCAGTGAGGTCATCACTCCACCCTGGTGTTAAATCAGCCCGTTGACCAGCTTTGTGCATCCATGAATGGGATATTGGGGAAGACAACAAAAGAAAATGAGTGAATTAAGAGCTGGGCATGCAGTGCTACAATCCATATCCCCTAAAATAATCTGTTTTCCATCCGTTTTTGATGAGAAGTGTGGTTCAAGTTAAACCTGTTTAATTTGGGTTAAAGTCTTGAGAAACAGTTGGGCTAAACGTAAAACTAGACAAAACAGGTGGATAGAAACGTACTTATAGCTTCCTTTTTTCGTATCTCCAGCACATTGTTCCCTCAAAGGTCAGCATCACCAAGATGGCTTGGTATTGATCAATTGCATGACTTTGCATGTGAAAGTTCTACAAAGTTGAACCCTACGCATGAGATTTGTGTGGATTTATTTTGCCCCTTCAAGTCACTTTGTGGATTGCTACATTTCCACTGAAATTAACTGATTTCACTAAGAAATGTAACTGTTTTAAAAGCCTGGGTGAATGAGCCATATGTTTTTAGGCACTATAACAATGTCATGCTACTTCTGTCATTGCTTCTGATAGAGGGCATTATTCATATGATGGCAAAAGGTTGTTTGAAAAACAACAGCTGTATTTCAGGTGAGGACAGGGTCCATACATTTTCTGGAAGCTCAGGGTTGAGACATAAGCAGATGTTTTTAAAAACACAGGAGCCAATGGAAGTGACCTTTTAAAATGAGTTCATTACTGTGGTTACCTTTGTTGTTTACCATTTTCTTGTTTGGTGTGGTCTTTGAAATTCACAAGACATTAAATCTTGAACGCCTAGCACATTGTGTAGTCGACATCAAATATGACTCGATAAGTTCCATTAGAAGACAGCGAAAGACACACTACTGGAGAAAAGCATTTTTATGGGAAACAGGTTTAGGCTTGACAGCTGACCTGGTAGGTGCTGCAGCTTCCAATGGACCCATTTCACATCTATACTGTGTAAGGAAACAATTATCCAGCACAGAGCCTTTGTGTTGCAGGTGTTGATGAATGCTATGTGTTTCAGATGTGTGACCTGCAGACCAGCTCCAGAACAGTACCTCTTGAGCCTCTTTGCCCCACAGCCTGCTTGGGGAATACCAGCTTCCTGCATCACTCCTTATATGTAGTTACTTTGTTCAATTTCAATTCAGTTTTATTTATATAGCGCCATATCATAACAAAGTTATCTCAGGGCACTTTTTCATATAGAGCAGGTCTAGACCGACTCTTTATATTTACAGAGACCCAACAATTCCCACCATGAGCAAGCAGTAGGCGACAGTGGCAAGGAAAAACTCCCTTTTAACAGGTAGAAACCTCGAGCAGAACCAGGCTCTAGGTGGGCCATCATCTGCCTCGACCGGTTCTTATTTTCCTCTATTAATGATGAGTAGTAGGCTGCTCTGGCATTACGGAGGGCCTTCCTATAAATTTTAAGACTATCTTGCCAGGCTAAACGTGATTCTTCCAGATTGGTGAAACGCCATTTCCTTTCAAGTTTTTGTAATGTTTGCTTTAATTAATAATAATAATAATAATAAGAGCAATAACAGTAATAGCAGCAGAGGAGGAGAGAGGGACTCATTGCATTATGGGAAGTCTCCCAGCACTCTAGGCCTATAGCAGCATAACTAAGGGGTGGCTCAGGGGTCACCTGAGTCAGCCCTACTATAAGCTTTATCAAAGAGGAAAGTCTTAAGCCTACTCTTAAATGTGTATATAATGTATAATATTTCATTGTACTCAACAGAGGAATTGCTGAGATCTTGTCATAGAATGTACAACGCCACTTCATTAAGCAGTGTGATTTGACAACGCAACTTGTTGAGCAGTGTGATTTATGGTAAACCTTATATTGTGAACTTTGCATAATATTTAATGGTGTGATTTTTACAATTAACGTTGCTGTGCGCTGGGAGTGATGGACAAATGGTTGAACAGTTTGCTGTGTCACAGGAGTGTGTTGTTTACCTGTCTTTCACAAACTGCCAAAACAAAGTCACATGTTGCTAATTAACACATCGGCTGAACCTTATTACATCAGTAATCTCATTCGCCAGTTGCTGATTTGACTCCCAATAAGGAAGATGCTACATTTCTTACGAGGAGAATCCTGGCGGGACAGCCTCAGAGCTGCTGAAATGACTGCTGTCTCGCCTCGCGGCAGACTGGATCTCCTCTGTTCCTCGCATCGCTGTAGACTGGATCTCCTCCTTGCCGTGGTGAAGCTGACCTGCTGTGTCAACACTCACTATCCTCCAAGCTAAGAAAAGTAATTATTTTCCTCCTCACTGGGCGTGTGTGCTAAATTCCCTATGAGTCGAGTTAGTTGAGTTTGTGAGTCCTGCTTTCCTTGTGTTGAGGGCACCAGATCCAGAGGGCGACGGCGGAGCAGTAGCGATGGCAGCATATGTATTGATGGGCCTACATAACATTGTCTGAAGGAAAGTGCTAAGATTTCCTTTGAATTTGCCGGGGCTACGAGGCAGGCTGAGCACTGATTTTACTGTTCTCCCCTGACAGCGGCGGACTGGCTACGCAAACACCCAGCGCTGGACGTCGGACTGTATTGTGGTCATCTCATCGAGAGCCCCGCTGAAGCAGCCTCCCTCTGCTGGCGCTCAAGCGCAAAGGAAAATCGGGAGATATCTTAAAACTGGACTGGATTGGATTACTTGGTATCCCAAAATCTATTGCTCCTTGTGATTTATTTATGGATGCACATGTGCTTTAAAGGACTTTAGTAATAAAAATAAATAATTTTTATACATACAATCATGTCCTCCTCACTGTGTTGGTGTGGCCGGGAATCTGGACCTAAAATAAACTGATGTTAACAGTCTTAAATCTGTTACAATCTCAGAACATGGTGACATAAAAATAGGTCCACTGGGGCAGGAATCAGGAGCAGTCAGATGATCAAACAGGCTGTAAACATTAACAACCATTTATCCAGATTATTCTAACCACTAAACTGAAAGGAAATGCACCTGAAATGTCAGTTTTAATTCCTGATTGCACAGGAAATTTTGAGTGAGTACAATAGGTCAAAGCAGGAAGTGGGTCTGTAAACTGTGATGGACGTTTATAACAGACAGTTCAGTTAAGTTTGACTGTTCGCTTCTATTTTCTTCAGCAGAAAAGTGTGCCTAACGTGAGGCTTTGTTTCCAACCTGTCTGATCTTTGACCGATAGAACCGATGGCCAGAGCTACAAAAATAAAACCCAAGTTGTAATAAACCATAGTTTCCCTTTAAACCTGCCACATGGGGGCAGCTGAAACAAGTTGTGAACATGACATTGACATCTCATCATCTTTTTGTAACCTCATCACCTTGTGGGATTGTTTGCTAATGTCCACATCCAGCAGTTACGGAGCAACGAGTGGTGTTTGTGTCCCCTGATGAATGTAAGTCCAATGTTCACTCTCTTTAAGCTCTGTTTTTGGTCTCCACCAAGTGTGTGTGTCTATCTGCTGTTTGGAGCGGAGCAGGTAGTGTGCAGTGGCTTTTTAGAACTTTTTCTCGGAGAACAGCTGCCTGCTGCTGCTGAAAATGACACTATGAGAGCGGTGAGAGTGCACCAAAACAGTAAAGTTACCGGCCTGAAACACTGAGTTGAAACTCACTATAAAGCACAATTTGAATCCTGTGCAGGAATAATCCGAGGGGATTATGAGATGGTTAATGGGGTAGGAAAGAAAAGAAGAAAAACTACGTTCTGCCACACACACTTGGATTAATTTTTTCATACTTTCCTGTAATCATAACTTTTTTGTGTGAAGTTTAACCTCTTTGAGCCTTAAACAGTTATTTAAATGAAACCACATGAGAAATTTAGAGGAGACATGTCTCTTTGACGGAACTGCTAACAACTCATAGACATCTGAAACAAGACACCCCCAACTAGATACTGTTTTTTAAAGAAGTCACAAGTTCAAAAGGTTGAGAACCTCTGGTTTAAATTTTAACAATGTATTGTAATTTATAAGATGTTTGTTTTTGTGAAGAATTTTAATCTCAGAATCCGAATCAGCTTTACTGGCCAAGCATGTGTGCACATTTAATAGAATAGTTCCAATAGAAATAGACATACAGCTAGAACTAAGGACAACAAAGCTGAACAAAAGTTAACATAGAACTATTATATACATACAAGTTGGTGAAAAAATAGGAGTATATAAAAACAACAATGACCAACAACATTCAGTGTCTATAAACTGTAAAGTAACTGGTAAATAAAGTACAATAAAATGTACAATATTTCCCTCTGAGATGTAGTGGAGTTGAAGTATAAAGAAGCATAAAATGGAAACACTCAAGTAAAGTACAAGTACCTCAAAATTAAACTTAATAAGTACTTAGTTACTTTCCACCACTGGTATCAAAGACAGGGTGCGACAGGAATACATGTTTGGCTAAAGCACTAAATATTCATAGTGTTTGGGGATAACTAGTGGGAATAAGACTGTAAAGTAGAGCACTGTACATTGAGGAACAGAGGCAAGTTGGATGCAGTTATTACATTATTGATTGATGCATTTTGGGAGAAAAGAGATCACGTTGACTTGAAGAGATACAGATGGGTGACAAATTACAGGCAAAACCAGAATAAATGAGTGTACAAACATAATGAATGCAGATGCTATCATACAAATCATGAAGGCTCAACAAATGGGTTGATGAGTGAAAATGATGTGAATCATATGCTGTGGCACAACCTTATCGCCAGACAATTCTATTGGACAATTCTGCAAAACTAGATTACCTTCAATACCAACATTTTAAAATTATGTCTTTCTACAAGATATAAAAGGTAACTACAGTGTGCTTAAGGTTAGGAAACAATTGTGGCTAGGGTTAAAAAGAGTTCAAAATGTTAACTGTTGGATTCTGATGCGACATGGTCTACTGCATCAGAGTCAGATGCACTACATGCCCATCCACCCAGTCCAACCTCCTTTACATTTTCATTTTGTTACATAAAGGACACACACCTTCCTGCATTGATACTGAATGTTGACACTGTACATGTATATTGTGCACTGCTGATTTGTTCAATTATTCTAAGGACACTGGCATTCATAGTTCAGATCTTAACCCATCTGAGCACCTCTGGGAGACAGTGCCCTCCACCCCCATCATCAACACCAAATGAGGGAATATCTTTAGGAAGAATCCTGTTCATCCCTCCAGTAGAGTTTCACACAGTTGCAGAATCTGTTAGCCCTTTTCCACCAAACACTTCCTGGAACTATAGGACCAGAGGAACTAGAAACTAAAAGTCTCTTTTGTGCATTCCTCTTTGCATTTCTACCACAGCTGAGGAACCGTGAAGATTAGGCACGATGACAGATTAAAAAATGATGGTGGCATTTAAAATGTGATTTTCAAATACAATGAAACAACAAAACATCCTGTTGTTCTTTGTATTTACTGTGGTGTCACTATGATGTTTGAATGGATATAATGAATGAATCAAAAGGAGACATGTGGAGGTGGAAAAAGAGACTTGCTCGCTGAAAGAACCAGCGAGCAAAAGACAGAAATGTCCACCAGTTGTTCTTTTACTGGTATTAGTGGCACCCTGTACTTCCTTATTTTGTGAGTAAGCAACAGTTACAGATGCCATCAGCTGTCAGTTCTGCAAACTCTGGCCAGATAATTCCTGAACCATCAGAATATGTACTGCCCCAACAGCAGGGATGGCTTTTACACCCAGGACTCTCCAACAGGAAGAGAAATTTGGTTCCTGGTTCCTCCAGTTAAAACTCAAGAAAAATTCCTGAGTTCCTCCAAAGGTTCTTGGACCCCTGGGAAGGTTCCTGCAGTGTAAATGCCCTATATGACAAGTAGTACTGAAGCTTTTCTGGAGGCTCCTGGTGAAACAACTCCTTACTAAGACACTTTATGTTGGTTTGTCTGATCATTTGTCATCCATCTGTATGCTGTTAATGACTCCACAGGGCTTTGCGATTACTGGCAGTTTTATTTCAAAGCTAGAGCTATTATTATAAAGCTTTTTCTTGTCTTGTATCTGTGTAGTGTGCAGGTGTTTAACACTGAGGCTGATTTCAGCTTGCCAGGCCTCAGCAGTAAAGTGGACACAGAACAACAGCCTCAGTATTCTGTAGTTTGAACTTGATATCTGACTTAGTATTATCAAAAAAACATCACATTGTTTGCCTCCTCTTGATTATTGCATAGGTTTGGCCCAAGCCTAAATGCAGTAATGCAGAAAGTATTTCTGCATGAAATTTGCCTTCAATGAGATGATTGCATCATTATACAGATAAATGGCTTCTGCCAGAGTGGATGGAATATTTGTGGAACTGAGGGGATGTGTATCTTCCTCAGTGAACCCGGAGTAGCTGCTGTTTATTGTTTTAGGATCCTGATATTCATCTAAATGAGATGGATGAAAGCTCAGATCACTCTCACATATGATATCTTTGTAGCTCAGCCAACTTCTATTTTACTTGATCTTGATCTGAGAGTAATGTGCGTACATCGGTGCTGTATGCCCCTGTATGAGAGTGTGTGTGATTCTCTCCCCCCCTCTTTTCTGTGTGTGTGTGTGTATGTTGTTCGAGCAGGGCCATGTGAGAAGCAGCAGTGGATTGAATAACTCCCAGCTCTCCCCTGTGGAATGGACCCCCTTACTGAATGGAGCGTTGTCTCTCAGACTGAACGCTGGCCTTGATTTAGAGCCAGGAAACCCAACTGTCCCTGTCCATCAGTCTGACAAGCAGGAGTCGGTGATAAACCCAACGACCTGGCAGAGGGGGGAACCGGAGTGCTGGGTTAGGGCTGGGCTAGTTAGGGACTCAGCAGAGGGTACTGATGTATGGCAGGCAGAGGGATGGGTGAGGGTTGGGGTACTGTAGACAAACACAATCCTTTTCACAATTCTTTCACTGCAGTTTTTAACAAGCGCTACTCAAACAGGAGGAAATAGAGCATTTGTTGGGTACTATATTGAGCAGCGGATGTATCCACATTTGGTGCTCTAGTGAGTATTTGGGGCGGTAGGACAGTGTATGTGGGATTGAGTCCAAATAAACGACAATGTGTGTGTTTATGGTGATGAAGGAACAACAGTGTGGCTCATTGATGTGTTTTTAATAGTTTTTTATGGCTCAGAGGGAGAAGAGATGTCAGGCTGTGATACACACACAGTACTTGTTAGTAGATACATTCACTGCTGGTTTGAGTCTGGCGTATTTGTTGGGCAGAAAAATAACATTTAACTGAAACAGACGATTTCTTCAACATTTGCATTGCATTGTGCTTCAGCTTGAGTGAGGATGAAGTATTTTGCTCAAAAAGACTCTCCAATCACTGTTTCATCTCAAAGAACGGACCGAAAATAAACAAACCCTAACATCATTGAAAGTTATTAGTGTGTGTGTGTGTGTGTGTGTGTGTGTGTGTGTGTGTGTGTGTGTGTGTGTGTGTGTGTGTGAACTGCTGGTTCCTATGTGTGGTAAGTGTTCACACAGTGTATGCTAGCTTGATGACAATAAAGCAGACATACACCAGCAGTTCCACACAAACACACACTATCCCATACCCTCCAACACACAGACACACACACACACATCAGTATATGTGTTTAAAGCAGCATCAAAAATAACCTTTAATGTTGTTTAAGTGCTGTGCACTTGAGAAAGGTTTTTCTACTCCAGCCTGCCCGCTATGAGCTGCTGCAGTGCTGAGCAAACATGCCTGCTAGGAGTTAGTATAGACCATTTCTTGACTTGTTCTTATTCCAAATCATACAATGAAGTAGAAGACATATGCATAAAATTACACAGCATGTTACGGGAAGTTACGCAGTAAATTGCAGGCTGTATTATAAAGTGTTGCCCACAACTCTACGCACATTAGACTGGTCAGTTAGAACTTGGTATTGGGATAGTGTATGCAGGAGAAGGCAGATTACCAGTGATCATTAATCCTGTGCATCACTGCCTCCTTTCCAACTTGTGTGATTGGTTCAGCTGTCTCAGAGCGATGAGATCAGTGATGTGACTGACAGAGTGTATTTATTAATCACCACACCCTCTGATCTATATTCCACCTCACCCAGCCCTTTTGCATTTTGTGCTGCAGCACACACATGAACCAAAATAGCAGGTGGAGATGCTCACACAGTCCGTGTGGCCAAGGCTTGTGTCATGGTCCCGGCTGTGCCTCTCCCTCATCCCTTGTGTTTCAGCTGTTTATCCCTTCCTTGTGTTCCTTGGGAGTCCCCGTTTGTTCTCTCTCTGTCTGTGTTCATTTGTCTGGGCCTGGTGCTCCGTCTCACTCCTGTTGCCAATCTACCTGCACACCTGCCACCCATCCTCTCATCAAGCTCCTGCAGTATATTACCCTGGTTCTACTGTCCATTTTGCACCAGATCGTTCAGTTTGCCAACATGGTACTAGCGCTATGGCCAAACCTGAAACCTAAGTCTAGTAAGTTCTTGTGTTTAACTCTGTTAAACCCTCCTGAAAGCTCTGTCTGCCTGCCTCATCCAGAGCCTCGCCTGTCTGCCTGTCAGCCCAGCTCTGTCTCTGCCTGCCCTGCTCCTCCGTCAAATTCTGGCTTGCTCTCCAGCTCCATCCCTTCAACTTCTAAATAAACTTCATTAACTGTTACCAGTCTTTGCCCGAGTTCTGTTTTTGGGTTCCAGATTACACAAAACCTCATAGCTTGTGTCTTTTAAATAGTGTTAAATTACTCTTTAGTCAATAAAGTCAATAAACTGACTCAGTAATGACAGTCACACCCTATCTATGTAAAGTTTGCTAAAATTAGCTAACATTAGCCACCATAAGTTACTGGCTGCACCAAATCAAGTAAGGCTGTAGCTGCAACTCACTAGCACACCACATCATTGGCTGAAAATAGTCCTCAATAAAAGCACTATTTCCTCCAGTTTGAATCATGTTTGCTAAAAACTACAGTGGCGAGCCATTGTATACATTTGGACTAATTTGCATTATTGATGAATCCAACGTTTCATTTGTATATTCTTCTTTCAAAAGTGACATAGTATCATTTGAACATTTCAAACTGTATTTATATTTACACAGGTTCTGTGGGTAGGATTCATCTGTGGAATAGTCACTATTGTATAAAATAATTAATAATAAGTGACAAGTGATGGGCTGCGAGGGAATGGGAAGAAATCAACTAGGATCAGACAAAGAGAAAAAATAAGTAGTGACTGGGCGAGATGGGAAGAAATAAATCTGGAGCATGCTGGAAGAAAATGTCACTCCTATGTCACTCTCTAACAGCAATATCTAGTCATGATTGCATGATTTGAATTGAATTTAAATGTCATTTGATTTAAAGTTCTTTTAATATTAAATTTATTCAAATATGAACAATCCAAAAACCAGTGGTGGAAAGTAAGTGAGTGCATTTAAGTACTTAACTTGAGTAGTGTTGTAACTGTATGCTACATAATACTAATATAGGGATAGATGAATGAACAAACATCAGCACAATAAAATAAAGCACTAATGCTCATGTTGCTGATCTGGCAGATGAGGCTGTGCCTGTACTAGCTTCTATCTGTATCCAAACACACACAGTCTGTATATGAGCTCCTCACTATTTCTCAAAAACACAGTGTTAACTAACCAGTAGCTACATGTTGGATGTTCAGTGAAACACAGGACACAGAGCAATAAGGACCATGTGCCACAGTGTGCAGAGTTTCCACCCACGGGTGTGTACGCAATTTGATCAACAACACGATGATAGCCTGCTCGGTTCACAGAGACACAGTTTAGTGTCAAATGAGGATTTGTTTTCTTTCAGCTTTTGGTTGATCTGACGATGTGCCTATTCAATTATAAATAAATGGGGGGGGGGGGGGCATGACCACTGGACTAAACTAGCTAACTGTATATAAAGTAGTTAAACCTGGCTACAACAGTAAAATGCTGCTAACACATTGATGCATCAGTCTAATAATGTCATATATAATATATTGTATAATATACAATACACACACACACACATGCACGCGCACGCGCACAATCATAGAGTCCAGACCAGAGGCAGTGTCAAGATCAACAGAGTCTCTGTGACTGGGGTTTGAACAGAAAGTGAGGGGGTCAGACGATGCACAGATCCCTCAAACACAGACTAAGACCACATGTCACAGTGACACTAATAGGAGACCAGTGCACACACACACACACACACACACACACACACACACACACACACACACACAGCTCACTGCTCCCATATACAAATGTACATACATGATAGGGTTCAAACCTGATATTGTCAGATTGAAGCTGGTGCTAGTGGGTATTTTGCGCCAGGGTTCAATATCTAGTACGTAAAAAAGTAAACTCTACTTTATCTCAGCTGCCTATCAATCTCTATGTATCTATATCAAAAACCCAATATCAATCAAACATGATCTACATTCTCTTTAATGACCAGTATTTGCAATACAACCCCTCATGTCCACTGCATGCAACTGTGTCATGTCTTTGTTTGTATTTTAAGACAAAGTTAGGAACTAATGAAATGCATTATTCAATATTATTTTTATGTCAATTATCAATAAATACAATCATTTATATACATTCATAAATTAATTTCCTGGTTGAGAGGCTCAAGCAGCTTTGTCAAGAATAGACCCAACATGTACAGATGCCAGAGTGGAGAAAAGAACTATGATATGGATTGTTTTGTTCCATGTGTGGTGGACATGGGCACACCGGCTGGAAGAGCAGTGGATCATCTCCGGCAGCTGTTATGCCTGGTCGACATGGATTAAACTATCAAGTTGTAATAAAGCCACAACAAGGTTAACGAAATAACACTAATCTAGAAAACCTTAGCCTCACCAAAGGATCACATAAAATGGGCACTTGGACTTGGAAAACTGTTACATCATGAGTGGTGACCTCGGGCAGTACTGGTTGGTGTTTTTGAAGAATCCTTTCTGCTCATCAAATCAAGCTGCCATTCTCTCCTCCACTATCATTTTACACATCAGTTTATTCGTTTTCCAGATTGGTCCATCTCTGTACTATGTACCCCCAACAACCTGGAATGACATCATGTTAAGGAAGTAATGAAAGTGCTCTCAGCTGCTTTCAAGGGCTCATAGCTGACTATGTACTTTATTCTCTTTTATTCAACAGTTTCAGATTATGTTATCTATCATCCAATGAACTCTAATTCTAATTTGTTTTGTTTTAATTTCCATGTAGCACAAGTGAGTGGTGGGCATTTTTGCTCTGTGGTTTCAGTGATTAATATGAGTGATCCAACAATTTGCAAAATGAATACGATAGAGTCCCAAACCAGCAGTGAATGTATCTACTAACAAGTAACAAGTATGATGTGTGTATCACAGTCTGATATATAAAAACTATTAAAAACACATCAGTGAGCCACACTGTTGTTTCTTCATCACCATGAACACACACACTGTAGTTTATTTATACACCATCCTGCTGCTCCAAATACTAGTCACACAATCACTAGAGCACAAAATGTTGATTCATCTGCTGCTGAAAATAGTCCCCAACAAATGCACTATTTCCTCCTTCAGTAGGAACCAATGTGCTTGGAGCTGAGAGCCACAGACAGCGTAGGGAGGTCAGAAAGTACTGTGAGATGGACTAACATATTGTGTTACACCAGCCTCATCCTTATAACGTATAATCAATCAAACTGTATCGTCTTCATCATGGCAGAGATGGAAAACAGTGACTAGAACAGAAATCAGTATCGGCTCCTGATATTGACCAAACATTCAAACTCATATACATGCTGATTCATTCTGGAGCTCCCATCCCTCCACAGATCAGTGTGCATGTGACCTGAGGATCCCAGAGCTGTGCAGTGTTGTTGGCCTGAAGCCCCTGGGATGATGGTGACCCAGCTCCACAGATGGTGACCCAGCTCCTCTGTATGCCTCAGGCTTATTAGGAGAACTTCCCTATGCTGTTTGTTACTGCTGTTGTTTTTTTGTTTTTTTTTAATTGTTGTAGCTTGATAAACCTCCCCCACAGTGCATCTGAGGCCAGAGCTAGAATTAGCTGATGTATATACTGAGCAGGAGGTGCTTGCTGTGGTTAAATGTTTGTTCTTTTCATGGGAATCAAGAAAAGCCCCGTACTGATGGTGAACAACAAGGAGTTAGTTATGTTATCATTTCAAATGGAAAGGATATAAATCGTTTTGGGCAAGGTATAGTTGTAGTGTAAACAGAATTTTCTCATAGGCATATAAGAATACAAATACAACAATTGAATAACATATGGGTAGCTTTTACAAATAAATTATTTTGAAAATGTTCCATTCAAAACAGAAGTGGACAATCCACACAGTCTTTGCTTCATTTCATTTTCTTTTTGGCATACAGACAATAGCTGCTTTCCAAGTTTGTAAAATTGTTTTCTGAGCAGATTTGAAGCCAGAAAAGAACATTTTCCATTATATTAACTGCTGCTGAGGATCTGAATCATCACTGAGGAATCACAACAAAATATCTTTAGATGGAAACTCTTTGCAAACTCCTGTCTCACAACTCAGCAGCTCCCAGAGTTCTGGGATCTGGGTCCTACCGATCCAGCTCTGTTTTCCATGAAACACACAAACATATAGCCAAACCATCTGTAGCTTTCATCAAAATCCACCTTTAAGCTAACATGCTACTGTTTGTATGAACAAGTATGGATAGACTGAGTGAGATTCAAAGCAGTCAGCAGCTGTAACTTCTGTTTTCAATTTTACAATGTAATTACCTCAGATTTCCAAAGGTCCCTCCCAGGCTTTTCTTTATCCAGTTAATTTTCAGTTTGGGATGCATGGGATGCAACACTGTTTACCGCTGAGGAAGTAGCAAATTTCATTAGACAGCAGCTAACGCAGGACCTCCGCTGACGAGATAGAGCGAACCTCAACTTGGATCTGAGGCTTGTACTATGAAGCAAGTTCAACATACCCAGGATATCTTTTCGTTATCTGACTTCACTAAACCTAACAACCGCGATCACGCTAAGCGGTCACACGATGCTGGTTATCAACAGCCAACCCAGGGTTTCCCAATCTAGCTATGAGCGCATTCACATAAAAGGGGCAGTGTTTGCAGCATATGACCAATCACAAACATGGCAGGTGTACTGGCAGCAGAGCGGCATACTTTACCAACGAAGAGCAAACTATAAAATTAGAGAAGTTAAACACATCATTCAGGCTAAAAAAGCAACACAGCTACAGCTGCTGAATGCAGGAAAGACACCTGGCAAAAAATCGCTGACTGTGTGAATGCACAAATTAACAGGCTTATATTACTGCCCCATCATTAGTATTCCATTAAATTAATGTGTTGCTTAGATGTATTCTTATGGAGTGTATGCCAATTTTAGCCTGATTCTTTCAGCTGCAACCCCGGCTGTGTCAAATAGACTTGGGAGCAAATAAAAAATAAACATAAAAACATAATTTAGCGGTAAATAGGCTTACATTCATATAAGTACAAAGCTTTAGTGCTTCAATCAGTCTCTGTTGTAGGATGATATCGAGATACAAGAGCACAATGGGCTTTGACATTTCTTCCAAGAAGCTGACACAGATAGGTCGGTACCTCAGACGAGAAACTCTCTCTCATATAAGTTCCTCTCTCAATCCGCGCACGGAACCCCACTTCTTGGTCAGTAGGCGGTGCTTTTGTACGCGTTGATCTGTTATCTCGAACATAACCTGCTCCAGAGCAGGTTAGGCGAAGCAGTTGCCGATTTACGTAAGAAGTGAACCCTAAATCCTGCTTCGTAGTACAGGCCTCAGATCATTCAACTGCTAGAGTTGTGACATTCTAAAGGAACAGTCAGAGGGTCAACCATCTCCCCCATTGTAACTAACTTATACATTATGAACAGATCACCTTGACAACCTGACATCTGGTACTGGTACATTAACGACACATTCACCAAACTACTCACTACACTGTTCCAGCATCAGCAGTTTCATCCTACACATCCGTAACATCAACCCACACATCAAGTTCACATGTGAACAAGGAGAGGATGGTAAGCTGCTGTGTTTATGTGAAGATTGACTGGAGCATAGAGACCACAGTGGACAGGAAACCTATTCACACAGACCAGTAACTTCATTTGAACTCTAACCAGCACCTCCAACATCAACGATCAGTGGTGAGGATCCTCCTACACAGAGCACAACATCTGATCAGTGAGGAGGATAGAGAGAGGGAGGTGCAGCAGGTCTGGGACCACTTCAGGTCAATGGGTACAAGGTATCAGAAGCATCTTCAAGCCACAAATCAGCACTTTCCACAAACCATTTGACACCTTAAGATCTCTGCTGGGACACCCTAAAGACAGGAGAGGAAGCCTGGAGTGGTTTATGACATCATTATGACATCACATGTGACAGCTGAAACAATAAGGACCCTGGACACAAGACACTGAATGGACACCAGAAACAGACCACATCAGCTGTCATTGAACACCAGACTAAAACCGCTAACAGCATCCACTGGGACGAGGCCAAAGGTCATGGACCAGGAGTCAGTGGACAGCCGGAGAGAGATCATTCATGTCTGACACTTATGGAACTATGGAATTTGCTTAATAAAGACTTTTTAGATTGAAGTTTTGAAAAGATAGTAAGTGGACTTTTGAATTGAGATGACTGTCACACATACTGTGTTGTTTTCTCTTTCAATTCACAAAACATATTTATATTACTGTAAGATGAGATTTACTTGTCATAACTTTTGAAATGAGGACATTTCATCTGAAGAGAGGGAAGTATGTAAAATGAGATTTAGTTTTGTGAAGTTTTATTTTAGAGATTACCTTCTCAGATTTAATTATTGCATTATTTAATTAATTCAATTCAATTCAATTCAGTTTTATTTATATAGCGCCATATCATAACAAAGTTATCTCAGGGCACTTTTTCGAATAGAGCAAGTCTAGACCAACTCTAGACCAACTCTTTAAATTAATGGTAACCACATATGTATCTATGTGTGTATATGTTGTATGCTGCTCAGGAACCACATAATATGGTGCACCTTGCCTGTGATGTTAATGATGGTTAAGAGTGGCAGAGTGATATGATGTAAGACAGTGAAATGATCTATCTCGTTGGGTTGTGTGTGTTCCGTTGTCCTAATGTTGAGGCGAACATTAATAAAAAGTGGACCAAGTGAGACAGATGAAGCTGCCCCGCGCTCTTATTTTACCCTCGTCCCAAAATTAGTTTTAATCTTGTAACTGTAGTTAACGCTAAGAGTAACCAGCGTTACATTACTGTATATCTTGTTGGCCAGCTCTAAAATCCTCTGGCCTTTCTCCTGTCTCATCAGAAATAATTACTAATTTCACACACGTGTTTGTAATGTGTTAGACAATACCCAAATCAGCCTATGTCAACAACGTATTCCATATCAGTGTCAAGGAATGCAGGGTTTGTATCCCTTAAATGTCTACTGGTCCAGAGATGTATACAAAAATATCTTGCTTTTAGGTTAAAGGGATTGTAGAATATTCTCAACACACAAGATTATTATACTTCAACTGAAACTAAAATATGCAACTACCACTTTTCCAGATGACCAAAGTATAATACCAGCTGTTTGAAGTCTGCCTGACAATTCACTGTAAGGGGTCAAAGGAAAACAACAGATACTCTACACCCTAAAACAGTTCATAAGGGCAGTTATATTCACAAGAGTTTCCTGTCTCAAGTACAAAGGTTTCCCTGACTGAAACACAATGGTTTCCTGGACTGTATCCTTTCCGTTTCTCCGGCAGTGTTATTTCAGAAGAGGGAGCACAGAGACAGAGACAGAGAGAGAGGACAATGACGAGGGAAACGATAAGGAAACTAAAAATATATGGATGGAGGTAAAGCACAAAAACACATAGAGGCCAGGTAGAGTATAGTAAGCCCTGAACCTTTCAAAGATCAGCCATAACCATCAGCTGTGGAAGTCATTTTTCTTGGTCTTTTTTGTCAGTCAAACACTTCCCAGCAGTTTTGCCATGTATTTTGGTCTTTGTTCCAGAGTAAGAAACCTCAACTCTATAACAACTACTGGCCAGTCTGGCACAAACCTTGGTTTAGATATTCATAGACCTTGGTGGATGAATCCTAATATGATGCTGCCACCCCTGACCTTTTGTCTTGCACCACTATCAGGTCAAATTTCCCTTCTGACCAACACTTTGGTCCATGACAAGTTTTTCTACAACCACCTCCGGACAAACTTTAAAGGCGCAGTCCACTGATTTTACATGTCAAAGTGCACAGTCACGAGGAGTACTTCTCAGCCTGTCAAAGCTGTTAAATAATGTCTTCTGTGGCTCTGGAGGAGCTTGGTCAGGTCTGAGAAAACAACCCTGATGATGTCACAGTGATGTCATCAGGGTTAACTCAGCTTCAGCTTGGAGACTACAAATTTATAACAGAAAGCCTGCGTTACCAATTGGAGGTGTGGCGTTTGAAAGACATGGGTGTTTAGCAGACACGAGTGTTTAGCAGACACGAAGGGTCTAATGAAAGACGCTTTCAAGTTGCATTTTGCTCTCGTAGTGTAGTTTTCAACCACAGCAGGCAGCTGTTTTCAGAGAAAAAGCTCTAAAAGCCCACTGTCCACTACCTGCTCAGCAGCAAACAGCAAACAGACCCAGTTAGACTAGGTAGTGAACACAGTGAAGCATTTAGCAGCTAAAGAGCCAGATATTTCCTTCAGGAGTTGGTGGAGACCAAAAACAGAGCTAACAGAGGGAATATTGGACTTACATTCATCAGGTGACACGAACATGACTCCACACAAATGATCATTTTGTTCTGTAACTGCTGGATGTACTAAATTAAGTCTGTCCACACCCCCACCAGGGGAAACAATATCCTGGAGCACGGCCCAGGCAGGAGGGCTGTGCAGCCCAGAACATCATGGGTACTCATCTACCGAGCAAACAAGATTTGTAACTGAAAAAAAGAATTACAAATTGTTACGCCGGCAGACAAAGCAGGTAGACCCAAATGCAGGACGCCAAGAACAGGCAGACTTTTTAAAGGTTTTAATAAAGATTTCTTACAAACAGGTTTGTCGAGAAGCAAAGCGAGAGCATGACATGAAGACTTGATCAGAGGCTACGATCTGGCAACGAGACAGGGGAAACGCAGACCATATATACACAAGAGGTAATGGTGAACAGGTGGAAACAATCAGGGCGGGGCAGACAATCACACAGGCGGGAAACACACAATGGCAGGAAGTTAAGGGACCTGAAACAAGAGGAGAGTTAGGGATTTCAAACTAAAAGACACGCCAGAACAGGAAACAGAAACACGACAGACATGAAAACTTAACACAACCGACGAGACATGACACAAATCTTGTTTTTCAGTTACAATTTTTTTTTCAGTTACAAATCTTTTTTTTCAGTTACAAATCATGGAATACACATTTACAAATAATATTGAGACTATTTTCACTCCATAAGCATCAGTGATATCGGTGATGTGAGATGCCTGCGCTGTGACATTCTGCCTCTCTGTCTCTCTCTCCAGCCACATTCCCACTTTCCCAAAGCAAACCATTGCCATTCTCTACCTGTCCACCAGTGGAGGTGGTGGGTGGCAGGAGAATGGTGGCCAAGCTATCATCACTACTGGAGAACACTTCCCACACCCTACATGTCACTCTGTCAGCATTGGGCAGCTCCTTCAGCGACCGGCTGCTCCACCCTCGGTGTCTGAGGGAGAGGTATTGTAGGTCCTTTCTGCCTGCTGCTGTCAGACTCTATAATCAGTACAACTCCCGGCAATCTACATTGACTGTTAATAAGCAGACTGTTCACTACTTTACTTCATCTGTTTGCTGTGCATTATCTTAATACATTTTTTTTTCATGATGTTATTACTTCATCTGTTGCTGTGTAATACTTTCATGTACATGTATATTATATATGTGCAATATTTTTATCTTTATCTTATCTATTGTTCATACTTACAAATGCACTCAGTTACACTATTATTATTATTACTGTCTTTACTGTGTACAGGACTATTTTCTATTTATTTTTATTGTATTTTATTATATTTTATTATTGTATTTCTATATATGACACTTTTTCTGGCTGTTGTAATGCTGAAAATTTCCCAGCTATGGGACAATTAAAGGCTTATCTTATCTTATCTTATCTTATCTTTCCCCGCCCCCCTGCTCACCTGTTCCCACTTTCCTCATCAGCCCTGCGGAAACTTGCTTTCAAGCCTGAACCAGAACCTGACCCCGTACCCATACCTGAACCTGCCTGCCTATATATATATGAAGAGAACAAAAGTCTCTTCAGAAAGATGATCTGGGAGTGTAGCTTGTGATGAAATAACAGCCTCAGCTTTACATGCAGATTCTTGCTCCAATATGAACCCAACACCACTGCACTTGTCTGTGGGCCCTTGGGCGTCACCCACCCCAATCTGAAAGACTCTATCCACCCTCTCTATCTTTAACAAAACAAAAACAAGTGAAGTGATGCTGAAATCAAACAGCTGGCTGTTGTCTTAGCATGGCATCTATTATTTGACTAAATGCAACTTCAAAACAAATGAGGTGGGGTATGAGGATGTGGTGTTATGGTAAAGTAAAACACTAACAGTAATGTAAGAACAACAAATTGTGGTTTAGTTTTAGTGAGCTTTAGGTGGTGATGGTAAGCATATTTTTTGAACGTTGGACAGAGCCAGGCTAGCTGTTTCCCCCTGCTTCCAGTCTTTATGCTAAGCTATGCTAACCACGCCCTAACTCAAGCTCTGTACTTAAAGGATATGTCTGGTGATATTCATTATTTTGTCTCGTTAACAAATCATATATAAAGTCTGGTGATATTTTATGTTTTCCTTACAGTCAACAAATCCCGTGTTCAGACTCAAACCAGCAGTTAATGTATCTACTAACAAGTACTGTGTGTGTATCACAGCCTGATATCTCTTCTTCCTTTGAGCCATGAAAACTATGAAAAACACATCAGTGAGCTACACTGTTGTTCCTTCATCACCATGAACACACACATTGTTGTTTATTTGGACTCAGTCCCACATACACTGTCCTGCTGCCCCAAATACTCACTAGAGCACCAAATGTGGATTCATCAGCAGCTGAAAATAGTCCCCAACAACTGTAATATTTCCTCCTGTTTGAGTAACATTTGTTAAAAATGACAGTGAGCAGCTGTTTTACTGATCCTTTTTTTAAAAATGAAACTATACGTTTGTGAGGTCTTTTCAAAGATTTACTGCTGTGTTGCAGGAGGGAGTAAGGTCTCCCAGTCAGCATTAAGAAACAAATCTTGCACCACGCAGCAGGCATTAGAAGCATACAGTGTGGAATTGAATGTAGAAAGACAAGTGTGGGGATGGAGGGATAGGAGAAAGTGAGACAGCCAATTCTATTTGTTATAGTGTACTGAGCTCCTGGACCGTATTTTGAATTTTTATCTGAATTCTCAGGAGTTCTTATCAGGTTTAGTCCTTAAAACAGATAAAATAATTATTGTAGGTGATTTTAATATTCATGTAGATGTAGAAAATGATAGCCTTAGTGCTGCGTTTATCTCATTATTAGATTCGACTGGCTCCTGTCAGAGTGTACATAAACCCACTCACTGTTTTAACCACACCCTCGACCTTGTTCTTGTCAATGGCATAGAAATTGAACATCTAATAGTCTTTCCATAGAATTCTTTTTTATCAGACCATTATTTAATAACTTTTGAATTCCTATTACTGGACTACACACCATTAGGCAAACATTCCTACACTAGATGTCTATCTGATAGTGCTGTAGCTAAATTTAAGGAAGTGATTCCATCGGCATTTAATTCAGTTCCATGTCTCAATGTAACAGATGACTCCTATGCTAACTTTAGTCCCTCCCAAATTGATCATCTTGTTCCTTGTTGATAGTGCTGCAGGCTCACTACGAATAACACTCGACTCCATCGCCCCTCTAAAAAAGAAGATAATAAAACAGAGGTATAACCCGCTAACCCACAAATTAAAGCAAACATCGCGAAAACGTTCCACCAATCTGAAAGAATCACGTTTAGCCTGGCAAGATAGTCTTAAAATTTATAGGAAGGCCCTCCGTAATGCCAGAGCAGCCTACTACTCATCATTAATAGAGGAAGATAAGAACCGGTCGAGGCAGATGATGGCCCACCTAGAGCCTGGTTCTGCTCGAGGTTTCTACCTGTTAAAAGGGAGTTTTTCCTTGCCACTGTCGCCTAGTGCTTGCTCATGGTGGGAATTGTTGGGTCTCTGTAAATATAAAGAGTCGGTCTAGACCTGCTCTACTCAAAAAAGTGCCCTGAGATAACTTTGTTATGATATGGCGCTATATAAATAAAACTGAATTGAATTGAATTGAGGAGGAAGGTGATGAAGTCACTCACTGTGAAGAGCAATGTTTTTTGACAATAATGTACAGTATATTTGTTTTAGTCACATTTTTGTCATTGATTATTGTTACTTTTAGTGTATTTGTATGCAACAAAAACTAAAGACATTTTAGTCTCTGTGAAATTGTTGTCTCATTTTTGTTGTGCATCAGTTTTTATGTCTTCTAAAAGACCACCACTTACATGTTTATATGAGACTATGATGGTTTACACACAGTGTCACTCAGCTCTGTGGTGATACAACAGACACAGTGTGGTCATTCAGAAGGTTGATTCACTCACAAATTTGAAGTCACAGAGAAAAATGCTTTACAAAGTATCAAACCTGTAGAATTTCTTTTCTCTCCCACAAACACAACACAGCAGTTACACCATCTCAAATTCTTCATTGCAGGTGCACAAATCCTATGAACTTCAAATTTACTGTTACACATGTGACTATTTTCTACAACTACAAATTCCACTGTCACAGGTGCTCAGGTGTTTTGCACCAAATATACCTTACAATACACCATCTAGTCTAATCGCATTGATGTAAACTGGCAGGTTTCAGAACATTGCAGACCGGCGCATTGCAAGTAGTTGCAAGTTTCAACTGGTCTCGTTGCGAATCTGTGGTCTGAACTGGGCTTTACAGGTAAAAAGAATAATAGGTTTGCAAAGGCAACACTATGTGACAGAGTCACAGAGTAATGTACAGAGTCCTGTGGTCATGGGGCAAGTTATTGAATAAGACTGCAACAAAACAGTAATTAAACAAATGTCCATTCTTCTTCAGTCTTTCACTTTATTGTGAGCTTTTATTAACTGAGAACAAATTACTTTTTGTCATAGTTTTTGTTTTGTAGGTTACTTTTTATTTCGTGTTAGTCTTGTTTTTGTTTTCAAAGATATATATTTCATAGTTTTTCTTCATGAAAATGAAAACTGCCTCTGAATTCAAAGACCAACAGTGGCATCCTCTACCCCCTTTCCTACTGAGTCCCAGCAGCTCCACTCCACTCTTGTTCTACATTACAGTATGGGCGCCTAGTTCACCAAAGCTGAGGTCAATGTAATGAGAGAATGGAAAAACTGACTCGTCTTTTTCTCGCTCATTCTTTCTTTCATTTGACCTGTGATGAATTTAACATGTTTAAGATTATGAAATCCAATCAAACATGAAAAGCCTGCCCACAACAACCATATTTTCCAGGTTTGTTAACTCAGTTGAGTAACTTTCCCAAAGCGTTTTAAATGCAGCCATGTGCGATAAGTGCAGTTGCACTTCCTTCTGCAATCTGATGACCGTGGCTGCACCGCTACACTTCTGCAGTTTCCATTTCCAGCCTAGTTTCCCACCAATAATGAAAAGAAAACTTCCAGCCTGGATTGGTGAGGCACTTTCCCACACTGAGATGATTGTAAAAATTCATTCTCAGTTATAGTTAATCAAGACACCACTTTCACGCAACTCATGAGTTTGTCAAGTGTGTATGGTGCTCTGGATGTTGGCTCAGTTTGTTGTTACTAATATATTCCATTTCAAAGCTCTGTCCTTTTCTATTTTCTATCAGCCTGCTGCTGTCTTACCAGTTTTGAAGGCTGATATTCATATTCCAGGGCTGATGCCAACACTTGGTATATTTTATAGATAGCAATAACTTTACATTTTGACTTTATGATCTCAGTCCAAAATGTTGAGCTTGAAGGTTAAATTTTGGAAATTGGAGTCAATTCTTATCACAAGGTCAACTTACTGTTTTTTTCTGGAGCTTTCAGCCACATCTTGTGGCCTTCATTGGCAGATAGTGTTTGATCAGTTGTCATTATGTAACTTTAATAGTTTAATAATTGTAAAGTCCATTCAAAACGTCCATAAAGTAATGGTCAGATAATCATGAAGTAACGACGGACCACATTGTAACTCGGTAGGATGTACCACTTTACTTGGGGGTGCACAAACAGAGTAACTAATTATTAAGTCATTAGTAATGAATGAGTGGCTGCTAGTTCAGAGTTCAATTCAGAGTTATTCAGGAACTACTCATTAACCATTCATTAATTATCAGCTCATTCCTGATTTGTTCCTCTCTCGTTCCTTAGTAACTACTCACATTTTAGTGTACCATGTTGCAAATTGTTACCCAATAAAAATGAAAAATACTGACTAGCTATGGTCAGGGAAGAAGCCCTATGGCTTTAACAAATTTACACTTTCAGAAAACCAGTTCATCAGTCAACCCTGGAGCCTGCTCAACCATATCCTTGCTTCTCACTGTCTGCCTCTATTAGGTGGGTCGTATTATTAGCATGGTTTTCAGTATGGGATCACCAATGTGTGTTCTTTTCAGACTGAAGCTCATTCTGTTCCAGTATAAATCCTCCTCATTGTCATTCAGCTGCTCGCAGAGCTTCCTTCAACTCAGACATGTCCCCACTCACTTGCCAATCCAACTGCCTCAGGGTGTTCCTCTTGACACCCGCCAGCAGTCACCCATGGGTGTCCTTCTCCCCTCATAAAGCCTCTCCTGGTGTCTTCACACCCTGTGTGAATGCAACTCTGAGCTGACTGGACAGAAGAGAGCGGCTCAGCTTTCAGAGACGATTAATGTAAAATCCTTCATTACACAGAAAAATGATTAGGTTACCCTCAGTGGGAGCTGTGGGTGTGTGTCAGAGCTTGAAAGCTGTGTGTTTTATTTAAATGCATGATGTGATATGACACATGATAGTGTGCCAGGAGGTGCTGAGGTGAGGGTGTGGCAGTGGAAGATGAAGAGGAGAAAAAAGGGCAGGAAAAGTTGAAAAGGAGAAAGAGAAGGACAAAGAAATGCAGATAAAAAGAGAGAAGGCAATAGAGTGAGAAGAGGAAAGAGAGGAGAAAAGAGCAGAAAGGTGATGTAGGATGAGGAATAGGGTGCACTGAGTTCAACACTTGCATAGACCTCTGTAGGAATCTTGTGGTTGTCAGTGAAAAAATAATAATTTGTATCAGCCCAATGAGATGTGTAATTTGCAACAGGACACGCGTGTTTAAAGAAGATGGTGGTTTGATTTGGGAGGGTGGGTGCTGAATGAAAGGAGATATGTAGACCTCATGCTGGGACTTGATCCTGGTTTTACCTGATGCTGGAGTGAGATCACATGAGCTGCTCTGCATCTGTTTGACAGACAGCTAAACCCACTAGGACTGCAGAATATCCACAATGAAATCAAACTTTTTTGATACTACGATTCATGCATATTGATCAAGGTTTAGCATTGATGATCACAGTCAAAGCTTTGTAGTTACAAATCATTTTGTACAGAGTTATGAGTACAGAAATAAACATCTCAGAAACAAAGATACAATCAGAGCATCTCACACTGCCCACTTTCAATTAGGCTGTTTACATGCACACCAATAACCAATCAATTCAACTATGGCAGTAATGGCAGTAAAACAAAGTTACAAAGCACAGTAAAAAAAAAGTACATCAACTTCATCAAATATACTGAACTGCTTCAAGTGCTACATTTAGAAACAATAAGAGATAGAGAAAGAGGCCAAGGTGCAGTTTTCAGTCTGTGACAGAAGATGTGTAGAGTTTCTGCTGTCCTAATGTCAGTGTGGAGCTCGTTCCACCATTGTGGAGCCAGGACAGCAAACAGTCAGGATTTTGTTGAGCGATAGCTGGGCCATAGTGAGGAAGTGGCTGGGCCCACCTTGTAGTGAGGGAGTAGCAAGCTGATTGGTAGTAGCAGAGCGTAGTGGACAGGCTGGGGTGTATGGTTTGACCAAGTCCTGGATGTAGGACGGGCCTAAGTCATTTGCAGCATGGTACGCAAGTACCAGTGTCTTGAATCGGATTTGAGCAGCCACCAGTGGCCAGTGCAAGGTGCAGAGGAGCGGTGTGGTGTGGTGAGAACTAGGGTAGGTTAAAGACCAGCCAGGCTGCTGCATTCTGGATCAGCTGCAAAGATCGGATGGCACATGCAGGCACACCAGCCAAGAGCGAGTAGTCTAGGTGCAAGATGACAAGAGCCTGGAACAGAACCTGGCAATGAAGAAGTTATGGATGGGAGATGCCTTCCCTGGAAAGAAGACAGTAAAATCTTAAAATCACATCTGAAACTGACAGGTAACCAGTGAAGGGCAGCGAGGACTGGTGTAATATGGTCGCTTCTCTTAGGACGACTTAAAAGCCTGGCAGCATTGTTTTCTTTCTTTTTCTGGATGTTTCACCTGCTGATACCAGAATAAAGTGTGTTGCAGTAGTCGAGTCCAGAGGAGATTTTCTCGGCTGGCAGAGGAAAGGAAGGACCTGATCTTGGTTAGATGTCTCAGTTGGACAGAACAGGACTGCACCACCTTAGTCACCTGAGCATCAAAAGTACACCTAGATTATTGAATGTTTTTCAACAGACTAGAGGAGAGAGTGTTAATGCTGCTAGTGATAGAAGGGGTAATTATAATTATTTCTGATTAAGAGTCATTCAACTGCAGGACATTTTACATCCAATTCTTAATTTCAGTGAGGCAGGACATAATAATAGATACATCAGTGATACCAGGCTTTATCGGGATATACAGTTGCGTATAATCTGCGTAGCAATGAAAGTCGATATTATGTCTTCTCATGATTGGCCCAGGGGTAACATGTATATAGTACATAAGAGGGGAGCAAAAGAGGAGGGGGCATCTCCAAGTATAACAGAGAAGGACCTGATTGACAGATAAGAAGTGAACCAATCCAGAGACCATGTCACTGATGCACAAAGAGGATTGTGGGATTACGACCCTGTTTAGCGATCAGTTGTGAAAAATAGGAGTTCCTTGCTTCTTTGATTGCACACTGATAAGTAGACATCATCCAAATTCACATCTTCCCTACAGAAACCACAGGAGAGCACCAGGTCACCCAGAATAAGTTAGACGTTATATTGTTACATCAAGGTGTGAAAATTCCAGAATAAAACCAGATCAAAATTTATGGGCACTGTAGATTAAAACACATAAAATTTATCCTTTAAAATAAAACTAAGACTCTCAGCCAAGCGAGACTGGAGAACAGCTAAAATCAGTTCTGTGTCTTACTGCAAGGCCACCGCCTCGACCTGTCAGTCTTGGCTGGGGGAAAAATACAACTACTGTGGGGGATGACTCAATGAAAGGGGCACATTCATCAGAATTAATCCAAGACTCTGTAATGATAAAAGAAAATCAATATTGCTTGTCGTGATAAAATCCTGGCAGATGAAGGACTTACTTGCAAGGGATCGTACATGGAGTAAACAGAAAAGAGCTGTTTCAACAGAGGGGATGGAACAAGTGGATTTAACTGTGATGAGATTGTTTCTGTGTGCAGCCAGCATAAATACTACCCTGGTTCCAGACCTCTGAATCATCATAAATGGGTCCACCGTGCCAATCAGAGCCAAGCTAAACTGAGTTTTGTAGTGCCAGAGCCAGAATCCATCCAAAGAAAAACGGTGACAAGTGTGGATGAGATCAGCACAGCTGGACACATTATTGTAAGTCAACTTACCCAAATAACAACTCAACAGCATATTTATTCAGTTGTCATGATCATTAGAGTTATAATCCTTAAGATTTTCATGAAACCAAACCCAGTCTTTGATGCTATTTATGCTTGGCATTTTTTCAGCAATAATAGAAACAACAACATAGAAAACATTCAACATGTGTTGGCTTTTATGTGAACCAGTAACAGGAAACACAATGTAGTTGTCATTCATCAAAAACATTCCTACACAACGGCCCTTTTGGTCATTTTTCCTCAACACATCAGTTTTAAATACTGCAGGGAGCGATGGAACAGCATGAAATCAGATTGTGGTTGTAATTCCCATTAACAGACTTCTTTATTGAAACAAACAGTTTTTTACTGGTTGCACTGTAACAGATACACCAGCTGCTCTTTTGTTGTATTTCTGACAAAGCTGCTGTTTGCTGTAGTATTAAAGTAGTACTTGTCTACTGGTGTTAACGACAATGATTCGTCACAGTTAACAGACCAAATTCCTGGTTCACCTTTGATCAACCATATTTGCTGCAGTTGTGAGTTTCACTTTTAGTTTGACCTAGAATTTAACCTTCCTGTTATCCTTGGGGTCAATTTGACCCCATTCAATGTTTAACGTCTCTAAATAAATGATAAACATAATTTGTTTGGTTAAAATTTAATGATTTTTTTTAAATTTCATGGGGACAACTGACTAAACATAAAATTAACATGATGATATGTTTTCAATGTCCAGTACACATTTTGTACGCATCAGTGTTCTTTGGGCTTAATTTTTCCCAGGCTGTTTTAGCAGTATAAAACATAAGAAATATGAACATTATACATACATTTGTTTAGGTTGTTTTGGCTGATATTGAGGTCATTATCACATGCAATTTTATAATGTTCAAAAACTTCCCTATGCTTTAGGGCCCTAACCTAACCTAACCATACCTGTAGTAATGCGAGAACCCTGATAGTTCCCACGACATGGGTTTGGGCAAACATGTAAAAGCTTGCACAGCAGCCTTCTAAATCAGTTCTCTTGGTGCTCTGTGTGCTCTCTCTTTATGCTTTCTCTCAACTGAAAATGACCTCTAAGCAAAGGTTTTCTGCCAATGAGGTTTTGTCACAGCTCCTTGACAGTTACAGAAAGGAGAATGTGTCTGAGACTGAGGACAATTTGAGGAGGACCCTAATTATGAGGCATCCTCTTCTGATGAGAATGAGACCCTTGGGGTTGATCCTCCTGTTGCCCGTCAACCACCAGCAGATTCTGTTCTCTCTCAGCCTCCAAGAGTGGACACGTTACCTCCAAACATGGAAAGTTAGAGTGCTGCTAATGTGATCAAAGTGGCTGTCAGCCATGTCCAAGACATAGAATCAGCATTTGAGCTCTTCATAACACCATCAATCAAAAAGGATATACTTGAAATGACAAACTTAGAGGGGAGGCATGTGTGGAAGAAAAAATATTCTTTCAGGTCCAATTCTGTGGCTGGTTCAGATGAGTTTTATTCACTGCGCAGTGGAGACAGAAGTTCACAACAAAGCTGTAAGATTCTGTAAGCGAGTTTCTGGCCAGGGTTATATTCAGGGTTACAGGAAACAACGGACTAAACAAAAGGTGTGGGCTGGGCTAAGTTAATTCTCTAAAAAGTGAAAAAGACATTGAAATCATCATCACCCAACATGTGTATTCTGTCAGCCCAGGAGGGGGGCATCTGAGAGACTTCATTCAAGGTTCAAGTTAGTTTCTCGAGGCCTATACAGTGGTCTGTACAGAGAATGGAAATTACATTTGTCTCACAGCCTCATGATAAACAATTGGATGAAAGAAAAGAGCACTACAGGGGTTCTTTGGGGGAAACTTTGCACCTTGGTTAACACTAAACTGATAGAGGAAGCTAATGTCTTGGGTCGGGAAATACACTCTGATACACATGCTGGTTCTGTTCTGAATCTACAAATGGCTGTCTGGAAAGAAACCCTTATTTATTAACAATTAGGGTTACTGTAGGTTTGTCTGCAATTACAGTTCTGGCGCTGCCCCACTCACAGCCTTGACCTCTCCTATGGTTCCGTTTTCCTGGTGTCCTCAGGCGGAGGAGGCTTTTTCCAAGCTCAAACAATGCTTCACCACTGCTCTTGTCCTAACAGTCCCTGACCCCTCTCTGCAGTTTGTAGTGGAAGTGGACGCCTCGGAGACCGGTGTTGGGGCTGTACTATCACAGAGTTCCAAGAATTACAAGCTTCACCCATGCTTTCTTCTCACACCACCTGTTGCCTGTTGTACAACATTGGAGATCGGGAGCTGCTGGCGGTCAAGTTGGTTCTCGAGGAGTGGCGGCACTGGTTTGAAGGAGCATCTCTCCCCTTCATTGTTTGGACTGACCATAGAAACCTTGAGTATATTAAGTCAGCTAAACGCCTTAAGGCAAGCCTCCGCCAGCTTGCCTTCTTCATAATCAGACAAGGCATCCGTGCAGTAAAATGTATTGCATACTCTCATTTTAGTTGCATTATAGAAGGACAGATGAAGAACTGGTTAAATTAGGATGTTCTGCTGAAAAGACATATGGCTGTCCTCTGCCATTCATTAAACAACCTATTTTTAGGTTTTCCCCGAGACCTCAAATACAGCAAATAAAGACTCTTGTCTCGTTGTTATAGTGAGGCATGCAAAGCGTCTGACGTTGATACTGGAGACTGCAAAAACCCTTTTAATGGGGAAAAATGTTAGAAAGCTCAGGAAGAGCAGCAGAGGAGGTATCCCGCTCCCAGGACAGACAGGAAATAGATGTCTTGTGGACAGAATAGACCAACATAATAATAATAATAATAATAATAATAATATACAGCATGGACGATCATGATGACAAAATTATAGATTTTTAACACATGGATGTATGAATATGGATCCAGGAAGACGTTGAGCAACTTCAGGTGTCACCAAACAGACCTGAGTCACATGACCTCCTCTCCACCATGGAACCTGGAAGAGGACAGACTACCCAAACACACAAGACCCAAAACTCAAGCACACTATTCACACAGGTAGGAGAAAGGAACAGACACATATAGGGAGAGAGACGAGAGGAGAGGTTAAGTCTCCTGGAGGACAAAGATCCAGATCAAGTATACTCCCCATCACCTGGAAACTGACTTTAATGGGTAAAATCTGTGGAGTTCCCCTTAGTGGCCTAACCTTAACCAAACAGACATCTGTGTAAGACTGATTACTGACCAGAGTCAGATTTCCTGCATGCATGTAAATGTGTGTACAGTACAAGCAGTGAAGATTTTTGTTAAGAGGCGCTGGCTTGCTTAAAAATCTCTCGTCTTTCAAATGTCCTTAGTTTTGACAAAATATTTTTTGGGGAGTTTTAATGCATTCATTGTTTTCATCAGTAGTGGAGGAGGTCAAAGGGGTCCAATCACATGACATCTTTAGGCTCCATTTATTTCTACACAATGTACCCCGTGTGTGCAGAATCAAGGCCTTATATCTCCCAAACATATACAGAGATTACATCACCACAGTGACACAGAACAACCCTGTTCCCCTGCACACCTTGGTGGGTGTGTGGGTGGGGGTGTGTGTTTGGGGGGGGGGGCAGGAAGTCTAAGGACCTTCAATCCATGCTCCGCACCCCACCTGGGCTGAAAGCTGCAGTATACAAGAAATTCCACACAGAGGAGGTCTGTTAATTGAAGTTACATCAACAGAGAGATGACTACTGTTAAACACAAATACACAAACAGGGCCCAGGCTGTAAGCAAATGCACCACCTCTTATATAATCTGTAATTAGATTATGCTGTTTGGACAAGAATGATCTCTTATTTATTCATGTATATTATTTTTCCATTGGTTTTGGTGACAAGTATCAATGACAACAGTAACAATGGCGCTAACCTGTGTACGTGTGATTGTTTGTGTAGGTATTGTACACCGATCAGCCACAACATTATGACCACTTGCCTAATATTGTGTAGGTCCCCCCTTTTGCCACCAAAACAGCCCTGACCCATCGAGGCATGGACTCCACTAGACCCCTGAAGGTGTGCTGTGGTATCTGGCACCAAGACGTTAGCAGCAGATCCTTTAAGTCCTGTAAGTTGCCAGGTGGAGCCTCCATGGATTGGACTTGTTTGTCCATCACATCCCACAGATGCTCGACTGGATTGAGATCTGGGGAATTTGGAGGCTAAGTCTACACCTTTAACTCATTGTCGTGGTCCTCAAACCATTCCTGAACCATTTTTGCAGTGTGGCAGGGCGCATTATCCTGCTGAAAGAGGAATACCGTTTCCATGAAGGGGTGTACTTGGTCTGCAACAATGTTTAGGTAGGTGGTACTTGTCAAAGTAACATCCACATGAATGGCAGGACCCAAGGTTTCCCAGCAGAACATTGCCTAAAGCATCACACTGCCTCCTTCCCATAGTGCATCCTGGTGCCATGTCCTCCCCAGCTAAGCGACGCATATGCACCCAGCCATCCACATGATGTAAAAGAAAACATGATTCATCAGTCCAGGCCACCACCTTCCATTGCTCCATGGTCCAGTTCCGATGCTCACATGCCCATTGTAGGCGCTTTTGGCGGTGGACAGGGGTCAGCATGGGCAGCCAGACTGGTCTGTGGCTATGCAGCCCCATACACAACAAACTGCGATGCACTGTGGGTTCTGACATCTTTCTATCAGAACCAGCATTAACTTTTTCAGCAATTTGTGCTACAGTAGCTCTTCTGTTGGATCGGACCACACGGGCCAGCCTTCGCTCCCCACATGCATCAATGAGCCTTGGCCGCCCATGACCCTTTCGCCAGTTTTCTCTTCCTTGGACCACTTTTGGTAGGTACCGACCACTGCAGACTGGGAACACCCCACAAGAGCTGCAGTTTGAGATGCTCTGACCCAGTCATCTATCCATCACAATTTGACCCTTGTCACAGTCACTCACATCCTTACGCTTGCCCATTTTCCTGCTTCAAACACATCAACTTCGAGGACAAAATGTTCACTTGCTGCCTAATATATTCCACCCACTGACAGTTGCCATTGTAACAAGATAATCAATGTTCTTCACTTCACCCGTCAGTGGTCATAATGTTATGGCTGATCGGTGCATGTATTTTATATATGGTATGGATTTGGGGGAGAGTGTAAGACGGAGACATTTTAGATTCCTTAATTGGGCACTATAGTCCGAGTCCTAATCTACAAAAAAAAAACTGGACAGTGACTACAGATCCAACCCATGCAGTTTCAGGTGCACAAAAGCAATATACCACCTCTAATGCATCAAGGGGATACCATTGAAAATAACCAAGAAAAAGCAACTCTATTCTGAAATAACTTCCAAAACATTCACTCCTGTCCCTCAGATCCACACATTGACCACAAATAGAAGGAACCTGAAGTAACCTAGACCACAACAGATTCCTCCCCATCACTCACGCCAGCAGATGACCACCCACTGACAAAACCAATCACTCCCCAAGAAATCAAAGCTTACCTGGAAAAAACAGAAGAATAAAGCACCTGGAGAAGACAACATTGACAGCATTCTGAACAAGCAAGCACCAGAAACCTACTTCAACCTGCTCTCCCTCCTCTTCACCACCAGTCACTCCCCCTTGCCCTGAAAAACAGCCAATGATCCATAAATTCAATTCATTTCAGTTTTATTTATATAGCGCCATATCATAACAAAGTTATCTCAGGGCACTTTTTCGAATAGAGCAGGTCTAGACCGACTCTTTATATTTACAGAGACCCAACAGTTCCCACCATGAGCAAGCACTATGCGACAGTGGCAAGGAAAAACTCCCTTTTAACAGGCAGAAACCTTGAGCAGAACCAGGCTCAAGGTGGGCGGTCATCTGCCTCGACCGGTTGGGTTGAAGGGGGAGGGGGGGAGCGGGAGGATGGGCTGCCCCAATAAATCCCTTAAGACTCTCCAGCTGATTCAGAATGCTGCGGCACGTTTACTGACAAGAACCAGAAAAAGAGAACATATTTCTCCAATATTAGCTTCTCTACACTGGCTCCCTGTAAAATCCAGAATAGAATTTAAAATCCTTCTCCTCACCTTCAAAGCCCTAAATGGTCAGGCACCATCATATCTTGAAGAGCTCATAGTACCCCATTACCCCACTAGAGCACTGCGCTCCCAGAATGCAGGGTTCCTTGTGGTTCCTAGAGTCTCTAAAAGTAGAATGGGAGCCAGAGCCTTCAGCTATCAAGCTCCTCTCCTGTGGAACCAGATCCCAGCTTGTGTACGGGAGGCGGACAACCTCCTCACATTTAAGAGTAGGCTTAAGACTTTCCTCTTTGATAAAGCTTATAGTAGGGCTGACTCAGGTGACCCCTGAGCCACCCCTTAGTTATGCTGCTATAGGCCTAGACTGCCGGGGACTTCCTATGATGCACTGAGCTCGTTTCTCCTCCTCTTCCTCTCCATCTGTACGCCCTCATATCCCATCAATGCTTGTTATTAATTCAACTTCTTCCTGTAGTTGTGTGCTTTCTC
>SEMN01001651.1:0-35803 GCA_005408345.1 Macquaria australasica
ATTGCAGCTCTCTAGCCTGCGCTGTCCTAAAGGGGTCGTTTGCCCAGTAGGGGGATAAAAGGTAGCCACCGAGTTAGGACTTGTGTGCTTGCTCAGGCAGCACATATGAAAAATTGGAATCGTTACAGAGAAGATTAGCATGGCCCCTGCGAAAGGATGACACGCAAATTCGTGAAGCGTTTCCACATTTTGACCTTCTGGAGCAACTGTATTGTCGCTTTTCTAAACCAAAATCATTACGTGTTTAGTTCAAGTACAACACCTTGTCCAGACGGCCTATCGTAGCGCCATGAAAGACAAGAAAACTCTGCGCTAAACAGTCCCTGATATTGCAGAGGCATGAAGAACCTTACACAGTGTTGCTGATTCCGCAGAGAGTGCACATAGTTTGCCTGAGAGGTTCCCAGTTGTCCTTGGACGTGTCATGGGAGGGGGATGATTAGGTTGGGGACCCAAGGAAGAACTAAAAGAAATATTGGGCTCCGCCCCCTTTTCAGTGTCTGGGCATTTTTGGCCTTACTCTTTTTTCGAATTTCATATAACATGCAGACAGAATTGGAAATCTATAGCAATTGCCAATATGTTGACAACATTTATAACTTGTTAGACCCGAGGTTTAGCCTCCGCTTGCACTTGTGATGCTGAAGGGTGCTTCCTAGGAGGGATTGCAGCTCTCTAGCCTGCGCTGTCCTAAAGGGGTCGTTTGCCCAGTAGGGGGATAAAAGGTAGCCACCGAGTTAGGACTTGTGTGCTTGCTCAGGCAGCACATATGAAAAATTGGAATCGATACAGAGAAGATTAGCATGGCCCCTGCGAAAGGATGACACGCAAATTCGTGAAGCGTTTCCACATTTTGACCTTCTGGAGCACAACTGTATTGTCGCTTTTCTAAACCAAAATCATTACGTGTTTAGTTCAAGTGGCGAGGAAGCAACACCTTGTCCAGACGGCCTATCGTAGCGCCATGAAAGACAAGAAAACTCTGCGCTAAACAGACCCTGATATTGCAGAGGCATGAAGAACCTTACACAGTGTTGCTGATTCCGCAGAGAGTGCACATAGTTTGCCTGAGAGGTTCCCAGTTGTCCTTGGACGTGTCATGGGAGGGGGATGATTAGGTTGGGGACCCAAGGAAGAACTGAAAGAAATATTGGGCTCCGCCCCCTTTTCAGTGTCTGGGAATTTTTGGCCTTACTCTTTTTTCGAATTTCATATAACATGCAGACAGAATTGGAAATCTATAGCAATTGCCAATATGTTGACGTCAACATTTATAACTTGTTAGACCCGAGGGTTAGCCTCCGCTTGCACTTGTGATGCTGAAGGGTGCTTCCTAGGAGGGATTGCAGCTCTCTAGCCTGCGCTGTCCTAAAGGGGTCGTTTGCCCAGTAGGGGGATAAAAGGTAGCCACCGAGTTAGGACTTGTGTGCTTGCTCAGGCAGCACATATGAAAAATTGGAATCGATACAGAGAAGATTAGCATGGCCCCTGCGAAAAGGATGCCGCACATTCTTCTCTGCTGGGGGTCCCCAGTTGCGGGCACGTTCGTCTGCGGGGGTCACGCAAATTCGCGAAGTGTTTCCACATTTTGACCTTCTGGAGCAACTGTATTGTCGCTTTTCTAAACCAAAATCATTACGTGTTGTCCTTGGGATGGGTCATGGAAGGGTGTTGCTGAGTAGTGGGATCTGATGGACTCTGGGCCACTCGTGCAAATTTTGTAATATTTTGTGATTAGTTGAACAGTAATTTTCCACCTAGTCCATTGAAAATTATGTTAGTTGCAGCCTCAGAGGAAGCACTGACAGATTTATGATTTAATTCTTAAATTGCACCAACTCTCTCTGTTTTTCTGCAGCTGTCAGTGTGCAAGGAGCTGCAGCTGCCCAGCAGTGAGTACAGCTACACGGCCGATCTCGTGGCTGTGGCCTCCGCCGCTCCTCTGGAGACGGCTGCCGTTCAGTCCATCTTCATCCTGGCGGTGGCTGCGGAGGGATTGGCTCGCTTGTGGCCCAGCCTGGCCCAGGAGGGCAACTACACGGAGACAGACATGGACTTGGGAGATCTCTGCAACTCTGTTGTTGCTATCAGAGTAAATAAATCAGATTTATTTTTATGCCTTTGCAGCTAAATCCTCTAACCTGGCAGCTGACTGAATGTTATCAAACTTTCTCTGATACAGTAGCTGCTAGTGAATCTTTTATTTTAATTCATCACTGGGAATCAGAAAAACATAAACAAAATAAGCATTTTCAGATTGGTTTGAACCTTCAGTCTTTATTTCTGGCTTTTCTCTCCTCTCTCAGGGTGGAAGCTTCGTCTTGTCCTCGGTGAAGAGTCGGCTGTTGAGAGTGAGTGCAGATTCTTCGGGAAAGCTGCAGTACAGAGCCCTGCAGCAGGGTCAGGGTGTGCTCTCCGGCATCGGCCGTCGTGTCTCCAGCCTGTTCGGCATTCTCTCCCCGACCGCCAACGACACAGTGAGTCACGTTAACAGATTCTACTCTAAAGACAAAATGTGTGGGGTTCAGTGGTGGAGTAGGGCTGCCCCTGCCCCAAATGTAGATAAATTGAATATAATAAATCAAATATAATAAAGCAAATAATTAGCATTGTGGCTGCTGACTTCTAAAGCTGGCCAAATTTGCAGAACCTGTTACAGAAGCTCTCAGTTAACATTCATGGATTCAACAGTTCTCCATAAATCAGCTGAAAGCAAACACATACAAATGTAACATGTATTAAAACTAATAGCCCAAATTCTGTAAGATGTCCTGAAAATCTTGGAAATAACTTGGTCACAACCAAGTTAAAAGGATCTTTACCAAAACAGTTCATGTTGAGTATTTGTATCAGCTTTATAAATCCTGTAAAAGTTTGGTGGTGATAACAAAACTACTAAATATTTTGATAAAGACTCACAATCAGTCTGAGTTGTTCTTTATGGGTTTTGCTTGTGTTTATTATTATGCAGTTAGTTGTAGATGTGTGCTCAATGGTAATATGACTACTAGTTAACCTCCACAGCCGATATGGAACGTTATGCTAACAACATTTTAACTAACGCCAGCTCATAAAAATTTCTGTGCAGATATTGTCCAATAAATTCTGTTAATGTGCAACTTGTAAGGTATATGTGTTACTGAATCTGACAAAAACAAACAACACAAAAGGCAAATAAAAGGGTAAATACACTCACTGAAGTGCCATCTGTGGGTTTGTTGCCATAGCTGACCGCCTTTTGTAATTTCTAGCATCAGCATCATATGACCAGTGGAGCGTAACTTGATTGGCTAGATGTTGGTTTGATTTGAGACTCGATTGCTTATCCATATCCCTTTGGTTAATCTGAATTTTGTTACTCGAATTTTGGGATCTTAATTTGGCCTATCAAATTTGAGCAATGGCACCTGTCAGATATATACTGTGTGTGTGTGTATATATGTATATATATATATATGTGTGTGTGTGTGTGTATATATGTATATATATATATATATATATATATATGTGTGTGTGTGTGTGTATATGTATGTATGTATGTATGTATATATATATATATACATACAGTCAAGCCCAAAATTATTCATACCTCTGGCAAATTTTGACTTAAAGTTACTGTTATTCAACCAGAAAGTTTTTTCTTGATTGGAAATGACACAGGCGTCTCCCAGAAGATTATAAGACAATGTACAAGAGGCATCATTGTGGAAAAAAATATTTCTCAGCTTTTATTTACATTTGAACAAAAAGTGGCATGTCCAAAATTATTCATACCCTTTGCAAACTGTCACAGTCTATGGGAAAATCCAAAGTTCTATACCATTCCAAATAGTCCAAGCTGTTCTAAAGCATCCTAATTACCCTGATTCATTGGGAACAGCTCTTTTAATCAACTCAACAGGTGAAAAACAGCAGCTCTCTGCAGTTGGTTTGTGGACAGTCATGGCTAAGACAAAGGAGCTCACTGAGGACCTGCGGCTGCGCATTGTGGCTGCTCACAAGTCAGGAAAGGGCTATAAGGCCATATCTAAATATTTTCAAGTTCCAGTGGCTACAGTGCAAAGTATTATTAAAAAATACAAGACATTCCGCACTGTGGAAAATCTCAGAGGACGTGGTCGGAAGCCAAAAGTGACACCTGTGCTGGCCAGGAGGATAGTGAGAGAGGTGTAAAAGAATCCAAGGATCACCGCCAAGGCCATCCTGGTGAATCTGGGCTCTGCTGGTGGCAACGTCTCAAGGCAGACAGTCCAACGGACACTGCACACTGCTGGGTTCCATGGATGCAGACCAAGGAGGATGCCACTTCTCCAGATAAGGCACACAAAAGCCCGCTTGGCCTTTGCAAATGCTCATCTGGACAAAGAAGAAGAGTTCTGGTCTTCTGTTTTATGGTCAGATGAAACAAAAATTGAATTGTTTGGCCACAATGATGTATCCTTCATTTGGTGTCAAAAAGGAGAAGCCTTTAACCCTAAGAACACCATCTCCATTGTCAAACATGGTGGTGTGAACCTAATGCTTTGGGGGTGTTTTTCAGCCAATGGACCAGGGAACCTAATCACAGTAAACGGCACCATGAAAAAAGAGCAATACATCAAGATTCTCAACTACATCATCAGGCAGTCTGCAGAGAAACTTGGCCTTGGGCACCAGTGGACATTTCAGCACGACAACGACTCAAAACACACAGCAAAAGTGGTGAAGAAATGGTTAGCGGACAAAAACATTAACGTTTTGCAGTGGCCCAGCCAGAGTCCTGACTTGAATCCAATTGAGAATCTGTGGAGGGAGCTAAAGATCAGGGTGATGGCAAGGAGACCCTCCAACCTGAAAGAGTTGGAGCTCATCGCTAAAGATGAATGGGCAAAAATACCAGTGGAGACATGCGAAAAGCTGGTCATCAATTATAGGAAGCGTTTGATTGCTGTAATAGCCAATAAAGGCTTTTCTATTGATTATTGAGAAAGGTATGAATAATTTTGGACATGCCACTTTTTGTTCAAATGTAAATAAAAGCTGAGAAATATTTTTTTCCACAATGATGCCTCTTGTACATTGTCTTATAATCTTCTGGGAGACGCCTGTGTCATTTCCAATCAAGAAAAAACTTTCTGGTTGAATAAATAACTAAGTCAAAATTTGCCAGAGGTATGAATAATTTTGGGTTTGACTATATATAGATATATATATATATATAGATATATAGATATATATATATAGATATATATATAGATATATATAGATATATATAGATATACACATATATCTATATATATATATAGTGTGTATATATATATATATATGTGTATATATATATATATATATGTGTGTATGTATATATGTGTGTATATATGTATGTATATGTGTATGTATATGTGTATATATGTGTATATATATGTATGTATATATATATGTATATAGATAGATGGCACAGATGGATAACATGAATTGTGTATGTAATTGTTTTCTTGACATTTGCCAACACAATATATTTTCATGTGTTCCTTAAATAGTGAACAGTTTGAGATGAAGCCTCGACTGTAGTTTCAATATTTTCAGCACAGTCGACTTTGCTGCCGGTTCACTTGTGTTCAGATGGTGAACAGACTCTGTTTTCTGGTTTCTGATTTAGCTCCACAGTGTGCTGTGGGTGGGTGGAGCCAGCTGCCTGTACACGCTGACCAGCTCCAGTCTGAGTAAATGGGAGGTGGATGACAGCTGGGAGTACCAGACCCTCAGCTGGGACGCCCAGAGAGCTCTGACCGAGAGCATTGCCGACGCCATCTGGGTCAGTACACAGATACACGTGATTGTATTATATACTGTATATCAGTATAAGTCTGATTCAGTGGCCCATCACACTGAGAAACAATGCTGGTGAAAGTATATTTTATAGTCTAACAGGAGGTAAATGATACAGAAACTACAACTCAAAATATAGTTGAATCTCTTTTTATTGAATCAGTTAAATTAACTTAACTGCCATTATTTATCTTTTAAATCTCTTTATAACACAAAGCTTTAGAACTGCGACTGTCTATCATGGTCGTATATTACACAAAGATTACAAAATATTTCTCTCCCTCCAGGGCTCAGAGAGCAACTACGAGGAGATGAAGGAGGGAGTGAATGTGACATACCTGGATATGAAGCTCAGCCAGTGAGTGTGTTTATCTGTGTGTGTGCCTATGCATGACTTCTTGTTTTACACTTAAGAATTAAAAGTTGTCTTTGTCATATTAGGTGAAATTTAGGTTCTACATTTACAAATCTGCCCGCTTGAAGAATGTATTTCTATTATTATTATTAAGCTCAGTAAAATAGGATAGGGTTTTTACTTTTAATAAAATAGAGCGCTGCAGAGATGAGGTAGCATCGCCCTGGTTCCCTCAACAAAAAGCCAATGGGATTTTTCCATTGGATTTTGGATTATTGCAGAAAATAAGATCTGTGGCAAACAAAAGTTTATGATACTTGCACGTTTTGTTCAGCAGGATAATCTTCACAGATGAACACCACTTTTGATGATGTTTGAAGCGTAAATGCAATCTCCAGAAGTAAAAAGCTAACGTTAGGATATAAACCAGCTACACCACGGTCACATGACTTGAGCTTCACCACCACTGAGCTTCACACATAATTTGATTTTGTGCGCTGACCTCTTCTACAAAAGCCTTTGGGAAAGTTTGAGTTAGAACAGGTATACAGCAGTATAAACCCAACGAGGCTGTAAAGGAGGACGAGTGAGTAGATGAGTTTCTGTGTTCGGCGTGATGACGTTTAATGTCCCCGACAGCCTCTGTAGTCTCATTCAGTCTTGTTAGCAACCGACTTTTTTAAGACACGTAAAAGCCTCAAGATTCACCAGTGGGGTATTTACTGACGTATTTTATGTCGTGGAACAAAATTTGAAAATCTCTTCAGCTTGTGTTAACCACAGACCTTATTTCAGGCATCAAACCAAAAACCCATTCAAGAAACCCACTGACTTCCAGATGAGGGAACAGGAAGAGCTAACATGCTGACTAATTTCAGGGTTTTAGGACTCAATCCTGCAGCACTCTATCAGTCCGTCTTGTAAGGAGACAAATGGAAGCTTGAGACTTAAAAGTCCAATTTATAATCACATATAATCTGTCACCAAAGGGAGGATACTTGTATCCAGAAGTAAGCAGCCTGTGTGAGAAAGTCTTGTGTACTCAGGAGTTAAAGGAGTATTCCTGAGAGGTATAATTAACATACTGATAGCGGAATCCAAAGAAATACCCAAAATAGCGAGTATATCTCGGGCCGGACTGAGACGGAGTCTGCGTGCTCTGTGTTTTCAGAGCCGGCCTGGTGGTTCTGGCTGCAGCCTGGCACCCGTCAGACACACCCTGTCTGGCTTACTTCTGCCTGGTCACCCTGCTGGACAACGGAGCCGCCATCTCCGACCATTTCACCGTGGAAGTCACCAAATACAACCCTCCATTCCAGGTCAGTCCGATCCTGATACTGCAGGGGGTGGGTTTGAATTCTGTTCAGTGTGTCAAAGGGTTCAGAGTTTTCTTTACAGGATCTGTTAAAGGGTCACCCAGGTTACACACTTACATCTACTAAATTGGTTTGAATTTATGAGACTGTGTTATAAAGATCAAATTGCAGAGATTTGAGATGATGTTGAATTTAAGTTTTCAGTCAAACATTTAGAAGATGTACGCTTAATTTTGCATAAAATTTTTTTCAATGCCTTGTATCCTCAGAGTGAGGAGGCCCTACAGGCTACACGGCTGGTGTTGCCGCACTCCCCCGGCTCCACCGCCTTCCTGTATAACGAGGAGATGGTGTTTGCTTGCTGGACGGGAACCAGCAGGGGAGGACTACCTGAGGAGAAAATCAGCTTCAACTCACCTGGTGAGAAAAGAAACCTTGGGTCTCATCCCTGACTCCAGGTGAACGAACAAGCATTTTCAAACAATCAGATTAGTATGATCATACAGTGAGGTGAGATTTTATAGCATGTGGAGTGATGGATTTACAGTATATAAGACTTAAATGATCCTTAAGAGGTCAGGTATTAAATATTTTAAAGGAATTACAACCAGGAATAACAATACCAAGTGAGTAACTATAACAAAAATAAATCCATAGAATAGTTTTAGCATTTTAACCTGCAGATTTACACGTCAGAAAGAATGTTTTGGTCGCTGATCATGAAGAAATTACAAAAGGAAGGAATTTAAAGAAACTTGAAAAAATGTAATTATTTACCTTTTTGTTTGGATTTTGAAAGACCTAATCAGTACAGACCAGGCCTTTATCACACACGATGAACAAACACTAAATCTCGTCTCCCTCTCCGTCTGTCCAGGTGATGGTGTGCGTGGTGGAGGCTGCTGCGCCAACCTGCCTGTGTTTTTCTCCCAGAACAGCGGCCTGGTGGCGGTGGTGGCCCGGGAGAGCGCCTCCATCCTGCCGGAGACCATGGAGGACTCGCTGTGCTCCTCGCTGGCTGCAGCTCCAGAGGTGAAACTCAAACTGGCAGCAGCCCGGCGTCTCCTGAGTGACGGGCTGTACGGGGAAAAGCTGTAGAGAAAGAGCAAGAAGAATATTAATCTATGCGACAAATACACACTGCTGCTAATTATTTTTACCTGACTCTAGTAAGACTTCAGCCTTTAACAAGACTATTCACACATCCAGGAAAAAGGAAACTTTAAAAGAAGCAAAGAAAATTTTGCTCATTCAAATTTGGAAGGTTTAGAGTGTATAAGGGCACATTATAGAACATTATGGAAGTATACAGTATGATGGCCATTCCCGTGCTCAGTTTTGTCTCAGGAGTTGTTGCAACAATTTTTGGGTTAATACCATTTGTTACACAGATTTCGTGCAAAATCTAACCCTTTTTGACCTGGCCAAAATGAAATGGAAATGGCCAAAAAATCACCAAGACCTTGAGGAACACCATAACAAAATTCATGCTATGAATTGGTATCAAATACTGGAGATTTCTGTAAGAATTGCATGGGATTAGCATAAAGTGGGTATTCTCATAGGACCTATTTTCATTCGGGTATCTTGAGGTGAGAGGTCAAGGGACCTCTTTTGAAAATGTTCGTTCCAGTGTTTCCCTTCAGCTTTTCTCAAGACTATTCACAAAAACTTTAAAAGAAGCAAAGAAAATGACACTAAACCACGTGATTATGCATTCAATTGTGACTGAATGTAAAATGCATTTCTAATTTTTCATTCTTTGTTTTAAGGTTTCGGCCATGGAGACTCCAACCAGAGCAGAGCCTGTAGCTCACGAGGACAAAACCAAACTCCTGAAGGCGGCGTTCCTGCAATTCTGTCGGTTCGTTAACAAACTAAATCTTTTTTTCTTTGTTAAAAAGTGTGAAATGGAAAGAGTTTCACACGTCTGAATCGTACATTTCACACACATCTGCAGAGGATCAGTGTTATCAGTGGAAACCTGCTTTTTAATGATAAATTTGGGTTTAATCAAGTGCTTAAATTATTACCAAATCAGGCCACTTTTGTGAAAAGATGATTTTTTGGTTTTATAAAGTAAAAGCATCCAACATGCTGATCAAAGCTTCACAAATACAAAGAGATGCTTTTCTCTGCATCATTTCTGATCAGTTCTGACTTCTGGTGAACATTTGATATTTTTGAATCTGAAAATCTTTTATTGAGTTCAGTTAATTTATTATTGAACAAAAAACATTTTGAAATGTTTTTGGAGGCTGATATTAGTAGTTTTAGACAGAAGCTGGAACTTGTAGAATGTAGAATTTGAGGATTTAGTTCCTGTAATACTGTAAATAAAAAAATAATCTTCTTTCCCGCATCAGTAATGATCTGGTTGGGGCTCAGACGCTCACAGACGAGCTCTTCCCCGCTGATGGGGAGGAGGGAGCCGAGCTGGACAGCGTGGTGACTCAGATCAACCTGGACCTGGTGGACGATTACCCAGCCTCCGACCCCCGCTGGGCCGAGTCCGTCCCCGACGGTGAGGAGGGGAAAAGGGTCTATCCACCTGCCCTTAACCAAAAAACCTGACATTTTTGAAGCAACAGGGCTAATGCTAGAGAAATTCTCACACTAAAAATACCTTTTTTTTTAAAACAGTAATTACACCAAATTTATTCAGTAAATTTGAAGATATTTGTATGTATTTATTACATTAAGAACCCCCTGAAAGAAATACTAAATTAAGCTGAATGCAGTGACCACAGGTGATATTTTTTCAGTATGTAGAAACAGGATTCTTTGCTCTGCATGTCAAGTGACAGATACAGATCAGAGTTAACGCAACATATACATGTTTTTTTTTGTTTTTTTAAATGTATATGCTTTTATGGATGTAATTTCTACCTCATGTCCCTCAGCTGTAAATTGTTTGTTTGTCCTTATTTAACTTGCTTAAAGAAATTAAATCAAATTCAAGAAAGAATAGAGAAGAAAATGCACAAAAATAACAATTATATTAAATAACCTGAAGATTATGGAAGCGCTTGAACAGCTGATTCAAACCGTTTTCTGCCATCTTTATTTCATACCGTAATACCGTCTGTTTCTGTTTTTCCAGAGAGCACCGGCTTTCCTCTCACCTCCCTCATCATCCTCCACCAGCTGGAGGACAAGATGAAGGCCCACGGCTGCTTCATGGACTTCCTGCTCCAGGTACACACACACACACACACACACAGCTGGAATACCTTAAATTTGTTCAGTAATGGTGCACTCAGAGCTTGTGTAGTGGCCGGTGTTATTTAAAAGAAACTAATCGTATTGTAGAGCTGTGCTGATCTCTTTAAGGATTCAGCATTTAATTCTGTATTTCATGGGATGGAATAGGCATAATACTATACCTGTCATATCATGCATCTATAGATATTGATCTGTGTTGGACCAAAGAATCCAGAAAGTAAAAGATGTTGCTTCTACGCCTCACAGGGTCCAGGAGGGTTGGGTGAAAATGTGCCTTATAAATGGCCACATGGTGGTGCTGTTGCACCAAATACTAATCAGTTCTGTCTTGACCCATGGCCCCAGCTTTCAAAGAGAAAGGTGGAGGTGAACACCTATTCAGCATTGCACTCCTATAACAGGTCGGACTCTTAAATGGACAGTAAAAAAATTAATTAATTAAAAAAAAGTCAAAATTGCTGCTGCAGAACCAGAGATATCGTCTTTTTTATTCCACACATTCTTCCTCCTTCTCAAAACCTGGCACCTACATTACCCACAATGCAACCCAGCCATGGACAGTTCGGTCAGAGATTCATGTCAAGCCCCCAGGAAGTGCGCCGGGCTTTGAAGCCAATTTGCACAGTGGCCAAACTGTGTAATTACAACTTCCAACATTACAACTAATTACATCATGTTATGCACACTGGCCCCAAAAGATTTTTTCCCAAAGATTTACATTGTAAAAGAGACGTCTGTAAATCAGCAGATTTTTTTTTTTTTGAGGTACATCAACTTCCCAGTATGAACACTTAAACAGCCCTTATTTAAATCATTATGTCCTAAAAGGTGTATAATTCACTAACAGCTGAATCCAGAGTTATAGGGTCACTGTGGTTCTTGTGAGCGAGCCTGAGACCTAATGGTTGGGAGGCAGAGTTAAAGGAAACGCTAGTGCAGGGGTGTCAAACTTATGGCCCGCGGGCCAGATCCGGCCCGCCAGAGGGTCCAATCCGGCCCACTAGATGACTTTTCAGTAAAATGCACTGCTATTCCTACTGCACTGTCCTAATAAGAACAGCAGGCACCAAGCCTTTCTGCCAGAAAGCCATGAAGGCTAACCTCTCCCACGTGCCAGTAGCAGGCCCTATGCTGGATATGCTGTTATAGATCCCACGTGCTTATAGACACTGCACGTGGCCCAACACTGTCGAGCAAAGGCTACTGTTCATGCAAGAGCCACCAGTGGAAAATGTCTTTGTCAAAGAGGAGAAAAGAGGACACAGAGTGTAGGGTTTTCCAAGAAAACGTTTCGTGCCTCTGAAGGTCCGCTGTGATCTGTAAATTGTAATGCACATAATGACAGTAGACATATTGTTGAAATTGCACTTATTTTTCTTAAGACATCTCAGGCTGTTCATCATCTGTTTTGTACATGTATTGTTAATTAATTGTGAACATTTTCAGAATGTACTTCTTCACATAAAAGAAAGGGAAGAATCTGGAGGTGTTATTATTTATAGGTTATTATGCAGTGGTTTTACTGGTCCGGCCCACTTGAGATGAAATTGGGCTGCATGTGGCCCATGAACTAAAATGAGTTTGACACCCCTGCGCTAGTGTGATTGCTCTATGGGCCAGACAACACAGAAGCTATGCAGCAGATCCGGGTAATTTTATACCTGCAAGTCAAACTTTTTTGGCTTCATGCAACACCGAGCAACTTTCATAGGAATGACCGGGGCCCCGCCTCCAACGCTGTGTCCAGTTCTCTTTATACATCCATGATTCAGGTGTGTTATGCTAGTAGAGGCTAATGTAACTGAGTCCCTGTATGAGGAGTAAGCTAACTTGTTTCTAACTCCACACCAACAGATTTTTATCATTTTCAAACTTGTAGTCTTCAGATTCAAGTGACATCACTTGAGGACATTTATCAGACTTCACACAGCTTCCTCTGGAGACACTAAAGACTTTTTACTACTTTTTCACTTCCCAACACTTGGAAACACACTTTGATGGGAGCGGGACCGCTGCCCTGTTGCTCTTCCTGAGCTTTCTACCATTTTTTCCCCATTAAAAGTTTTTTTTTGTTGTTGTGTTTTTTCTCATTCTAATCGAGGTTTTAAGGACAGAGGGTGTCGTATGCTGTACAGACTGTAAAGCCCCTTGAGGCAAATTGTGATTTGTGATATTGGGCTATATAAATAAAACTGACTTGACGTGTTCCCCTTTAAGTAGTTGTTGACATATCCTGCTAAATTTCAGACAAACGGGACTGAAAGTAGAACCTCTTTGGTGGAAATACAGCACTTTAGAAAGAACACAAAAGGTCGAATCATCTATGAATTGATAGTCCCCATCCTCCCCTGCCAGGTGGGTCTGCTGCACCGGCTCGGCCAGGTGACGGTGCGCTCGTCTCCCATGGCAACCCGCCTGCTGCTGTGCGAACATGCAGAGAAGCTTCAGGCAGCCATGGTGCTGAAGAACCACCACACAAAACACGCCGAGCTGGTCAACCGGGCCATCAGCATCGCGCTGCAGAGGAACAACGCCGCCGTGCCACCCAGCCTCACCGCTGCCGACGTCTTCTTCAGAGAGGTTCGTATCTGGCTGCTGGGATGATCCGTGTGCTGGTGACGTTTGGATTAAATCTTTGTTTTCGGGCACTCGTAGGTGTCTCAGATCTCCTCGGTGTTTGATTGTCTGCTGGAGGAGGAGGTGCGGAGTCTGAAGGAGAACCCGGTCGACTCGGTGCAGTGGGCCGAAGTGGTTCTCACCGTCAACAACATCATCAAGGTAAACACATTCATCATGTCAACAGCACTGACATCAACTTCAAAAAACTCCTGTTATATAAAATAACTCTTGTACTCTGTGTGTGCAGGACATTCTCCAGGCTGCGGGTCAGTACAGGGAGACCAAGGCCTCCATGTACAGAGCCTCTGAAAACGCTGCTGCAGAGCCCGAGTATATCCCGTGGACAGGTACGTCTTTAAATCTTCATTCTCCTGCCAACAGCTTCAGGTCGCTGCAACTTGACAGCGTGTGGTTTGCATGTTGCGGTGAAAACTGTCCCAGAGACTCATCGTTTGTTTTAAGCTCTGAATTTATTTCTGTTAAGAAGTTAGCGTCTGCTGTTTTCAAGCTGCCAATGTTAGATTATCAGGGTTCCCACAGTCATGAAATTCCTGGAAAAGTTATGAAATTGGAAAAACTAAAAAAAAAAAAGTTTGGAATTAACAGAACGTTTTGGAAAAGTTTTGAATATACATTGTTTTGGCTATTGTTTAAAATATGTTCGAAAAAATCCCTAAACATAACGTTAAGCGAGATACGTTCCTCGTAGTACAAATTTAAAATCTAGTGCCGTGTGACCGTTGAAACGTCACTAGCATCACTTGATACACGTTGACGTATGCAGCTAGTTGGTGATGGAAATGTATGAAGTTAGCAAGCGCTAGCAGTTAGCTTATCTTCAAATGCAGGGGAGGGGGTGTTAATAAAATTTGGCTTTCGAATGACATGGAAAATAATAATAAAATAATACATGGCTCAAGAGAGGCAGACTCTACCCTACACCCTGTGATCGCCATATAAGCCTACCTATTTTAAACTACTTAAATAAAGTCGTGGAAATGGGCCAACACCAATAAATTCTCAATCTGTGGAGAATTCTCTACTCTCCTAAATGTCCTAAATCAATATTTAGATTAAGATTAGAATACCCTACATGCTGTAATTTGATTGTGTAATTAACATATGACCTTATCATTGTACATGCAGGTTACATAGCAGTTTCTCATTTAAGACTGTCGCTTAAATTCATTAAGGGTTCGTACAAAGTCTTGAAAGTTTAGAAAATGCTTAATTTTAACCGTTGTGTTTTCAAGGTTAGGAATATGCTTGAATTCGAAATATACTTCTTGAAAAATGCCTGATTTTTCAACATAATCTGGTGTTTCATCATCGACACAATCTCTCATGGAAACCAGAAATCTTTTAATATTTGAAATGAAACGTTCCCGTCGTCATATTTGTTTGTTGTCTCCGGGAATTTATAGTAACAATTAAAGGCTTCAAAAGTCTGGAATGTTTTGGTTTAGGTACCTTGAAAGTGCTTGAATTTGACTGTGTTTACTCCTGTAATTAAACGTGTCCTTTCGAGTTTTCTTGGAACAAAAGTTACTTTTACATTCAGAGATTCTCACTAAAACATAATGTGTGTATCACTGAGCTCTTATAAATGTGAGTGCATGAATTTTTAAAAACTTTTTATTTTATTATTATTTTTAAATCCAGCATTGTTTACATTCTTGTTTGCTTGCTACCTGTCTTCTTTTTCACTGCCTGCATTTCTTGGTGCGTTACCGCCTCCTGTTGGTCAGTGGAATAGTGTGAAACCATTGGCAGGAATGTGTATCACGTCACCTGTGGGGGTCCCACTCATACAAAAAAGCTCCATAGCGCTACAGAAACTCCACAGATACCTTTTAATATCAGACGATTGAATATTGCAGCCCATGTAGACATTGTGACTGAAAACGAGCTCCTTAATATTGGTGTTTGTTTATTTATTTAAATTAAAAGTTTCAGTCGGTCTCTGCTAGAGAACCTCCACATGTTTGTTAGTTACATGAAAAAGTGCTTTTTGGAGTAGAATAAATTATTAACCCTTTGTCTCCCACCTGGTCTTCTCTCCTCCAGCGTCAGGCGGTGTTGGCGGTGTTCGCACCGTCATCTCCCGCCAGCACGAGATCATCCTGCGCATGGTGTACCCGCACGCCGACTCCGAGCTGCGCAGCGCCCTGTGCGAGCAGCTGGTGGCGCTGTTGGACATCCACTTGGGCGGCTACGTGGCCCAGCTGACGTCCCTGCAGCAGCAGAGGCCCCCAGGGGCCCAACAGGAGCGCTACAACAGCCTGGAGATGGAGTACAGCCAGCGCCGCTCGGAGCTGCTGGCCCCGCTGCGTAAGTGGAGGATTAAACAGCACTGAGGGACTGACTTAGAGTCGAATGATAACTGCTTTTCTTTTAAAAAGTCTAATGACGACATATCGATCAATATTTGATTTTTAACATGAACTGTAAAAGATCCCATACATTTCAGTATTGGGGAGTTTTGGCCCACAGATGTACTTAGCAGGACATTTCACAATCTAAAAATAAACGTTTCAAAAACATATTCACATATAACTTCATTTTAAACATTAACCTTTTACTCAACTCAGCTTTATTCATATAGAACCTTTCATATAAACATGCAGCCCAAAATGCTTCACAGAGCGAGGATAAAACACAGGCACAAAAGTAAAAAACAAAATAAATATTTAAAAAAAAGAAAATAGACAGCAATAATATAATTTTGCAAGACTAAAAATTATAACGATAAAAAAAAAAGTTAAATAGATAATAGTCAAAAAATAAGTGAAAAATAAAAAAATAAAATATAGTATGAAAACCAATGATTAAGGCTTAAAAACTAAGGCAACAAATGACGAGGCACCGTAAGTGAAAGCCGAGCTAAAGAGACATTTTCTTTTAAAGATGTCCACAGAGGTGGAGTCCCTCAGATCCTCAGGGAAATTGTTCCAGAGACTTCAGGGCCACGGCGACTGAAAGCCGACTCCCCGTGTTTTTTGTTGAAATCCTCAGGATCTTTCAGTGGAAATTACATTAAAATCAGTAACAACTCAAATTCAACAATATACCAAAGATTAGATGAGAAAAAAATCAGCATAAGAAAACATTTTTAATCATCTAAACTATGATAAACTATAATGAACAATAAAACACATTAAAAATACAATAAAACAATCAAATTTTGTTTTTTCTGTACTGCATTTTATATTCTACTTATCAGTCAACATATACACAGATACAAAATGTGATATGGATGATTTTTGTCACCAGTAACAACATTAAGAGTCAAAGGTCACGGTATTCTGCTGCTAAAGAAAGATCATCCTCGAGAGGTGCTAGAAAGTGAGAGCAAAGCGTAAGAAAAAAATAAGCTTTAAGTTAAAGTTAGTTTAGAAAATGGATATAAATGGTGTTGTTCTTTTGTACTCTACTGGTATTAAAGGAACAATCTACCCAAAACAAACACATGGACACTTGGATAAAGTCAGAAACAGAAACTAATGAGCTCTTTGTTTATTATGAAGTTTAAAAATTAGATCAGAACCTTCAATAACACAAAAGTCCCTTATAAAAACTTAAAAATAAGTAAGTGAAGTTTATTTAGTATAGCACCTCTCACACAACAAAGTGCTTCACAAGAGATGAAAATAGTGAAAAATAAGACCATAAAAACAGTCGAAAGAAACAATAAATTATAGGCAACAACAGACAAAACAAATGACAAACACTAGACAGCACGAGGCCAGTTTGAATAAATGAGTCTTCAACAGAGACCACAGATCGTCTGTCTGTAGGAAGAGTGCAATAAAACTATGGCTTTCTTCTTAAACCGAGCTGCATGTGGTGGATATTCCTGTTAAACAGCACAAGTTCAAGTCTGAAGACGTCACAGTGTCACACAGTGAACATCTTTCAGTCGGTTTGTTCTGCGGTCGTCACTGTGAAGTTGTTGTGCGTTGCAGTGGATCTGGGTCAGTACCAGTGGGTGGCTGCGCTGGCTGAGAAGTACTGTGACTTCGACATCCTGGTTCAGATGTGCGAGCAGACCGACAACCAGAGCCGCCTGCAGCACTACATGACCAAGTTTGCAGACCAGGTACACAGAGAACCAGAACCAGAACCACCAAGGGGGCCGCTCTTAGAGAGAATCGTGTTCTGTTAGCATGTTGAAGGAACCCTGTGGAGTTTTTGGAGTAATGTTTTAATGTTTTAGGTGCCTCTTTTGTTTGTATCTCACACTCTAATAACAGTTTCTTACTATTTCACTGGAACAAACCGCAGCAGTGCACCAGCAAAAAGGCAGGAAACACTGACCAAAAACCCAAATCTTTACGTCAACGTTTGTTAGAAGAAACTTCATAGGGACCTTTCAACATGCACAGTGTTAACATCCTACACGTTTCGGCTTCAGTATTCAGGTGGATTTTAGTTAGCAGCATCTTTTGAAGGGCGAGTAAACAAATAAGATCAGACAATGCGACACTCATCTCAAGAGTGAAGTCACAGTTTTACTTTCATTTCACATGCCGGAACCTTTTTTCACTCAGCTGCTCGCTAACTAAATAACTTCCTCTTTCTGTCCCACGTGTCACTTCCTGCTGCAGAACTTTGCCGACTTCCTGTACCGCTGGTACATGGAGAAGGGGAAGAGGGGGAAGCTGCTGTCCCAGCCGGCCGCACAGCACCAGCAGCTGGCCAGCTTCCTGCAGTCCCACCAGCACCTGAGCTGGCTGCACCACATCCACATCCACGACTACTGCAGTGTACGACACACACACACACACACACACACACAGTACAAAACCACATCCTCTGAGAATACCAGACTGTAAAAACACAGAAAACTTCCTTCCTTCTTTTTTTACACTTCCTCAGTAACGAATGGCTTCAAACAGGTTCTTTACCTCCATTTACCTTCATTCCTTTATTTATTCCTTCCACCCCCCCGACCCCTCACTTCTTTCTTTCCTGTTTTTTCCTTCTTTTAATCCTTCCTCCCTCTTTCATCCCTGTCCCGTCGTCTTTTTTCCTTTTACCTTGTCTTTTCCTTCTTCCTTACTTAGTTCCTTCTTTCTTTATGTCCTGTCTTCCTTCTTTCCCTGTTGCCTTTCTTTCTCTCGTCTCGCTTCCTTTTTACTAGGTTGTTCCTTCATTTGTTACGTCCTCTTTTCTTTTGTTCTTGTTTCTTCCTTCCACTCTTCTTTCCTTCCTTACATAATATTGTCCTTCCTTTCCTTTTTTCGTTCTCCTTCCAATCTTCCCCTTTTGCCCTTGTTTTAAGTCCTTCCCCCCTTATTTGCTTTCTTTCTTTCCTTCCTCCCATCCTATCTTTCTTCTTTTGTCCCTTATACTTGGTCTTTCTTTCTTTGTTCTTTCCTTCCCTCTTCCAACACGTCCTCGGTTCTACAACTGCTAACACAGCGAAGGATGGATGAAACAGACGTATACAACTTCCTGTCTTCTGTTTTTACCACTTAAAATTATTTATGTCCTCTAAAACCACCACAGAAGACGCAACACACAGGACTATATCTTCCTTCCTTCCCACTGTCATCGTCTACATGACATTAACAGAAGAAACGCACACACTCCGTTTCCTTCCTGTTTCAGCAGCTTTAAACCAACCAGAGTACAGCAGCAGATATACTGCCTCTGCATCTCACACACACACACACACACACACACACACACACACACACATAGCACAGCTTCCTTCCGGTTTGCAGTTACCAAGCACACACAGGAAAGCCACATACACACACATTCTCTGTTTCACATACATCATCTCTCTCTCTTTCTCTCTCACACACACACACAGAAAAAGAAAAGCTTCCTGGTTTCAAACACAGTCTGACTGATACAAAATGAAAATACACTCGAAACAGGACATCCTCCAGTAACACATCTACAAAACCAAAAGGAATAACATTAACTGTAACTTTGTATATCCTCTACATCTACATACTGTCAAATAACACGTGTTTATGTGCAAAATTACCAATAAATTGTGCACCGAATGTCAGAAGAAACGCTACAAATATTTCAGTTTAGTAAACAACAAATATTGCAATATTTTAGTTTCACCTTTAAAAGTTCTGTTTTCTTTTATATATAAACACAAGCATGCTTTTACCGTTTCATGTTCATGTGATATTGTCAGACCCAATAAGCAGTTAAAAGATATGTTAGAGTAACTTTGGGTTGTAATTAAACATTAGTCATTCATTTTTAACATTATTTGACCTAAAATGGTACATTAACCAGTGATGATAATAACTTGTTGCTGCAGCCGTCTTTCATTAATATTCCCGTCACATTCAGTGTTTGACAAAAATCTAAGAATAGTTGTTCATGTACAGACTGCACAGCTGTTTCTTGTAGTTGTTAGTGTGAGGCTGCGGCTGACGTGGTGTCTCGTGTCTCTGCAGGCCCACAGGACGCTCTACAGCCAGGCCAACATGGAGACGCGCTATTTTGTGAAGAAGAAGACGCTGCTGGCTCTCAGTAAGCTGACGGTGCTGGCGTCCGACCTGCCGGAGGACGAACTCAACAAACGAGTCGACGGTAAAAGCACGAGCTGCTCATCAGTGGGGACGCTTGTTACTTGCATACAAAACTTACCTGTATGAGGTGGAAATCTGTGGGTTTTTTATCACAAATTGTCTTTGAAATATTTAATTTCATTACTTGACAACAGCTAACAAATCAGGGTCTGACATTTTACTGTAACACCTGTTTGATCCAGATGGAAACGGAAACAGCTTTTCCACTTTTCTTACTGATGAAAATCCAGAAGGAGGTCACACGATGAGCGGCAGCACTTTGCAGAGCGGCGTGCAGTGTTGAACTTGTCCTGTAACTTGTCGTTTATCCGTCCAATCAGACATCGTGGAGCAGGAGCGCTTCCTGCTGCATCAGGAGACTCTGCCTCGACAGCTGCTGGAGGAGAAGCAGCAGAACCCCGACACCATGCCTCTGCTCAGCGCTCACAACCTCATACAGGTGAAAACACACACACACGCTCCAGAGGAACTGGATGTAAATCAGGGATACTCAACTTGCTTTGCCCGGGGGCCACTTTTACAAAATGACAGGGGTCAGTTAATAAACAAACATTAATAATATTGATCAGATATCTTGCGGTGCCACCAGACGGGAGCGCTGCACTGGAGCTAGCATGTTTTGACTGATATTAGCAGCCTGATACAGCAGCTGTCATTTGGCAAATTAAACGCTGAATTGCCTGTTTTCATTGTCAACCTTTCGATGTTTGCCGTCCTCACTCTTCTCTGCCAAGAGGCCAATCCAGTCACAGCAGCCCCCCACAGGCAGGCACATGGGAGAAGTTTGCCCTCAGGATTTTCTGCCAGGCAGACAGCCCTGAAGGCAAACTTCTCCCACGTCCCGCGCGCAGGTCAGGTGTGCGTTAACTTTTCACAGAAATCAAGTTTTAACACTTGCACTGCACAGACCGCTGATAGGCTAATGCAACTTTAACAGCCAAGGTTAAGGATAAGCTAAATGCTTGAATTTGAATATACTCCTTGAAAAATGCTTGATTTTTCAACATAATCTGGTGTTTCATCATCGACACAATCACTCAGGGAAACCAAATATCTCTTAATGTTTGAAATGAAACGATCCCGTCCTCATTTGTCTCCTGGGATTTATAGATGTGATGATAATGGAAATTTTTGGTTTAGGTACGTTAAGTGTTTGAAAAGTTATGCAGGAGAAATCCACCAGTGGGTTTACTTTGATTGTTTACACTGACGTTTCTGAAACCAGATTACTGCCGTAAGTTGGGGATGATCACGTTAACATGCTAACAGTAGCTTGACAGCCTCGGCTCACGTCAGGGTTTCCTTCTCTCCACAGTTGTACATCTGCGATGACAACAGGCGAGCCAACGAGTACGACTTCAAAAAGGCTCTGGATCTACTGGAGTACATCGACGAGGTAACTTTTTATTAATTGTTGAGCACTGGTCTGTTTGAGGTTTGGCTAGTCGGCCTTGACGGCAGTTAAAAGTCAACGTTCTCTGTTCGTGTTGCAGGAGGACGCCGTGGACGTGGACTCGCTGAAATGTGAGATCTTCGGCGTGGTGCTCAGGAGAGACGAGTAAGATCCCTCTGTCGTGTGTTTGTTGATCTAGTCATTCGATTTCGGAGACTGAAGATTTGCTGAAATTAAACGTGGATGTTGCTGATGGAAGATTTTTTACAAACTCTGACCGTGAAATCATTAAATGCTGTTTAGAGCCCTTTGCAAATGAAAGAAAACACTCGTATAAGAACAGCAAAATAGGAAATACATAGAAGCACTGACTTCTAAACGTGCGCCTGTGTGCTGGTTGTTGGGAAGTTTGATTGACTTTGACGCTGCGTTCCTCCCAGCTGGTCCTCGGCTGATGAGACTGACGACCCTCTGGAAGCCGCCAAGGACAGCATCTTCGTCAAGATCCTCCTCAAACTCATACAGGAAGGTGAGAAACGTTCAAGAAGCTGCGTGTGGAAAATAAAACAAAAGTACAGCCGGCAGGATTCAAACACATGATTTGTTTCATCCACAAATTGATTTTGAGAAGGTATCAGACAAGTCGGAGGATTCGATTTAAATTTTTCTTTCAGAAACAGGCATTTAAAAACAAAAACAGCTCAGAATTTTGTTTTTTCATTTTTTTATGGGCATCAAAAAAAGAAAAATGTGTTTTCCTGTTTTCATATTGAAGTAGGTAATCAAATGAATTAGAAAAAAACCCCCAAAAAACGAGTCTAATTTCTGACTTTTCTTCACTGTGCGCTGAAAGCGGCCGCCGTGCGCAGCTCAAAGTGGAGTACTATCAGACATCTGAATGATTTCTTAGGGGATTTATTTAGTGTTTCTACTTGTAAGGCAACATACAAGTGGAATTTCTTCTCCCCGTCAAAAGATAATGCGTGATGTGTAACTGTTTTAACATGAAGCTGAGGTTCATTATCATCACATTGCTACTGGTCTAATAATGCCTACATGATTATTATGTCAACACGGGTGATCCGGACAGTAAAGGTTAATATCTGCCAACACTAAATCTCCTCAGAAATCATTCAAATGTCTGGTAGAACTCCACTTTGAGCACATGGTGAAGAAAAGTCAGAAATCCACAAATCTGAAAAACTTCTCAAAAACAGATTAGACTCGTTTTTTGGTTTTCTAATTAATTTGATTGCCCACTTCAGTGTGAAAACAGGAAAACACACATTTATTTTCCTTTTTTGATGCCCGCAAATAAACAAAATTCTGACCCATTTCTTATCTAGATTGTCATCGAATCCAAATGTATCCATGTATTAAAAGGTTATACTTGCAAATAATCACTAGATAAATGAATCTGTATTTTGCAGGAGTTCCTCTGCAGACGTACCTGCCTGACGTCAAAGAGCTGCTGGAGCTGGACGAGCTGAGCGGTCTGAAATCAAAACCCTATTTTGAATTTGTCCTTCGAGCCAATTATGAACATTACCTAAAAGCCCAGATGTGACGACCTTTCCCCTCCCTGTAACGCCCACTGCACTTCAGCTTTCCTTCTGATAAGTTTCAAGATTTGTTTGAATTGCGCTGTTTTCTAAATAAACGTTATGTCTGTACCTAGACTGCAGTATTTTTTTAAATAAGAAAATACATCAAGTTCTGTGGTTTTACAGAGAGTGCTGGTAGGAATGCTCTGGATAAAATCTGGATTTCAGTTCAGTGGGTTCTGTTGTCATTTACTGACATCTAGTGACATTTCCGAGGCACTGTTTTAAAACAATAGTGACAACAGTGTACAAATTTGGAAAATGATTGTTAATTAAGCAATTACTTATCTACAGAAGAGAAGATAATATTGTCAAGTCAAATAAGAAAGATCCTAAATGCAGCATGTTTCTGTTGCTATTATCAAAGAAGAAACTTGTCACATAATTTGGTTTTAAATGAAGTTGAGAAAACTGTAAAAACAAGGTGTGTGCGTACCCAGAAGAAGGCTGGAGCTGTATCTGAACACTGAATCTGAATCCAGTATCGAATTCAGATCCTTCCAAATCCCTCATTGGGTCCATTTGGATTCAGCTTTCAACATTTGCAACTAAAGTTAAAGATAATATTTAATTTGCAATCACGGCAGCCTAATTAATGCTCACTACATGCAGGTACAGTGCCAAGAAAAAGTCAATTTAATATATTTAATTTATTTTTTGACACTGACATTAAAGGCTCTTTTTCCTGTTGATCAAAGTGATCTGAATTCATTACAAATATAAAATACATGTTTGCATACGTATTTAACAGGACACACCTAAATCATCACAGCTACAGACAGTTGGTTTTAAAAGTCCCATAATTAGTTGAATGGAGCTCACCTGTGTGAAGTTGAAGTTGATTGTAGTATAAGTACTGCACATCTGTATCTGGAAGGTCTTTGGTGAGTTGGTATCGTAAAACCCAAAAAACAAAAAAACAAGTCACCAGTGGTGGAAAGTAACTAAATACATTTACTCAAGTACTGTACTTGAGTACAATTTTGAGGTACTTTTACTTGAGTATTTGTATTTTATGTTACTTTCTACTTCCACTGTACTACATTTCAGAGGGAAATATTTGTACTTTTTACTCCACTACATTTATTTACTTTAGTTACTTTGCAGATTCGGATTAGAAATACCAAAATATGATCAACAAATAAATAATTATGTATAAGTAGATGAGACTTAATTGATCCCTGGGGTTAATTTTTCTGTTGATCTGCGTCACAAAAGCCTCATTAAATCTACTTAAAATCTACTACTGATTCAATCTTGTAAAACAATAAAACATGTAAACTTCCAGAAGGGGGGTGCAAACTGTTTACAGGCACAGTACATGTGAGGCTACAGACGGCAACATCTCTGCCTTCAACTTCTTACCGTCTGATAACAGAGCCATCAGAAACCAGATCCTGCAGAGTCCAGAAGCTGGCCTGCATTAGTCAGGACTTCCTCCTGTTTGGTGATGAGGCGCAGATGTTGGTTATAAATAGATCTTGGACTTCACTGATCCACTTTCGCAGCTGTAGATAGCTTTCAGGGTCCAGCTCACCTAAAAATAGCGAAAGTAGGTGAGATTAGGGACATCATCTCTACAAAACTCTTCTGTTCTGCTTTTAACTGGAGAGCTAAACCTTTAACAGTTGGGGAAAAAACAACTGTGTCTTATCTAAGCAGGATAGTTTAGTTACATCATATAGCACTAATTTAAGTCCCCAAATATGAGTCAAAAGGTTTTACAAGCATCGTTCAATTACGCAGAAGTTGATTTGCAATTTCTGCTCAAGATAACAAATTTTCCAAAGACATCAAATGCTGAATTTTGGGGAAAATATGTAAATAAATAATACAAAAAATAGCTTGTCTCAGCTTCAAGGAAGAACATGTGATGACAAAATATTATAATTTTAAAGTGACTTAATGGGGATAACAGGAAAAATAAAAAAAAGAGTTAAATAATTAACACTGCACTAAAGATCTGATATCAAAGCCCAGTTTTCTGATCACAGAGTGCGACTGCAAGAGAGAAGAGTCACTAACTGAAACACTGTAGATTTGCTTTGTCTGCCCACATTAAATGTTGGTGCTGTGGTCTGTTAAACACAGTTAACAGTAAAATCCAAACAGCAGTGAGGGAGAAAATCATCACCTCTTCCAAGAGGAAGTGATACACTGTTATAGTACATAGGTAGTTCAAATTTGCTCCACCTCAACCAGCTACAATATCAAAATGCTACTTACATGTTAATGCATCATTGATAATAATAATCCAATAATATACATTCTGAAAGAGGCCATTCAGCATAAACACACTTTTACTTTTGATACCAAAGTGCTTTTTTTTTTTTTTTTTAAAACTTATTTAATTCAATTCAATTCAATTCAGTTTTATTTATATAGCGCCATATCATAACAAAGTTATCTCAGGGCACTTTTTCAAATAGAGCAGGTCTAGACCGACTCTTTATATTTACAGAGACCCAACAGTTCCCACCATGAGCAAGCACTATGCGACAGTGGCAAGGAAAACTCCCTTTTAACAGGTAGAAACCTCGAGCAGAACCAGGCTCAAGGTGGGCGGTCATCTGCCTCGACCGGTTGGGTTGAAGGGGGAAGGGGGGAGCGGGAGAGAGAGAGCAGGAGGAAAGAGAACATACAGCAGCTCAATACAGCATAGATATGGTAATGGCATTGATGTTAACACCAACAGAAACAACACTAAGAGCAACATTATAATAGCAATACTAATAACAGCAACAACAGCAATAGCATCAGCGGGTGCAGAGCAGGAGCACGGGGGCAGCAGGCGGCAGCAACCACAGACCCAGACCTCCACAGCTCCAGAGGCAGAAACACCTGCAGAAAGCAACAGAAGGGGAGGGAGAGAGAGAGAGAGAAAGCACACAACTACGGGAAGAAGTTGAATTAATAACAAGCATTGATGGGATATGAGGGCGTACAGATGGAGAGGAAGAGGAGGAGAAAGGAGCTCAGTGCATCATAGGAAGTCCCCCGGCAGTCTAGGCCTATAGCAGCATAACTAAGGGGGGCTCAGGGGTCACCTGAGTCAGCCCTACTATAAGCTTTATCAAAGAGGAAAGTCTTAAGCCTACTCTTAAATGTGAGGAGGTTGTCCGCCTCCCGTACACAAACTGGGATCTGGTTCCACAGGAGAGGAGCTTGATAGCTGAAGGCTCTGGCTCCCATTCTACTTTTAGAGACTCTAGGAACCACAAGGAACCCTGCATTCTGGGAGCGCAGTGCTCTAGTGGGGTAATAGGGTACTATGAGCTCTTTAAGATATGATGGTGCCTGACCATTTAGGGCTTTGAAGGTGAGGAGAAGGATTTTAAATTCTATTCTGGATTTTACAGGGAGCCAGTGTAGAGAAGCTAATATTGGAGAAATATGTTCTCTTTTTCTGGTTCTTGTCAGTAAACGTGCCGCAGCATTCTGAATCAGCTGGAGAGTCTTAAGGGATTTATTGGGGCAGCCTGATAATAGAGAGTTGCAATAGTCCAGCCTAGACGTAACAAATGCATGGACTAGTTTTTCTGCATCTTTTTGAGATAGGATGTGCCTGATTTTTGCAATGTTACGTAAATGAAAAAAGGCAGTTCTTGAAGTTTGTTTTATTTGGGAGTTAAAGGACATATCCTGATCAAAGATAACTCCAAGATTCCTTACGGTTTCGCTGGAGGCCAGGGCAATGCCATCTAGAGAAACTATATCTTTAGATAATGTGTTTCGAAGGTGTTCGGGGCCAAGTACAATAACTTCGGTTTTGTCTGAGTTTAACATCAGAAAATTGCAGGTCATCCAGGTTTTTATGTCCTTAAGGCATGCTTGAAGTTTAGCTAATTGATTGGTTTCATCTGGCTTGATCGATAAATACAATTGGGTATCATCTGCATAACAATGAAAATTTATGGAGTGCTTCCTAATAATATTGCCTAAAGGAAGCATATACAAGGTAAATAGAATTGGTCCAAGCACAGAACCTTGTGGAACTCCGTGACTAACTTTGGCGTGCATAGAGGATTCATCATTAACGTGTACAAACTGATAACGATCTGATAAATAGGATTTAAACCAGCTTAGTGCAGTACCTTTAATGCCAATAAAATGTTCTAGTCTCTGTAATAGAATGTGATGGTCAATGGTATCGAATGCAGCACTAAGATCTAGTAAGACAAGTACAGAGACAAGTCCTTTGTCTGATGCAATTAGAAGGTCATTTGTAACTTTCACCAGTGCTGTCTCTGTGCTATGATGCACTCTAAATCCTGACTGAAAATCCTCAAACAGCTTGTTGTTGTGTAGAAAGTCACACAACTGATTGGCGACTGCTTTCTCAAGGACCTTAGAGAGAAAAGGAGGGTTAGATATAGGTCTATAATTTGACAAAATCCCTGGATCAAGAGTGGGCTTTTTAAGAAGAGGCTTAATTACAGCTACTTTAAAGGACTGTGGCACATAGCCTTTAAATAAGGACAGATTGATCATATCTAGTACATAAGTGCTAACTAAGGGTAAAATTTCTTTAAGCAGCCTAGTTGGGACGGGGTCTAAAAGACACGTTGATGGCTTAGATGAGGAAATCATGGAAGTTAGTTGATTACGGTTGATGGGAGAAAAGCAGTCTAAATGTACAGGTTTTACAGTTGTTTCTAAGGTTCCTGTGTTTGAAGATAAGTCAGTACCAACTGAGGGCAGGAGGTGCTGAATTTTTTCTCTAATAGTTAGAATTTTATCTTAAAGAAGCTCATGAAGTCATTACTACTGAGGTCTATAGGAATACATGGCTCAACAGAGCTGTGACTCTCTGTCAGCCTGGCTACAGTGCTGAACAGAAACCTGGGGTTGTTCTTATTTTCCTCTATTAATGATGAGTAGTAAGCTGCTCTGGCATTACGGAGGGCCTTCCTATAAATTTTAAGACTATCTTGCCAGGCTAAACGTGATTCTTCCAGATTGGTGGAACGCCAATTCCTTTCAAGTTTTCGCGATGTTTGTTTTAATTTGCGGGTTTGCGGGTTATACCATGGAGCTAACCTCCTCTGTTTTATTATCTTCTTTTTTAGAGGGGCGATAGAGTCGAGTGTTATTCGTAGTGAGCCTGCAGCACTATCAACAAGATGATCAATTTGGGAGGGACTAAAGTTAGCATATGAGTCATCTGTTACATTGAGACATGGAACTGAATTTAATGCCGATGGAATCACTTCCTTAAATTTAGCTACAGCACTATCAGATAGACATCTAGTGTAGGAATGTTTGCCTAATGGCGTGTAGTCCAGTAATAGGAATTCAAAAGTTAATAGAAAATGGTCTGATAAAAAGAATTCTGTGGAAAGACTATTAGATGTTCAATTTCAATCCCATAAACAAGAACAAGGTCGAGGGTGTGGTTAAAACAGTGAGTGGGTTTATGTACACTCTGACAGAAGCCAATCGAATCTAGTAATGAGATAAACGCAGCACTAAGGCTATCATTTTCTACATCCACATGAATATTAAAATCACCTACAATAATTATTTTATCCGTTTTAAGGACTAAACCTGATAAGAACTCTGAGAATTCAGATAAAAATTCAGAATACGGTCCAGGAGCTCGGTACACTATAACAAATAGAATTGGCTGTACTGTTTTCCAGGTTGGGTGTGAAAGGCTAAGAACAAGGCTTTCGAACGAGTTATAATTTAGTTTAGGTTTAGGTTTGATTAATAGGCTTGAGTCGAAGATGGCTGCAACTCCACCTCCTCGGCCTGAGCCTCGAGGAATGTGAGTATTAATGTGACTGGGGGGAGTGGATTCATTTAGGCTGACATATTCATCTTGACACAGCCAGGTTTCAGTAAGACAAAATAAATCAATATTATGATCTGATATTAGATCGTTTACTAGAACAGCTTTAGATGAGAGAGATCTGATGTTTAAGAGTCCACATTTAATTCTCCTATTTTGTTGTACTGCAGTGGTGGTTTTACTTTTTACTAGGTTTTTATGTGTAACTCTTCTTCTGTTTACTTTTGATTTAAATAATTCAAGTGGTCTGGGGGCAGACAACCTCTCTGTGGAGTTTAGGGTGGGTAACTGCTCTAATGGAAGCGCAGAGAAGCGTGTAGGACTGCAACTCTGCCTCCTGGTCTGGACCACAGACTGTATTAAGTCTATGGTCTGAACTCTGAGCTGTCATGGCTTTGGGCCACTAATAAATTCGGTCAGATTTCTAGATATGAGAGCGGCTCCATCCAAAGTGGGATGAATGCCATCTCTCCTAATCAGACCAGGTCTTCTCCAGAAAGTCCGCCAATTATCTACAAAGCCCACATCATTACCTGGACACCACCTCGACAACCAGCGGTTGAATGATGACATGCGGCTATACATGTCATCGCTAGTAAGATTAGGCAGGGGTCCAGAGAAAACTACGGAGTCCGACATTGTTTTTGCATATGTACACACCGACTCAACATTAATTTTCGTGACCTCCGATTGGCGCAATCGGCTGTCATTACCGCCGACGTGAATAACAATCTTAGCATATTTACGTTTATCCTTAGCCAGCAGTTTTAAATAGGATTGAACGTCGCCCGCTCTGGCCCCTGGGATGCATTTGACTATGGTCGCTGGTGTCGCTAACTTCACGTTTCGCAACTAACTACCCAAAAGTATATAAAGCATTTAAAATTAGCTCCACCTCAACCAGCTATAGCATTAAAGTACTGTTTACATGTTAATGCATCAATAATAATAATAATGTCTAGTAATATTATGACACTGACAAACGAACACTTTTACTTTTGGTACTTTTTTACATCTTTGCTGATAAACTTCTGTACTTTTACTCAATGAAACTTTGGATGCAGGACTTCTACTTGTAATTGAGTATGTCTACAGTGTGGTATCACTACTTTTATTTTAATAAGTCTTCCACCACCGTTTCATTTTCAGAAGCAGGCAGTTTTGTTCAGAGAAGTTCTGATAAACCCACTGTACACTGTGTTAGTAGTTTAATAAAGAAAAAATCATCATTCTGAAGATTTGTTTTAAACGGTCAGGAGCCAGAAAGGTTGACAAGCACTGATACTGACCTGAGGCGGGTCAGAAGATGAGGATGTTGTTCTGGATAACGTAATCGTGTCTGTAAAAGGGAAGCCATTGTTGTCACCAAATGTTTAATCTTACTAGCGATGACATGTATAGCCGCATGTCATCATTCAACCGCTGGTTGTCGAGGTGGTGTCCAGGTAATGATGTGGGCTTTGTAGATAATTGGCGGACTTTCTGGAGAAGACCTGGTCTGATTAGGAGAGATGGCATTCATCCCACTTTGGATGGAGCCGCTCTCATATCTAGAAATCTGGCTGAATTTATTAGTGGCCCAAAGCCATGACAGCTCAGAGTTCAGACCATAGACTTAATACAGTCTGTGGTCCAGACCAGGAGGCAGAGTTGCAGTCCTACACGCTTCTCTGCGCTTCCATTAGAGCAGTTACCCACCCTAAACTCCACAGAGAGGTTGTCTGCCCCCAGACCACTTAAATTATTTAAATCAAAAGTAAACAGAAGAAGAGTTACACATAAAAACCTAATAAAAAGTAAAACCACCACTGCAACAGTACAACAAAATAGGAGAATTAAATGTGGACTCTTAAACATCAGATCTCTCTCATCTAAAGCTGTTCTAGTAAACGATCTAATATCAGATCATAATATTGATTTATTTTGTCTTACTGAAACCTGGCTGTGTCACGATGAATATGTTAGCCTAAATGAATCTACTCCCCCCAGTCACATTAATACTCACATTCCTCGAGGCACAGGCCGAGGAGGTGGAGTTGCAGCCATCTTCGACTCAAGCCTATTAATCAAACCTAAACCTAAATTAAATTATACCTCGTTCGAAAGCCTAGTTCTTAGCCTTTCACACCCAACCTGGAAAACAGTACAGCCAATTCTATTTGTTATAGTGTACCGAGCTCCTGGACCGTATTCTTAATTTTTATCTGAATTCTCAGAGTTCTTATCAGGCTTAGTCCTTAAAACAGATAAAATAATTATTGTAGGTGATTTTAATATTCATGTGGATGTAGAAAATGATAGCCTTAGTGCTGCGTTTATCTCATTACTAGATTCGATTGGCTTCTGTCAGAGTGTACATAAACCCACTCACTGTTTTAACCACACCCTCGACCTTGTTCTTGTTTATGGGATTGAAATTGAACATCTAATAGTCTTTCCACAGAATTCTTTTTTGTTAGACCATTTTCTATTAACTTTTGAATTCCTATTACTGGACTACACGCCATTAGGCAAACATTCCTACACTAGATGTCTATCTGATAGTGCTGTAGCTAAATTTAAGGAAGTGATCCCATCGGCATTGAATTCAGTTCCATGTCTCAATGTAACAGATGACTCCTATGCTAACTTTAGTCCCTCCCAAATTGATCATCTTGTTGATAGTGCTGCAGGCTCACTACGAATAACACTCGACTCTATCGCCCCTCTAAAAAAGAAGATAATAAAACAGAGGAGGTTGGCTCCATGGTATAACCCGCAAACCCACAAATTAAAACAAACATCGCGAAAACTTGAAAGGAATTGGCGTTCCACCAATCTGGAAGAATCACGTTTAGCCTGGCAAGATAGTCTTAAAATTTATAGGAAGGCCCTCCGTAATGCCAGAGCAGCCTACTACTCATCATTAATAGAGGAAAATAAGAACACCCCCAGGTTTCTGTTCAGCACTGTAGCCAGGCTGACAGAGAGTCACAGCTCTGTTGAGCCATGTATTCCTATAGACCTCAGTAGTAATGACTTCATGAGCTTCTTTAAAGATGAAATTCTAACTATTAGAGAAAAAATTCAGCACCTCCTGCCCTCAGTTGGTACTGACTTATCTTCAAACACAGGAACCTTAGAAACAACTGTAAAACCTGTACATTTAGACTGCTTTTCTCCCATCAAGCGTAATCAACTAACTTCCCTGATTTCCTCATCTAAGCCATCAACGTCTCTCTTAGACCCCGTCCCAACTAGGCTGCTTAAAGAAATTTTACCCTTAGTTAGCACTTATTTACTAGATATGATCAATCTGTCCTTATTAAAAGGCTATGTGCCACAGTCCTTTAAAGTAGCTGTAATTAAGCCTCTTCTTAAAAGCCCACTCTTGATCCAGGGATTTTGTCAAATTATAGACCTATATCTAACCCTCCTTTTCTCTCTAAAGCGTCCTTGAAAGCGAGTAAGCCAATCAGTTGATGGCTGACTTTTCCTACACAACAACAAGCTATTTTGAGGATTTTCAGTCGGAAGTTTAGAGTGCATCATAGCACAGAGACGGCACTGGTGAAGTTACAATGACCTTCTAATTGCATCAGACAAGGACTTGTCTCTGTACTTGTCTTACTGAATCTTGAGTGCTGCATTAAAATTACCATTGATTATCACATTCTATTACGAGACTAGAACATTTTATTGGCATTAAGGTACTGCACTAAGCTGGTTTAATCCTATTTATCAGATCCCGATATCGGTTGTACCACGTTAATGATGAATCCCTCTATGCAGCCAAAGAGTTAGTCCGCGAGGAGTTCACAGGTTCTGTGCTTGGACCAATTCTATTTACCTTTTTATATATGCTTCCTTTTAGGCAATATTATTAGAAAGCACTCCATAAATTTTCATTGTTATGCAGATGATACCCAATTATATTTATCGATCAAGCCAGATGAAACCAATCAATTAGCTAAACTTCAAGCATGCCTTAAGGACATAAAAACCTGGATGACCTGCAATTTTCTGATGTTAAACTCAGACAAAACCGAAGTTATTGTACTTGGCCCGAACACCTTCGAAACACATTATCTAAAGATATAGTTTCTCTAGATGGCATTGCCCTGGCCTCCAGCGAAACCGTAAGGAATCTTGGAGTTATCTTTGATCAGGATATGTCCTTTAACTCCCAAATAAAACAAACTTCAAGAACTGCCTTTTTTCATTTAAGTAACATTGCAAAAATCAGGCACATCCTATCTCAAAAAGATGCAGAAAAACTAGTCCATGCATTTGTTACGTCTAGGCTGGACTATTGCAACTCTCTATTATCAGGCTGCCCCAATAAATCACTTAAGACTCTACAGCTGATTCAGAATGCTGCGGCACGTTTACTGACAAGAACCAGAAAAAGAGAACATATTTCTCCAATATTAGCTTCTCTACACTGGCTCCCTGTAAAATCCAGAATAGAATTTAAAATCCTTCTCCTCACCTTCAAAGCCCTAAATGGTCAGGCACCATCATATCTTAAAGAGCTCATAGTACCCTATTACCCCACTAGAGCACTGCGCTCCCAGAATGCAGGGTTCCTTGTAGTTCCTAGAGTCTCTAAAAGTAGAATGGGAGCCAGAGCCTTCAGCTATCAAGCTCCTCTCCTGTGGAACCAAATCCCAGTTTGTGTACGGGAGGCGGACAACCTCCTCACATTTAAGAGTAGGCTTAAGACTTTCCTCTTTGATAAAGCTTATAGTAGGGCTGACTCGGGTGACCCCTGAGCCCCCCCTTAGTTATGCTGCTATAGGCCTAGACTGCCGGGGGACTTCCTATGATGCACTGAGCTCCTCTCTCCTCCTCTTCCTCTCCATCTGTAAGCCCTCATATCCCATCAATGCTTGTTATTAATTCAACTTCTTCCCGTAGTTGTGTGCTTTCTCTCCTCTCTCTCTCTCTACCTCCCATTCTGTTGCTTTCTGCAGGTGTGTCTGCCTCTGGAGCTGTGGAGTCTGGGTCTGTGGTTGCTGCCGCCTGCTGCCCCCGTGCTCCTGCTCTGCACCCGCTGATGCTATTGCTGTTGTTGCTGTTGTTATTAGTATTACTATTATAATGTTGCTCTTAGTGTTGTTTCCGTTGGTGTTAACATCAATGCCATTACCATATCTATGCTGTATTGTGCTGCTGTATGTTCTCTTTCCTCCTGCTCTCTCTCTCCCGCTCCCCCCTCCCCCTTCCCCTTCAACCCAACCGGTCGAGGCAGATGACCGCCCACCTTGAGCCTGGTTCTGCTCGAGGTTTCTACCTGTTAAAAGGGAGTTTTTCCTTGCCACTGTTGCATAGTGCTTGCTCATGGTGGGAACTGTTGGGTCTCTGTAAATATAAAGAGTCGGTCTAGACTTGCTCTATTCGAAAAAGTGCCCTGAGATAACTTTGTTATGATATGGCACTATATAAATAAAACTGAATTGAATTGAATTGAATGTTTCAGTTATGTCGTCTCCCCCCTTTTGGATTGATGACTGCAGTCTCCTGCAATGGTTTCAGGTCATCTTCCATTTAAAAACTCACCCGGCTTCTCTGATCTGCCGCCCCGTGAATCCCGACACCTCAGCAGAGCTCGTCTAACAGCTGGATCAACACAGCCGGGTCTGTTGGCTCAGTTTTTGTCTCTCACAGGAATTCTGTCTCAGTCCTCCGGCTGCAGCTGTCCGATGGGTTGGAGGTCCTGACCCTCTTGTTTTAGACGCTGAAGCGTGAACGTCGCTCAGCTGCTGTGTGGATGTTGTTGTTCGAGCTTCCAGCCGAGCAGCTCAACCTCCATGCAAACCTGAAGAAAACTCAGGGTGTTGAACAAAAATCCTCCTGAAGCCGAGAGGATTGTTTTTTACTTTTCTGGCTCAGGATAAGAACAATACACATTTAACTGTGACGTTAAATCACAGTTAAAAGTTTAGTTGATGTGATGATAAGACTCGGATTGGCTGACAACAGCAGCTACTCTTATTTAAACAAAGTAAGTCTGCTTCTTTTCGACTGTCTGCAACTAGTAAGAACATTTCAGCCAACTCTTCAACTCCTTTCACTGCTTACCCTTCGAGTGACACTTCAGCTGACATCTGTTTTGAGTTTTTTCACTCCCTTCAGGACTTGACTTCAGCTGACATTTCGATTCTTTTTGGTGCTTACACTTCAGCTCCTTTCAGTGCCGATAATACTGATAACACAGATTTAACTCAGCACTAAACACAACTTAACATTTCACTTCAACTGCTTTCACTGTTTCCATTTTAACAGCTACCCCCCCCAATAATTCTATTAAAACTGTCACTTCAATGTCATTCAGTGTTTTTAATCTTTATTTCTTTTAACATTTTAACTCTGGCTATTACTGCTATACAAACAGCAAAATATACAAGTATGCAGTATTTTACAATTCAAACTCATTTTACTACTTACACTTCTGCTTTCAGGGATTATGCTCCTTTCAGCACTTGACTGATATTTCAACGTCTCGGTGCTTAAAATGAAAGCTTACAGTTTAACTCGTTTCAGTGCTTGAACTTCAGCTGATATTTCAGATTCGACTCAGCACTTAACACTTCAACCATCACTTCGGCTTTTCACTTTAAGTCCTTTCAGCTTTTTCCTGTTGAGCTGCTACTTATCTCAGCAACACTGTTTAAACCGTCACTTCCATTTCATTACTCCATTGTTCTTAACTTCAGCTCTTAATGCCATTCAAAGGCATTTCTTCAGGCTTGCCTTTAGGTTTTGAATGAGAGTGGAAAAATGTGAAAGAACGTGAAAAAACTAAAAGTATGCAAATAGTAAAAATTAAAAGTATGCAGTATCTGATGATTCAAAGTCCTTATAGCACTTACACTTTATGTACTTAAACTACTTAAACTGCGTCGTCAAATAAAAATAAAAAAAGGCCTCCTTTAGTCTCCGAATTCGGTAAAAAAATGTTAAACATTTCAAAATGAACTTTAAAGTTTTGAATGGGCGTTCTGCAGACTGTGTGTGTGTGTGTGTGTGTGAGTGTGTGAGTGAGTGTGTGTGTGTGAGTGTGTGTGTGAGTGTGTGTGAGTGTGAGAGAGTGAGTGTGTGTGTGTGTGTGTGTGAGTGTGTGTGAGTGAGTGAGTGTGTGTGT
>SEMN01001652.1:0-35780 GCA_005408345.1 Macquaria australasica
TGCATTCTTCATGCTAAGTTTGCACCTGTGTGGAAGAGATTCAGGAAACATGACTCTGGCAAAAAAATGTAAATAGGGACAAGCAGCACGAGCCTCAAATAAACTTAAATTTTACATAACACAATTTCAAATACTCGTCTCTGACTCAGACCGAAACTAAACACACAGATTAGCCTCCTGGATTATCTATTGTTGCTAACTGCACAGCTCAACCTGCCGGCTAAACAAGCTGCCTGTTGGCCTCTGAAGGCTGATTGGTTTGTGTGTATGAGGCTCAATAAACTGAAGTTTCCTATTGTGAAAATGAGACCCAGGTTAAAAAAAATAACAGAATTGTCCTTGAAACTGTGAGCTTGAGCTATCACTACACAGGCACTGGTGGTTAATTTGTTGGTTAGCATAAAATGAAATGCTAATGAATGTGTTGAAGTTGCTGGAATGTAATTTTTTCTCTTTTGATGGAGCTAAGCTAACAGTTTCCCACTAATTATAGTCTTTCTGCTAAGCTATGCTAACAGCTCCCCCCTGCTTCCAGTCTTGGTGCTAAGCTAGGCTTAGCTTATCCTGGACCTGTCTCTGTCCTGGACACAGAGATGAAACTGATCTGAAACATGTGACGTGAGATTTACAGAAATGTGTTTTTATAAAGTTTCATTGAAATGAGCGTCTCTGAATTTCAAGTATTGTTAATTAAAGTTTGACTGCGACTAAAATATTTGTAGTGAATCATCCTGTTGACACTTTGAGCAAAAGTGCTTTTGAGTCTTTCTGATATGAAGAATTGTGAAGAACGAAATTGTTCAAACTGAATGTTTATCAGTCAGAAGTTTGGGGATAATTTAGTCCTGATGAAGTTGAGCTCTGACCTACTGAGAGGTTATCATGTGATGCGTTTTCTGCAGGTGAGTCTGCAGGTGAACTATCTGCAGTCTCACAGGTTCAGTTTGTGATTTATTTCTGATAGATGAGTGTGTTTGGTTTTATTTTGACAGGCAACAACGGAGCGTCTGTCCTTCCTCTTTTATTAGGACAGGTGTATGACATCATCTGTCACACATCAGAAGAGGGAGGAGCTTCAGCTCAAACTGTTGAGGTAAACAGGCACACCTGTCTGTCAGTCAGTTGATCAAACTGTGATTTCTGCTGCAGCTAAGGCACTTTCTACTGATGTATTTAATCTGTAACTGATCCAGTTTGATCCAGACTGAAACTAGTTCAAACTGGACCAGATGGGTTTAACCTGGATCAGCCTGGTTTAAACTGGACCAGACAGGTTTAACCTGGATCAGCCTGGTCTGACTGATGGACCTTGTTGTACATAGATACTTGAAGTTTAAAATAAATAAAAGTATTTTTGTAAGCCTGTTAGCAGATAGAAACCTCTCTAATGAATCTGTGATCTATTTTTCTTCTTTCACTCTGATTGTAACTCAAAATGTGGAATAAAAACATTTGTTTCATGTTCAACCCTCAAACCGATTCACACGATTCTATGTGATGTGTGCCAGACTTCAAACAGCTTCAGGTGAAAAAAAAGGTGAATGGGGGGGGGGGGGGTAGCACAAACTAAACTCCATCCTCCTCTATCCTGTTGCTGTACGTTAGGTGAATTGACCATTTAGACTTTGGCAGAAGCTTTTTTTGTTATTGTTGGCATTAAGATCATAAGAGATCATGAGAGAGCTGAAGGTCAAAGTCCTCCACAAACACAGACGATGATGTCTTGTGCTTCACTGACCGCGTTCTCAGTGTGTTCAGGTGTCTCTGATGAGGAATCAGCTGACATGATTCTGATTCTCTGATCGATAATTAACTCGGAGCTCAATTATCACACAGCAGCTTCACTTGTCTCACCTCATCTTCCTCTGCAGCGACAGCCAGCACAGCGGTCATCACACAGGTTCACGGAACCGTCGGCCAGGTTTTACCTCCACCTCCGCCTCCAAACCCTGCAGACAACTACACCTTCAACAGAAGAAGCTGGTGCAACTCGGGATGAGAGACACCTTTACTGTCAAAATGTAGGCTCGCTAAACCTTTCACAGAATCTAAAAGGAAACAGTCCAAAGAAAACATGAATGAATGCTGCTGATAATAGTAGTGGATCACACTAGTAATCATTATTATTACTATTAATATTTTTATTAAAGCTGGGTTAGGCAAAACCTTACGCCTCTCTCTCTCCCCACTGTTTGTCATCATGCCTCTTTGTCACTTGTCTTTACGAGCGCCAAGTTTCAGGATTTTCGGCAGGATTTTTCGCCACTGAATCAGGCTTTCACCATCTGAAGGGACGTGTACACGCATCTCCTCTTGTAGCTTAGCCAATATGAACACACTGTCTCTCTGAAATAACCTTTGATAGGCTAAAGTCTACCGTCACGGGATAGATTTTCTGAAGCCTTAAAACAGAGGCAAGGGGGGGGCTGAAGTAGAGGTCTCCACTTAAATTACAATATGCTGCACGGTTAATATGGCATTTTTTCCAATGACGCCAAAAGAAAACTGCCTACCCAACCTTTAATATTAATGTTATTAGCACTACCACTACTATTACTTTACATCTCTATGTGGAACTTGCATTGTGCGACTATGTTCTCTGGCAGTGATGAACTGTCTCCATCTCTTCAGCTTTCAGGAGCTTTTCACCCTCTTTTTGCTCCTAGTTTTGGTTTTACTGAACACTTCCTGTCTGGTTCACTGATTGTGAGTCCCCAGGTTTCTGTTCAGCACTGTAGCCAGGCTGACAGAGAGTCACAGCTCTGTTGAGCCATGTATTCCTATAGACCTCAGTAGTAATGACTTCATGAGCTTCTTTAAAGATAAAATTCTAACTATTAGAGAAAAAATTCAGCACCTCCTGCCCTCAGTTGGTACTGACTTATCTTCCAACACAGGAACCTTAGAAACAACTGTAAAACCTGTACATTTAGACTGCTTTTCTCCCATCAACCGTAATCAACTAACTTCCATGATTTCCTCATCTAAGCCATCAACGTGTCTCTTAGACCCCGTCCCAACTAGGCTGCTTAAAGAAATTTTACCCTTAGTTAGCACTTATGTACTAGATATGATCAATCTGTCCTTATTAAAAGGCTATGTGCCACAGTCCTTTAAAGTAGCTGTAATTAAGCCTCTTCTTAAAAAGCCCACTCTTGATCCAGGGATTTTGTCAAATTATAGACCTATATCTAACCCTCCTTTTCTCTCTAAGGTCCTTGAGAAAGCAGTCGCCAATCAGTTGTGTGACTTTCTACACAACAACAACCTGTTTGAGGATTTTCAGTCAGGATTTAGAGTGCATCATAGCACAGAGACAGCACTGGTGAAAGTTACAAATGACCTTCTAATTGCATCAGACAAAGGACTTGTCTCTGTACTTGTCTTACTAGATCTTAGTGCTGCATTCGATACCATTGACCATCACATTCTATTACAGAGACTAGAACATTTTATTGGCATTAAAGGTACTGCACTAAGCTGGTTTAAATCCTATTTATCAGATCGTTATCAGTTTGTACATTAATGATGAATCCTCTATGCGCCAAAGTTAGTCACGGAGTTCCACAAGGTTCTGTGCTTGGACCAATTCTATTTACCTTGTATATGCTTCCTTTAGGCAATATTATTAGGAAGCACTCCATAAATTTTCATTGTTATGCAGATGATACCCAATTGTATTTATCGATCAAGCCAGATGAAACCAATCAATTAGCTAAACTTCAAGCATGCCTTAAGGACATAAAAACCTGGATGACCTGCAATTTTCTGATGTTAAACTCAGACAAAACCGAAGTTATTGTACTTGGCCCCGAACACCTTCGAAACACATTATCTAAAGATATAGTTTCTCTAGATGGCATTGCCCTGGCCTCCAGCGAAACCGTAAGGAATCTTGGAGTTATCTTTGATCAGGATATGTCCTTTAACTCCCAAATAAAACAAACTTCAAGAACTGCCTTTTTTCATTTACGTAACATTGCAAAAATCAGACACATCCTATCTCAAAAAGATGCAGAAAAACTAGTCCATGCATTTGTTACGTCTAGGCTGGACTATTGCAACTCTCTATTATCAGGCTGCCCCAATAAATCCCTTAAGACTCTCCAGCTGATTCAGAATGCTGCGGCACGTTTACTGACAAGAACCAGAAAAAGAGAACATATTTCTCCAATATTAGCTTCTCTACACTGGCTCCCTGTAAAATCCAGAATAGAATTTAAAATCCTTCTCCTCACCTTCAAAGCCCTAAATGGTCAGGCACCATCATATCTTAAAGAGCTCATAGTACCCTATTACCCCACTAGAGCACTGCGCTCCCAGAATGCAGGGTTCCTTGTGGTTCCTAGAGTCTCTAAAAGTAGAATGGGAGCCAGAGCCTTCAGCTATCAAGCTCCTCTCCTGTGGAACCAGATCCCAGTTTGTGTACGGGAGGCGGACAACCTCCTCACATTTAAGAGTAGGCTTAAGACTTTCCTCTTTGATAAAGCTTATAGTAGGGCTGACTCAGGTGACCCCTGAGCCCCCCCTTAGTTATGCTGCTATAGGCCTAGACTGCCGGGGGACTTCCTATGATGCACTGAGCTCCTTTCTCCTCCTCTTCCTCTCCATCTGTACGCCCTCATATCCCATCAATGCTTGTTATTAATTCAACTTCTTCCCGTAGTTGTGTGCTTTCTCTCCTCTCTCTCTCCCTCCACTTCTGTTGCTTTCTGCAGGTGTTTCTGCCTCTGGAGCTGTGGAGGTCTGGGTCTGTGGTTGCTGCCGCCTGCTGCCCCCGTGCTCCTGCTCTGCACCCGCTGATGCTATTGCTGTTGTTGCTGTTATTAGTATTGCTATTATAATGTTGCTCTTAGTGTTGTTTCCGTTGGTGTTAACATCAATGCCATTACCATATCTATGCTGTATTGAGCTGCTGTATGTTCTCTTTCCTCCTGCTCTCTCTCTCCCGCTCCCCCCTTCCCCCTTCAACCCAACCGGTCGAGGCAGATGACCGCCCACCTTGAGCCTGGTTCTGCTCGAGGTTTCTACCTGTTAAAAGGGAGTTTTTCCTTGCCACTGTCGCATAGTGCTTGCTCATGGTGGGAACTGTTGGGTCTCTGTAAATATAAAGAGTCGGTCTAGACCTGCTCTATTCGAAAAAGTGCCCTGAGATAACTTTGTTATGATATGGCGCTATATAAATAAAACTGAATTGAATTGAATTGAACTGAGTCCGTTTTAATACAAAAAAAGAAGAAGCTGAAAGTTACACACTGAATGTCAGCAAATGTTAAAAAAGATCCACAAAAAAAACATTTCTCTAGTCCCTGGTCTCTAATCTCTCATTTCTTGCAGTACATTACAGCTGGATCTCTGATGGTGGCTGCTGGAAAGTCAAATCAGGTGCTATCTGGTCAGTAACTCAGCATTATTGTGACATCACTGCCTCTCAGGTGTTCAGTAAAGAAAAACATTTGGTCTTGCACTTCAGTTTTAGGATGTAATTTCTCTGCACAGGAAGCACTAAAATGAAACTGGTCACCATCTTCTCTTCTGACTGACAGAAAACCAGATAGGTTCAATTAATCTGGAGATGATTTTCAGGTGAGGTGAGGTGAGGTTGTTCCAGGTGTCCTGATGCGTGTCTGCCCTGCAGATTAAGGGTGCTGAGGGCTTCAATGCTGCTGCTGCTGCTGTGGCTTCAGTTGCTGTCATCATCATCTACTTTCTGGACGTTTCTGCTGCTTTTATGAACATGCCTCCATCCAGGAACTTCGACCAAGATATGGCAAGACTTTTTCATTTGATGTTATCACATTACATTCATTTGGCAGATGGTTTGCCAAAGCATTTTATAATAAGTGGATTCAACACATTAACAAGAGCTAGATTTTAAAAATTGGTAGTTTCAAATTCAATTCAGATTTATTTATATAGCGCCATATCATAACAGTTATCTCAGGGCACTTTTTCATATAGAGCAGGTCTAGACCAACTCTTTATATTTACAGAGACCCAACAGTTCCCACCATGAGCAGCACTAGGAGACAGTGGCAAGGAAAAACTCCCTTTTAACAGGTAGAAACCTCGAGCAGAACCAGAACCAGAACCAGGCTCTGGGTGGGCGGTCATCTGCCTCGACCGGTTGGGTTGAAGGGGGGGGGGGGGAGCGGGAGGAGAGAGAACATACAGCAGCACAATACAGTTCCACATAGGGATCTAAAGCAATAGCTGTGGTAATGGCATTGATGTTAACACCAACAGAAACAACACTAAGAGCAATATTATAATAGTAATACTAATAACAGCAATAACACTAATAGCAGCAGTGGGTACAGAGCAGGAGCACGGGGGCAGCAGGTGACCCGCAACCATAGATCCAGACTCTACAGCTCCGGCGTACAGATGGAGAGGAAGAGGAGGAGAGAGGAGCTCAGTGCTTCATAGGAAGGATTTTAAATTCTATTCTGGATTTTACAGGGAGCCAGTGTAGAGAAGCTAATATTGGAGAAATATGATCTCTTTTTCTGGTTCTTGTCAGTAAACGTGCCGCAGCATTCTGGATCAGCTGGAGAGTCTTAACGGACTTATTGGGGCAGCCAGGATGTGCCTGATTTTTGCAATGTTACACAAGTGAAAAAAGGCTGTTCTTGAAGTTGTCTCTTGCGGTACTGCAACTAAAATAGACGTCTGTAAAACTGCTGACAGAACACCTCCAAATGCAAACAAGCTTCATTATTACTGTTTGGATTTTGGATGTTTAATCCATGAAGGTTTTATATTTGTAAAACTTTCAGAGAAAGAAATGATCTGTGACGTCTCAACGTGAAGCCTATGGGCCAGCAGGAAAAACAGGACTGAGCTGGTTCATCAGCACTGAACTGACTTCCTGTTATGTGTCCTTCCTTCCAGATTCAGGTGTTTTGGCTGTTTTCTCCTTTCTGGAGTTTGTCTCCATCTGTATCGCTGTGTTTGGCTGCAAAGCTGTCAGTCCACAGATCAGGTGAGTCCACCTGCAGCAGGAGCTCAGTGTGATGTCACAACACAGGAAACTTTAAATGTACCCTAACCCCCTAGTGTTTCTTCTTTAGCAGCTGGTCATCGTGACCAACCAATCACATGAAGCTACTTCCCAGACAGCAGAGACTCCTCCCACATATGAAGCCCCACCCACCACCCCACACCCTTCAGACAGCAACTATGAGGTGTGTCATCAAGGTGGGAGGTCATGTGACAGTCTTAAGAATCTTGCCTGGTTTTTACCTGTTCAGTTCTATGTCGTACGTGCTCCGCCCTCTAACGGGCTTCGCTATTGGTTCATCCCCTCGAGGCTCCGCCTCGGCACCTGAGTCAAAGTTCATGCACTCACCGTCCAATCAGGAGGTAGTCCCCTTCCCTACAAAACCCCAGTACGCGCATTGCTCGTTTCCCTTTTTCAACTCAGCAACCTGTTGTCTAGTTCAGCGAAAAATTGTCACCATCCGATGTCGCGTCTAGTAGAAATTTTGCGCTTGAATATGGCCAGCAAGCCTTGTGTGCCTCACTGATGTCAATGGCGGACCAGCACAGTCAGAGGCATCAGAATGAGGCCGGCACCTGCCTCGACTATCTCACGCTCCCCCCGGAGGAGCATGAGCGTCAGGCACGGTTTGCAGAGGCTGGTCGCTCCCTCCACGCTGGCCGGCGCTGACGGTGCGGAGGGTGGCGGCTTGGCGTAGGGCGTAGACCGCCTTGACAGAACCATGACTTTTCTGGTTTAGCAAGGCGGCTATAGTGTGTTTGTGTCTCTGGCGTGCGAGTAGCCACCGCTCCGATCGGCACACTACCCGATCATATATTATAACCGTCTCTGAATGTTTTCTTACTCGCACTGTACATTCTTGTAGCACTTCACATTCTGAAACACAGCTTGTTCAGATGTTAGCGCCGTTAGCCATGACTTTCTGGTATTAGCACGGCGGCTAATAGTGTGTTTGTGTCTTTGGCTTGCGAGTCGCCGCCGCTCCGATCGGCACACTACCCGAGAAGGACGTGTGTTGGACAGCGGCGCCGCTGTTATATTATAACCGCGTCTCTGAATGTTTTCTTACCTGCACTGTACATTCTGTTGGTCTCTTGAGGTCTTCTGCTAGCACTTCACATTCTGAAACACAGGTTGGTTCAGTTGTTAGCGCTGTTGGCCGTGATCTTCAGCCATTAGCAGGACGGCTAATACGTTGTTTGTGTCGCTGCCGTTCTGATCGGCACATCACCCAGGCAGGGAGTGTGCCGGAGAACGGCGGCGCTTATATCCGAGCATCCGCGGCTGACGCCGCCTCGACCCATGGTGGCAAGCAGCTGTCATCGCGGGTGCATAAACTTCACACAGTGGTTTCACCACGGCTTCACAAGTGGCCTCAAGTAAGCCACGAAACTCCAGTAGCATGGCTTGCGCGGCTAGCGGTGCTGGCTGCTGCCATTTCTGGCTCTGACCCCAGAGGCCGTCAGAGGTGAGTGCAGTCGTTCATGAACCGCACGCTAGATGGCGGTCATAACACTGCAGCAGCAGAGTGCGGTGCCAGAGGAGTCATCCCTCAGGTGAGTACTGTTTCACCTGGTGAGCTCTACGGTCCACAGCGGAGCTCGGTGCTTCACTTGGCCTTGATGTTCATTTTGCCCTGTCGTCCTCAGCGATCGGTTCGCCAGGGGACAAAGCGAGGGAGGCAGCGACTTTGTTTGGGGTTCCCGCGGGTTCATAGCGGTCTCAGGTTCAGCCGCGTAACTCCGCTAGCATGGTTAGTGTGGCTAGCGGTGCTAGTCGCTGCCATTTGGCTCTGACCCCGCCGCATTGACTGATGAGGGCGTAATGGTGTATGGTCTCAGAGATTTTCTTCCAGCTCTTCCCTGCCTGTGGCACTGCCCGGGTCAGAGGTTAGCGCGGCTAGCCGTGAGTTCACAACCATTAGCAAGCAGGCTAATAAGTTGTTTATGGGTCACTGGTTTGCTAGTCGCCATGCATGTGGTAGCACGTCACACGTTGGGGGTCCCGCGGGTTCATATGCGGTCTCAAGTAGAGCCGCGCAACTCCGTGAGCATGGTTAGCGCAGCTAGCGGTGCTAGTCGCCGCCATTTTGGCTTTGACCACTCTGCTTTGACCGATGACATCAGAGGTGAGCGCCGTGTGCAGTCAGGTAGGAACCAGACGCAGAATGGCGGTCGTAACGTTGCGGCAGCAGAGTACGAGGCTGACGTTCCTCATGTGAGTACTGTCTCTTTGTTAGAAGGAACCAGTGAACATCATGACCCACGGCGAAGTGCGGTGGCTTCGTCCGGTCTTGATGTGGATGGTTCGCCGTCACTCTCGGCGGTCGGTTCGCCAGTGGAGGGTGCACGAGAGGCAGCTATTTCGTTGTTAGCTTTAGCTGCGTCACGGCCCTTTCTGGCAGGGCCCCCCGTCCGTCCTTCCCCAAGGCGGGAGGGTCGGTGCGGGTGGGCCCGTTCTACTGCTTCTCGCCGAGCCCGTTGCACTCCCGCCCACGGACCGTTACTCTATGTGGGTGCGGCTGTGCAGCCCTCTCTCTGCATGGATGGACAGAACGCTGCGGAGGGGTTACGCGTTGCAGTTTTGCCGCACACCCCCGGCGTTCGGCGGCATCTTGCGAACATCGCTTGCCGACCCAGCAGAGACGGCGGTATTAAGGGACGCAGTAGCCACGCTTCTTTCTCCCCGTATTTTCTGGTACCCAAGAAGTCGGGGGGGCTGCGCCGATTTTGGATCTGCGCGAGTTGAACAGGTTCATTGCGCGCAGGCCTTTTTGCATGTTGACGGTCAGGCAGCTTATGGAATGCATTCGGCCAGGCGACTGGATGACATCCATAGATTTGACCGACGCATACTTCCATGTCCCCATCCTACAGCGTCACAGGAAGTACCTGCGCTTCGCGATGGAGGGTCAGTGTTATCAGTTCGGTCATCTTCCGTTCGGATACTCCGTCTCCCCGCGCACGTTCTCCAAGTGTGTGGAGATGGCGTTGGTACCGCTCAGAAAAAAGGGGGCGAGAATCCTGAATTACATAGACGATTGGCTGATTCTCGCCGCCTCCAGACAGGAGGCCGAGGCCCACACAGCGCTGGTCATTCATCACATCACGCAGTTGGGCTTCGCTGTCAACCCCAGCAAGACTCTTCTGCGGCCGAGTCAGCAGGCAGCGTATCTGGGGCTTATACTCGACTCCCGCGCCATGACGGCACGGCTGTCGGAAGCGCGTGTGACAGCAATTTTGCAACTGGCCCGCCGAGTGAGGGGCTTGGCGCTAGTCCCAGCGGGCAGTGTCATGTCGCTCCTCGGTATGATGTCGGCAGCCCATCCGGTAATGCGTCTGGGCCTGTTGCACATGAGGAACCTGCAGCGCTGGTTTCTTCGGCTTCGGTTGCACCCACGTCGCGACAAGTGCCGCGAGATTCATGTGGCGGGGGTGGCACGGCGGGATGTCATATTCTGGGACTCGCCCGCTCGTCTTCGCCAGGGGGTTCGACTGGGGGTGCGTCTCTCATTATGTGCAGGTGTTTACAGACGCCTCTCTGGCAGGTTGGGGCGGGACCTTCAACCAGGCCAGTGTGGGGGGCATGTGGCAGAACTCCTCCCGGCACATCAACTTGCTGGAGCTAACGGCAGTACAGAAGGTGCTGCACCACTTCGCCCCTCAGCTCAGGGGGAAGAATGTCATGATACGGTCAGACAATACCACGGCTGTGGCCTACCTGAACAGGCAAGGGGGGGTTTGATCACCAGCACTACACAGACTTGCGGTGTCGATTTTGACCTGGGCGGATCGCCACTTATCGTCCCTGAGGGCTCACTACGTTCCGGCTTCCCTCAACACGGGGGCAGACAGGATGTCCCGGGGGGGTCCGTTGGGGGAGGAGTGGAGCCTCTCCTCGGAGATGGCAGCTCTGGTCTGGCAGCGGTTCTGACTACCGGTGGCCGACCTTTTTTGCGGCCAGAGAGAACGCTCTGTGTCCGTTATGGTTCTCTCTGAGGCCGACGGACGCTCCCCCACTGGGGGTGGATGCTTTGGCTCATGCACATTGGCCTCACGGTCTGCTGTATGCTTTCCCGCCATTGAGGCTGATGATGCAGTTGCTGCACAGGATCCGGATGCAGCACTTGGTCGTGATAGTAGTGACGCCGGACAGTCCCGGGGCCAGGTGGTTTCCGGCTCTGGTCCAGCTAGTGGAGGCAGGCCGGTGCCAGATCGACCCACAGCTCTCTGGCAGGCAGGGGGCTCCATCCTCTCGCGCCCGGTTCTGGGTCACCGGCTCTTGGTCTGGAGATTGAGAGGGTGAGATTGGAAGGCTTGGGCCTTCCGGCCGCCGTTGTCTCTACGATTCAACATGCTCGTGCTCCGTCCACTACCAAGCTCTACGCATCACGATGGCGGCTGTTCACAGGTTGGTGCGAGGCCAGGGACCTCAGGCCCAGCTCTTGTTCCCTGCAGGACGTTTTGGGTTTCCTGCAGGGGTTGTTTGACAGCGGTCGTGCGGCGGCTACTGTAGCTGTCTTTGCGGCAGCTATTACAGTGGGCCACGAGGGGTTCGGTCGCTTCACAGCCCGGAGTCACCCTTTAGTTAAACGCTTCTTACGGGGGGCTCGTCGGTTGCGGCCCCCTGTTCGACGCCTGGTTCCCCAGTGGGACCTTCAGACGGTTTTGGACGGCCTGGCAGGCCCACCGTTCAAGCCATTGGAGCAGGCAGATTTGGAGGCCCTGTCAATCAAGACGGTGCTCCTGCTAGCCTTGACCTCGGCAAAGAGAGCAGGAGACCTGGGAGCCTTGTCTGTGCATGCTGATTGCATGTCAGTCAGTGATGACGGGGAGACGCTAGAGCTGCGTCCGAACCCGTCTTTTCGGCCGAAGGTCATTACCGCCTCTTTCAGGTCTAGGGTTGTTCGCTTGAGAGCTTTCTTTCCCCCGCCGCACGCGTCGGCGGACGAGAAACGGCTTCATACGTTGTGCCCGGTGCGCGCAGTCTGCATCTATGTTGAGCGCACTGGGGTTTTCGGCGATCTGATCAGTTGTTTGTCTGCTATGGTAGTCGGGCTCAGGGGGCTCCACTGTCTTCGCAGCGACTAGCCCATTGGATTTGCGCGGCTATCCGGGGGGCCTATGAGGCGCGTCCCCCCGGTGGGGCTAAGGGCACATTCTACGAGGAGCATCGCTGCTTCAGTGGCCCTTTTCAGGGGTGTGTCGGTGGCTGACATCTGCTTGGCTGCCTCCTGATCTTCGGCTTCTACTTTTGTGCAGTCCTATCTAGGGATGTGACTGCTGGCTCTGTGTCACATGCTGTGTTGGGTGCACAGGTGACGGAACCTTCAGCTACTCTAGATGGAGGTTCAGCGTGACATGCCTGATCAGCGGCTGTCATCGAAGCCTGGCACAAGTCTCCCCGGTGGGTGGCACTCAACCAGTACTGTGTACAGGGATAGTGGCTCTTAGTGGGTTCGGCCCAGCTGGGAGTACATCTCATCCCTACGGCCTTCGCCTCGGTTTTAACCAATAGCGAAGCCCGTTAGAGGGCGGAGCACGTACGACATAGAAATAAAGGTTACCTGGTGTAACCCCAGTTCTATGAGTACGTGTGAGGCCCTCTAACTACCAACCCAGCTGGCCCTGGTGGCGGTTGCTGAGTTTTCAAGGGAAACGAGCAATGCGCGTACTAGGGTTTTGTAGGGAAGGGGACTACCTCCTGATTGGATGGTGAGTGCATGAACTTTGACTCAGGTGCCGAGGCGGAGCCTCGAGGGGATGAACCAATAGCGAAGCCCGTTAGAGGGCCTCGCACGTACTCATAGAACTGGGGTTACACCAGTTAACCTTTATTTTTTCAGACTGTTGTTTTTTTACAGACGGTGAAGCCTCTGGAGTACAACACCGTCATAATCTGACCGCCTCCTCCACCCTGACACCGCCTTCTGACTGCTGAAGATCATGGAGACATCTGAGTGTTTTCACAGTTAGTAGGATTCATACAGTTTAGAATGAGAGGAAAATATCTGGTTTTGCTAAGCTAACCAATGCTATTTACTCATGTTTTTAGTGAAATGTGATAAACAAACTCTTGACTGACGTCATTATTAAACAGCATTGATCAAGTTTCAGGTCAGAGATGTCTGACCTAAAACTTGCAGTTCAACAGCTCCACCTGCAGTTAGCGGCTGTAAATATTCAGTAACAGCTAGTTAGTGAGCTGCAGCCTGTTTTAATGTAGTGAAGATGAACGTGAACTTAGTGAACGCTGACGGCAGAACTGAACTGATGAATAGCTGCTGAACCGACTCTGCCGCTCAGGGACAAAACCTGACGTCTGTTGGATATTTTGATGATGTCTCACGAAATAAAACTGTTTCATTATTATGTGTGTGTTTCTGACTGTACCAGCTGTGTGATGTCTTCAATCTAATTTACAAACAATAATGACATCATTACACTTCAGAGCTGAGCGAAAATGAGTTGGCAGCAATTTGATAACCGAGTAATCATTAAAGTCTGTTATTGATCATAAGCACCTCTCCTCCTCCGATTTCTCTCTTTGGGTTTTGGACAAAACGAGACACTTAAACACGTCATTTTGGACATTTTTCACTGTTTCCCAACATTTTAAGACCAAATGATAAATCAGTGTATCAAGAAGATAACTGGCAGATTAACTGATCATGAAAGTAATCATTAGTAGCAGCTTCATTACACTTATTATTCATCTCAAAATACACAGCTGTGTGTGTGTATTACATGATGGCAAGAGTATACTCAAGTACAAAAAATACTGCAAAAAGTATTTGTGTAAAAATAAACTTTGATAAAAGCAAAAAGTAGGTCAGTTAAAAATACTAAATGATCTGTGATACTACTGTTCAATTAAAGAACACCTTTAGGCTACAAAATCTCTGAATGTAAAGTCTTTAGACACCACGGAGGGTCACACAGGTGTTACTAAACCACATGATAGCACACACACACACAACACTGTACAGTAAGTGACAACAATCAGTGAGTTTGTTATTGTACTGTCTCCGTCCCACTGCAACCAGTCCAGTATAACCAGCCCACTGCAACCAGTCCAGTATAACCGGTCCAGTATAACCAGTCCAGTATAACCGGTCCACTGCAACCGGTCTACTATAACCAGTCCAGTATAACCAGTCCACTACAACCAGTCCAGTATAACCGGTCCACTACAACCAGTCCAGTATAACCAGTCCACTACAAATAGTCCACTGTAACCAGACAAACCATAACAGACAGACAGGTGTAGAGACACACCTGCAGCAGGTGATTTATGTTGATCAGGACTTTTGTAGGTGACTTTGGTTTTTACTCTGTAATGGAGCGTTCAGTACGTCAATTAAAAAGTACTTAAAAGAGTCAAATTACTGAAGTACTCAAAAAGCCTACCTTACTGTAACGAGAGTAAATGTTACTCTCGTTAGTTACTTCCACCTCTGAATCGTGTCATATGAGCTCACACTGATCTGCACCGTACACCTGATGGAGATCTCAGCCATTTAATCAATCACCAAACCAATGAATGAATCGATCTGAGCGGCAGCAGTCAGAAACAGCAGCTGAAGACGAGCACAGGTTTATTTTTGGAGTAAAAAGAAAGCAAAGTGACAGAAAATATTTACAGTTATTGATCGGGCAGGTATCAGAACAGCTGACTAATGTAGTGAGATAGAAACAGATAGGATTGTAGAGAAGATGCTTCACTCTGTTTAAATTCTAGTGAGATTAAAACACAGGACGGTCAGAACTACACTTTTAGAGTGAACTCCAAAGATAGGAATATAGACAAGATGCTTCACTCTGTACAATATAACGGGATACAGACACAGATAATGTACTGAGCTAGAAACAGAGATAGCAGTGTAGAGAAGATGCTTCACTCTGTTTAAAGTATTTGCTGTCTTATGCATTTTGTTCTCTTGTTAAAATAATAGTAATAGTAACAATGCAATAACATGTAATGAGCTTTGGTTATTTGACTGATAAGCTTCATCAACGCCTCACTCTGCAACACTGTAGTCAGATATATATGGAGCTTTATATAAACTGGATGATGTAGTGAGATATAGAAACACAGATAGGAGTGTAAGGTACGAGCATCACTCTGTTCATTTCTTGAAGAACTTCTTGTTGAGGAGGAAGATGAGCAGGTTGACGTTGACCTTCGCTTTGTCGAACATCTTCATCACTGCCACGCCATCGTACTGCAGCTGCAGCAGGTCCTATAACACACACAGATATTTTCGGATCGGCTGGCAGTTCCCCAGTTCATATTAACCTGCAGGTAACCATAGCAACAATACTGAGGCTTCAGTTAAGTGGGTGGTGAAACTAATCTAAACCTGGGTTAAAAAGGGACACACTTTAAATATGGAGGATTCAAACACACACAACCTTTCTTTCTTTGGTCAGTGGACAAGTTTGAGTGTACCTACTACTGATCTCAGTATTTAGCCTGGTTTGCACCTGGTATTTGAGCAGGAACTCTTCCATCTCGACGCCGAGGAATCGAGCTTTGACGTTGAAACTTCCTTTCTCAGGTGCAGGAACGATGTCAAAGACGACGTTCTTAAACCTGGAACGGTTCGGATTGGTTCAGTTCACTTTGAGAGAAGTGAGCAGCAGTGTTATGACACTGGTTATTAGTTAGGACACTACTGTGACTCACTGTGCTGACACCATGCTGCAGGTTTACTGTGAAACACTTGATAACAGTCAACAGGAGTGCGTGTGTGTGTGTGTGTTCTCACTGGGCAGCGGGCAGGTCTTCAATCTCCAGCAGAACTCCTTTCTCCTGCAGTCGGGCGGCATTGTAGCTCAAAGCAGGAAGCTTCTTCTTCCCTTTGCTCTCTGCTGCCTTCTTATTGGTCGATTTACTGCAACACATAATCAATCACAACATTTGACCTGTGTGTGTGTGTGTGTGTGTGTGTGTGTGTGTGTGTGTGTGTGTGTGTGTGTGTGTGTGCGCGCGCGTGCGTGCGCGTACCTGGTGGCGGTTAGGTTGTCCAGACAGGAAGTGATGTAATGTCTGTAGTAGTCCACCTGTTCACTGTGGAAGCTGCTCTTTGCCTGCAGGCTGCTGAGAGTCTGACGGAGCTTTTGAAGCTCCGCCCTCCGACGCTGACGGTGCAGACGCTGCTGACGGATGTCCTGGAGGGGGCAGTGCACTAGGTTATAATACTGTTGAATATATATACATACACACACACACACACACACACACACATATTATTTTTATTTTTATATTTATATTTATATTTATATATATATATATATATAAAAATATAAATAATATGTGTGTGATTGGTCACCTTGGCGATCATCTGCAGGATCTGGTTTTCAGTCTGAGGTGGTCTCAGGACTCCTAGCCCCTCCAGACGACGAAGACTCCTCAGGATCTTCCTCTTCTTCTCCTCTAAACTCAGGTTGCCGTTGGCGACCAGCGACTGGTTCCTCTTCATCTTCTCAGGTGTGCGAGCATCCTGCCGAGCACGCCGCTGCATCAGCCAGTCATGACACACTTCCTGCGGAGGAAGAGAAGACTGAAGTTTACCTGTACCACTGTGTGTGTGTGTGTGTGTGTGAGAGAGAGTGAGTGTGTGTACCTGGTCATGTGATGCGGATGCTCTCAGGATGTCACTCAGAGAGTCACCTGACTGAGTCCTGATGATATCGATGATCAACTGCTTCGTGCTGAAAAAATAACAAGTACCCTTTATAAACTTGATTTAGTCTGAACGTTCCTGAGTAGGTGATGCTAACAGGCTAACATGCGAAGCTACCTGAGCAGGTGAAGCTAACATGCTAGGCTACCTGAGCAGCAGTCCTCTGGCGTCTGGTTTGTCGTTGGACTCGTTGAAGATGTCGAACTTGTTGGTGAGGGTCAGAGAAACCTCCATCTTGTTGCTCTGAGACAGACTGGACTCTGATCCTGGATCTGCTGATGAAGATTCTCCTGAAGAGCAGAAAGCACAGATGTCAGATCCAGGTTCACTGACACAAACGGTTTCTACTGAAGATGCCAACTAAGATCCACACTCGTCTGCTTTAAATGTGTGTAAACCAAACCAGCGAGCCAGCAGGAACCCCAGCAGGACCTGGAACCGGCTCACCTCAGTATTACACCTCAGCAGAACATCTCTGGATCCTTTACAGGTGGTTTAAAATGCTGCTGGTTCTGGTTCTGCTCGAGGTTTCTGCCTTTTAAAGAGAGTTTTTCCTTGTGCTACTCAAGGTGGAATTGTTGGGTCTCTGTGAATAATATTATAAAGAGTCGGTGTAGACCTGCTCTGTATGAAAACAGCCCTGAGATAACTTCTGGTAGGATCTGGAGCTTTATAAATAAAACTGAATTGAACTGAACAGTACCAGCAGTATTAGTTGTAGTACCGATGAGTTCCTGCAGGGTGGGGACTGATCCAAGATCCTTCAGCAGCAGCCTGAGGGGGTCTGAGGGATCCGGGCACAAAACCTCCTGATGCTCCAACAACAACTGGACACACACACACACACGCACGCACACACACACAGTGAGAATGCAGCTGCAGACACAGTGTTTCTTGTATGATCCATGTTCAGGTTCAGGGTCAGGGTCTGTGTACAGACCTGGTGCGTGTTGAGCAGCTCGCTGACGGAGATGTAGACGACAGGTTTGTTGACGATGAGCAGCTCAGAGTATTCGTCCATGCTGAATCTGTCCTCCGGTTCAGGAACGTCACAAACACTCAATAGGAACTTCCTGTCAAGCACAAACATCAAACACCTCATGCACGGAGTCCACTTCAGTCCAGAACAACATGAAGTCCAATATGTAGACGGATCATTAAAAAGACTCAAGTCTGCAGTCTAAACGTGATATCTGTTGGAGTCGACCTGCAGGCCGCTTTCTCTCAACATCAACATATATTAAGACGCTGACCTGAACTTGCTGTGGGTCTGGCTGATGTACTGGTTCAGGGCTCTGACGTGGTATCCGTCTCCGTGGAAGTGTTTGTTTGCGGCGGCGTGCTGCAGCATGCGGGCGATGGAGCCCAGGATGTGACGCTGCTCCGGCTGCAGGGTGGAGCCGACAGACCGGTCCACCACATCAAAACCGTCTGGAGCCACGACGGCCGGGTTCATGTAGCGGTAGTAGACCAGGTTACCAACAATCTGAGGGGGTGGAGGTTGAGTCGAAAAAGATAGACTGAACTCAGAGACTGAGAGAATAGATGTACCATATGTTTACAAAGAACTTGAGTTTTCAATTTAAATAAATTATACATTTTCATTCTGTTTTTGTCTTCTCATTTATTGAAGTGTCACACTTAAGGAAGGCTGTGAAGAGTGTTTTTACATAACTTTTACACATTTGGGGCACCAAATTTAGGGGCTTGCTGGCCCATGGGGCCAGTGCTTATCCCTGAGTATGGGTCAATATTTACTGAAAGGTTCATTTGTTCATTATTTTATTTGAGATGTGACTTAAATATTATTACAGTTGTGGAGCAGTTAACACTGACGAACAGCGTAACGTTTTACAGTGTAACAATCATCTTGTCAGCTGGACAAACATCTAACATTTACTGTCACTGATCACTACAATAAGCTGATATCAGCTGATTTATCAGCTTATTCATCAGTCACATTATTGAAAAAATAAATATAAAAATCAGCATCATAACAATTGCAACATATTTATGTTCATTTTCCTCCTAAAAACAAAAATCGGGGTATTTCTAATGAAATCATGAATCCTATTTTTTGCATTAGCTGATCGACTTCAGCCCCTGAATCACTGTCCAGGTGCAGGTTTATAATATTAATGTTAATAATAATTCAGGTAAGTTTCATGATGTTTCTGCTGACAGAATTATTTCTCAGGTAATCAGATGAGCTCTCAGTTTAAGCTGATTATTCTGGAGCCTTTAAAGATGTTTAGTTAAGTGTCGGAGGTTTTGAAAGTAAACGTAGCTGGCTTTACATTTCTTTACATTTGTCAGATGCTTTTGTCCAAAATGACTAAAAATAACTGAACTGAATCTCAACAGGAAGTAGAGTGAGAGGAGAAACAGCTGAGTGCTGTTTGTTTATAACTACTTCCTGATTTATACGCAACACTGGTGGTTACTGAGAGCCTTCGGGCTCTGTCTAAATCCTGGAGGTTACCTTGTACAGGTCGTCCTCGCTGGCTTCAGGGAACTTTGCCAACAGAGCTTCTCTGAGCACCTTTGCTGTGTAACGTAATCCGTACCTACAACACACAAACACAGCATTACTATGGTGTAAGTCTGTGGAGGTGAACGGGTGGAGAACTACGAGAGTTCGTGGAGGTGAACGGGTGGAGACCTACGGGAGTTTGTGGAGGTTGGAGGTGATGGCTTTGAGGACTCGGTCTGTCAGGTTCTTCAGGTTGATGATGGCGATGTCGATGCGTCTCTGGACTTCAGGGTGGCTCAGAGCGTCTGCAGGTGAGACCTCGTACGGCAGAGAACTGCAGGGACACAGACATGTGAGTCAGGAATGGATCTACAGTCCTCCAGGTGAATCAGTGTGTGTCTGTTCAGACCTCTTGTGTCCAGTCTGGGTCTCAGTCTGGTTGATCCAGGTCTTGTAGACGTCCACCGGGTCAGTCCTGATGCTGAGGGTTCGGTCCAGCAGGACGTCCTGCAGAGCCGGACCCAGAGACTCCCGTAGGGTGTTCTGACTGCGAGCGTGGCGGTAGAAGTTCACCAACATCTTGACGACGGTGGGGTTACCTGTGACCACATCCTGAGGCTGCTCCACCTTCAGTCTGACATCATCACACAGAGACAGGTAAATAATACTGATTACATCACAGTCACAGTGTGTGTGTTAGTGTGTGTGTCACCTGATCTCATATCGTAGCGCCTCAGTGAACAGCTGCAGCAGCAGGAAAGCCTCCCTGCGGTCGGAGCCGTAGTTAAACAGACTGAACACCAACATCTCCATGAAGGAGGTGGAGCGACTCTGAGGCATCAAGAAGATCAGCTGAGCCAGGTATAGAGGCTGAGTCTGGAACAACACAGAGACCTGGTTCATCATCTCTGCTGACCAGAGGCCTCAGTTATAAAGTTTATGTGAACAGGAGAGAGTAAAGCCGGACTCTGTAGGAGTTCTTGGCCCCTCCTGACAATCGGAGAAGAAATCTGGTCTGTACTGACCCAGATTATCTGGTAATGTGAAGGGTTTGCAGATCCAGTCTTAAACCTCCCAAACTGCTCGCCGACTCATCGGGCCACCTCGATACTTTCAGACATGTTTGATATTAAGGAGTTAAAATCTGGATGATTACGTCACTACTTTCCGAGCGGAACCACGATAGCCAATGAGTGGCGCAGCTGACTGTGTTGTCAAGCAACAGTAAACATTCTAGCCCTTGAGGCTAACGCTAACTAGCATACTACAGTTGACAATCTCCAACCCGTCTTGACCGCATGTGTCGCCTCCTGTTTGTTTTTTCCTCACTGCAGGGCATTCCTACACCACGTCAGTCTTCATTTTGTTTACATCTGCTTCCCCATGAGATCATGCGAGGCGGTGCATTGCTCCCTCAGGGTTTTGCTCAAAGACACTTCAACATGTGGACAGGACGAACCGGGGATCGAACCACCGACCCCAAGACCCTCCTGAATATTGATGAACATGCTGTTCCTGTGGAGAACCTGTGTGAGAGGCTGCAGCAGCTGTGTGTCTCACCTGCAGCAGGTAGAACAGGTGTTGGTAGGCCTCCAGTCTCTCCCTCCTCTCTCTGCTCAGAGCCTTTAGTCCTTTACTTCTCTCCACGTCCATCATGTCTGACAGCTGCTCCTTGTTCTTCTTTGTCAGTTTCTTACAGTGAGACACCACTTCCTGTTCAGAGAGAGAGACAAGTTCGTTAACACTAACGAGGACACAAAGCAGACAGGACCCTAACGAGGCAGGCCAGAGTAGGAGATCGGGTTTCTATAATCTGGGTGGGGGATCATGTTTCTGTAGTCGGGGTAGGGGGATCGGGGTTCTATAATCAGGGTAGAGGGTGGAAGGTTTGTTAAATTTCAGGAGTTAATGTTTGTCCCTACCTGCAGTGTAGTGAGTTACCTGTTGAACAGTCTCCGTACCTGCAGTGTGGCTTTGTTTCGGACCAGCAGGCCGATCTTCAGGTCCATCAGGTCTAGGTCTGCCTCCAACTGTCGGTTGAAGCGGATACTCCTCACCACCTCCTCCCTCTGACGCAGCAGCTCCGCCTCCTCTCTGATGTCACTGTCGTCTAGGTCGAGCAGGTGAACAAACTTCCTGACCACAGACAGGGGGGGTGTGGCCGAGTGCACTGAGACAGGTGAAGGGGGGGAGAAGCTTAAGAAAGACTTACAGTACCTGATCTCACATCACTGGAGTCCAAAAACACAACATGAAATAATTTTTAAATGGGTAATGAAGTTTGATGATGTAAGCTGTTCCAACAGTCTGACCAATCAGAGGCGGCGCCTCGTTAGCGTCCCATCGTTAGTAAACTTACCCAGCGTCCTGTACTCGTCTCGAGCCCTGTTGGCTCTGAAAAAGGCCTGGATCTTTATGACAGCGCCCACCTGTGGACACACAGTTATTACACCCTCAGACTATGGAGACAGAGGACACTGGTTTCCGATTGGCCGGCAGGTGTCTGTTAGAATCGTACACAGAGACCATCAAACTGTAGTTCTGCTAGTTAAAGAAACAGAGTCAGGTTTTCAGATTGATGCCAGCCATATCTGTAGTTAAATATGAAGCTATAGTCAGCAGCCGGTTAGCTTAGCTTAGCATAAGACTGGAAACAGGGGGCTCTGATCAAACACAGCTATACTTGTATGTAGGAGTTTTGGAAATTTATACTTTCACATGATTTAGTTTTGCCCCTTTTTTGTCAACGTTTTTATCTATTTATTTGTCATTGTTTTTATTTGGGGGGGGGTTACACTATTTTTTCTTTTGATATATGATACAGTTTTACCTCATCAGGTGTTTAAAATGGGACGATGGGTCACAAATATATAATGAGTATTCGGGGGTCCTTCAGTTTATCTTCAGTTCTGATGTGAAGCAAAGATCAGAACACAAAGCTGATACAGAAACATTTGTCAGATCTGTTGAAATGTCAGTTAACAGAGTTCAGAGGTCAATCAGAGACATCAGGAAAACTCACGTGACATCTGAAAAAACTCAGTCGAGCTCGATATTTTCTCCTCGCCGACCACATCTTCACAAACGACTGGATCTGTTGATACAAACAAAACCGGTTAACGGGAACTTTGTTGGTTTTGTGTCCAGGTGCTGGATTTCTTTGTGAATTGTAACTGCTTCAGTTTCTCGGGAGACCTCGAAGGCTTCAAACTGCTGAAAACCACCAAGTCAAGTTTGAGTCTTTATGCTTGTTACCTTGACAACAACTCTCCAGTTCATGTAGAGAAACTGCAGCCGACATCTGTATGCCCCCTGCTGGACAAACCTCCTCCAATGAGACTGCACACAAACAGAAACAGGAAGTATCCAGTAAACAGGGCCGTCATAATATCAACCTGCTGTGATTCCAACAAACATTTAACAGAATCAGCAAATCTATGAATCTGTTTCATTAATGAGATGAGAGGAAACAGGAGAGAGACTGAGGGGAAATAACAAGACTGAGAACTGGAGTTTCTGGTAACATGTGCTTTGCTAGCTAGCTTACAGCTAACATGCAGTTGGTACATCGATGAATAAACACAAACAGTCCAGTGGTCAAATTTGAGGTAAAAAAATTGCTTCGCTTTCTGTCTGAACTCCAATCAGATGTGCAGTGATGAAAGAGTTAAACAGCCTCCTGGTTCTCATCCGTTTGTTTTGTGGTGTTCCTCAGGGTTTTATCCTCGGTCCTCTTCTGTTTGTCTTTCATGATATAATTACATATAATATATGCAGATGAGTTCTACATCTCAGTTAATGATGGCAGTACGATACTGAAGCTTGTTTTTCTCCTGTGAAAACCACTGATGACATCTGACGCTTCACAAAGAGATTCAGTCAGTTTGACTGTTTGGGAGGTTTAGCAGCTAAACACCATGATGCTCAAATGATCCTCACATTGGTGCAATAAGAGGACAATCATTAACAAAGACACAATCATGGGAACATTTCCAACTGACACCATGTAATAAAAGCAATATTTTTACTCATATGTGAGATTGAAACTCTAAAGTCGGTGACGTGTTCAGGAGCTGCTGTGATTTTTACAAACCAGCAGACATCACTGAGATTCGTGACACTTCATCCAGTCTTCACTGATCTCATTATAACCTCAAAATGTCACGCAATTCTCTGTTTGAATTATCAGCCTGAACACTATAAATCTTCGGAAGATAATTTCAGATATTTCCTGCAGCTCAGTTCAGACAAAACACAAGTTCTTATTTCCACATCATCACCTTGATGAAGCCACCTGTCCATGAGGAGGTGAGTGTACCTGAGACTTGAGAGCTCCATGAGGCTGCTGGTTCTGCTCTAATGGTCAGCTGCGTTCTCACCTGGATGATGATGACAGCAGGTGTCTGACTGATCAGGTAACGTCGTCGAGCTTCCAGCTCCTGTCTGATCAGGAATCCTCGACTGGCAGCCTGCAGACGAACAACGACGGTTTCACTGCTCCGCCAGAGGACGCTGCGACGGTACGAGTCTGAAACACTGCTGACTACTTCCTGCAGGACGCACACATGACATCACTGCTATTGACCAATCACAGGCAGGGGACAAATGTTTCAATTCCTTTCCTGAAATTGTATCTTTAAAAATGTGGAAACGAGAATCTGTCCTGTGAAAAGACCTCTGACCCTCAGGTGTGTCTGACCTGTATCTGGTGTCGGTCGAGGAACACGCTGTTGTGTATGAAGCCGTTGGGTTTCTCCCAGCTGCCCTCCAGTCTGTTCAGGTGAAAGAAGTAGAACGAGCTGTCATCCAGCCGGACTTGAACCCACGGACTCTTGTTGTCTCCTGAACACGAACACACACACACACACACACAGTGTTGGTGTCTGTGTGAACTCATGTCAGCGTACAGACAGTCTGTCAGTCGTACTTCTGTGCACCCTGTCTGTCTGTGGTGGGTCAGTTGTACCTTTGTGCATCCTGTCTGTGATCAGACTGCTGAGTTCTCTCTGATAATCGGCTGCACAGGTAGAAACGACTCCCTGCAGCTGAACTTCAGGTAAAGTCAGAACACGTAGAGTCTGATTCACTTTGTTCTCCTTCACAGCCTGATTCACTGCTGCTACTGACAGACACACTGAGCACAGACAGAGAGAATGACAACATCATCATCATTATCATTACAGTTCCATGTATGCAACACTGCAGAACACAGAAACAACAGGAGAATCTCTTGGGTACATTTATTATTTAGGCTGACAAATATAATAATACTAAGAAGAAGAAGAAGAAGAAAGACATCAGATCACTTTAGGAAACAGCCCAGATTACAAACTATTTCAAACTTAACATCAAACTTAACATTAAAAGCAAAATCTGGTGAGTTCCTGCAGATGTTAAAGGTTGGGTAGGCAGTTTTCTTTTGGCGTCATTGGGCAAAAATGCCATATTAACCGTGCAGCATATTGTAATTCAAGTGGTCTGAGAGCAGACCTCTACTTCAGCCCCCCCTCTTGGCTTCAAAAAATCCAGCTCGTGACGGTAGACTTTAACCTATCACAGGTTATTTCAGGGAGACCGTGCTTTTGTATTGGCTAAGCTACAAGAGCAGATGTGTGTGCTCGTCCCTTCAGATGGGGGAAAATCCTGCCGAAAATCCTGACACTTGTGATAAATGTCCAATACCTCCTTGGTCAAGCCTGGGGCTCTCTGCGGCCGCGAAGTGCTGGAGGGGTGTCTTTGAGAAAACAGGTTGCGGTGAGAGGGACCGCGGTCTCTGTGAGGCTCATGCCGTGGAGAGCGAGCCCTATGAGGGATACGGTTTCGCAGGGGAACTGACTCCTTCTGCTGCCTGTCGAAGTTGAGGGTTTGGTGGGAGGGGCTTAGCGGAGTGATATGAGGCAGCAGAGAGAGAGGAGGAAGGTTTTGCATAGGTTGCACAGATTTTGCCTACCCCAGCTTTAACTGGTGCAGAATACAGAAGGTAAACCAGTAATCAATCAAAAAATCTATATACACCACTCACAAAAGTTAGGGATATTTGGCTTTCGGATGAAATTTCAGAATGCACCTAAAATGCACTATAACCTTTACAGGTGAACTCAATTTGACCTTCTCTAAACTTTTGAATGCACATGTCCAACTGTTCAATGTTTCAGTACTTATTGCATAACATGCTGTTCTCTAACAAGGTGATTAACCGCAAAAATCACGAGTGTCTGATCCATGAATCGACCACTAAATGTTCTGGTTCAATGACAATTTGTATTTAAACAGTCCTCTTCATCATGCTGTTCACATTTTGACATCATGAGACCAAGACGACACCTAACAATCGATCAACAGTACCTGGCCATTGCAAGGCTTCAAACGGGATGTTCTCAGAGGGAAGTTGCCACTGAGCTTAGAGTGTCACAGAGTGTCATCAGCAGGTTGCAACAGAGACACAGAGAAACTGGAAGAGTCACAGAAAGGCATAGAAGTGGACGTCCTTTGGCCACATCCCATGCTGATGACCGCTTCATTGTGAACAGTGCCCTGTGGAACCAGATGGTGAATGCCACTCAACTCCAGGCACGTTTAAGGGAGGTGAGAGGCACCTGAGTGTCACGTCAGACCATTCGAAACCGCTTACATCAGCATGGTTTGTGTGCTAGACGACCTGCAAGGGTACCTGACCACACCACCAGGCACAGACGTCATCGTCTTGCATGGGCCAGGGAGCATTTGCGCAGGACGAGGAACCAGTGGGCCTCAGTGCTGTTCTCTGATGAAAGTCGATTCACATTGAGCAGAAATGATGGCCGCCAACGCTGTTGGAGATGTCAAGGAGAACGCTGTGCATCAGCCACTGTTGTCACCAGACGAGCCTTTGGAGGTGGTGGTGTTACAGTCTGGGCAGGTGTGTCTAGTCAATACAGAACTGCCCTACACCTTGTGAAGGGTACTGTGACAAGCCGATACTACCTGAAAAACATCATTAATCCAGTCATTGTGCCTCTGCATGAGCAACACAGGCCTGATTTCATCTTCATGGACGACAATGTCCCAGCTCATCGAGGTCGCATCATCAGGGAACGGCTGATGGAGGCTGGGGTACCTCAAATGGAGTGGCCTGCACTTTCACCAGACCTGGATCCCATAGAAAACCTATGGGATCAGCTGAGTCGTCGTGTAGAGGGTCGTAACCCCGCACCCCAGAACCTCAATGACCTGAGGGCAGCCCTTCAAGAAGAGTGGAATGCCATGCCTCAGCAGACAATAAGTCGACTTGTGAACAGCATGAGACGTCGTTGTCAAGCTGTAATTGATGCTCAAGGACACATGACAAGTTATTGAGACACTGACATTTTTTGTTGTGGTATATCCACCACTGTTAGCTTTTGTTTCAATAAATTGTTTGAGGTGAAGGATTTACCATTGCATGCTTCTACTTAAATGCCCTACTTTCATGATATAATATCACTGTAGCATAAACTTTACATTTTTCATAAATTTCACCCGAAAGTCGAATATCCCTAACTTTTTGTGAGTAGTGTATATATAAATACATAAAGAAAGTAATAATCAATCATCAATACAAATAAATAATCAATCACAATAAAGACCTTTTAATGAAGGTGAGAAAGATTTCTGTTTGTTTCATATCATCATGAACATGAATGATTGATTGGTCAAAATCAATATTATTTGGAGCTTTAGTTCGTTCATGCTGAGTTAGTGACCTCTGACCTCACTACATGTAAATCTTTATATAGGTAACACTGGTGATTACCGGGATCTCCATGTTTGAACCTGCAGTTTGATCAGGTTTCTGTCTTTGTGATCAATACATCATCTGAACAAAACAAAGTCTCAGACTCACATTTGAGAGCTTCCTGACTCTGCTGATTGGCTGTCCTCACTGCCTCCTGGATATCAGCCAACCACAGCTCAGCTCCCGGGTCTCTGCTCACCTGATTGGACAGAAGGATGACACGTGACTTCAGGTGTAAAATACAAAATACTTGGATTCATTCCAGCGAGCTGAATGATTCTGCTTCCGTCGCTTTAAATCCCTGCTTCCCTGTGATTGGGTACCTGTGTGGTTACCCATGTGGATTTACCTGAGCTTTATGCTGCCTGGCTCTGGTCAGCAGGTTCAGGTATCTGCAGGTGTTGGCAGGTAAAACCTCGTCCACACCACAGGAGGGCAGCAGCAGAGCAGACAGTAGCTGCTGAGAGTCTCCTCTGATCACAGCCACGTTAATCCGACCGACAGCCAGCAGCTCTGAAGGTCAGAGAGGTCACACAGAGGGGTCAGAGGTCACACAAAGGGCACACAGAGTCAATCAGCTGCTTCACTGATCGATTAATGTTTGTTGTATAAAATGTCTGAATCATCCCTAAGTGTTGATTCTGCCGCCTCCGACCTGATTACTCGACAACAAGAGGACAAAATACTACAAAAATACTACAAACTTTCAACAAATACAATCTAATCTGGACGTTCAAAGATGTTAACCAAGTGCCCCCCCACCCCCCATGACAACCAGAACAGTGTGTGTGTGTCTGTGTGTGTGTCATACGTTGGTGTTCATCCTGCACTGAGTTGTTGACACAGTTGATTCCTTTCTGCAGCTGATTCCAGGTCAGCAGATCTCTCCCCGTCTGCTGCTTCACACCAACCAGACACTTAAAGTACCTGAGGACACCATGACATCATCATCACCAGGTTCCGCTTTATTAGGTCCACCTGTACACCTGCACAATTTTCTCTTCTTTTTAAATGTATTGTAATATTTCAAGTATTGTTTAAACAGCTGTTTTATTCCATCAAATGGTCCAAATGAACCTTTTGGTCTATCTGACAATTGCTGGTAAACTGAAACATAACCGGCCGTAAAACTGATCTGTAATCGATTCAATGACTTCCGACCACGGGCGAGTACCTGCGGTAAACGCTGCAGCTCACCGTGTTGGCGCTGCTCTCATAGAAAACCCAAACCCCAAATTCTCGTCTGTGGTACCTGGCTCGATTACCAGAACCAAAGTGTAACCGTAGTGACAGTGGACGGCGAGGGTCAAAGAATTGCGATACGATAAGTGAGGATCATACGTCGTATGCCGCCACCAGGGTGCAGAGTCGACGCAAAACAAAACGTGGTCAATCAAATATGTGTTGTATTGATCATTTGGTAGTGAAGTATTTCAGCAACCCACCAATGGCAGCGGGCCTCGTTTATTTTACTCACCAACTGAGATTTTTAGTCGCCTGTGGCGGGTGCTAATTTTGAACCCTGGATACATACAAACCTACTAGCTAGCTAGCCAGTCAGTCAGTTAGCTTTCCACGCTGTAAAAGTGCAAATGGCATTAAAAACAATCCAGGATTCAAAACACATAAATAAAATAAAGTAAAATAAAATAAAATGGGAACTAAACTAAAAACCAAAAACAACAGAGTGCACATGACATGACAGAGAGAGACAGGTATAAAGAGTCGTACCTGTCCAGCAGGGTGTGGTCTACATCAGAGAGTCCTGCAGGTGGACTGACCAATGAGGAGCAGAACTGCTGCAGATGTCCCGCCTCCATCGCCTGATTGATGAGAGCGACAGCTGACAGCATCTCCACGGCAACAAACAGCTCCTCCTGCTGCAGCTCCCCCTGGTGGAGACAAACAGGAAACACACTCATTCATATTAATCAATATTAATTAATATGATATTAATATTGAGACTGCTGTTTATTTCACTGATATATTAACTGACACGTTGCTGTATTTTACCACCAGATGGCAGCAGAGGAACTTAAAGCTCAGTCAACAGATTGAGGTCTGTTTCTCAGGTGTATGCTCAGGTGTACCTGTGGAGTCTGTCTCTGCAGCAGCTGCAGCTCTTTGTGGTAAAGAGTCGCAGCGAATGGAAACACTTCAGGCAGCTGGAGGTCAGAGGTCATTAGACAGCTGACTGTGTGTCTGGGGTCACTGAGACGCAGCGAAGCATTAACACTCTGCACCGCTGCATACACTGAAACACAGAGTTAATAAAAACATCAGTAACCAACTCATCTGCTGATTATTTTCTCAACCAATCGATTAATTAATTTGTCAGGCTGCAACTAACGATCATTTTCATTATCAATTAATCTGCTGATTAGATCACAATTAATCGCTTAGTCAATAAAATTGTGAAAAATGTTCGTCACAGTTTCCGTCTCTTCGTTTAAATTTTCCATCGGAGCAGCTGGAACATGTTGACCGGAAAATGACTGAAACCATTCATCAGTTACCAAAATTAATTTTTCATTTTTTTGATCAACTAATTGATTAATCGTTTCAGCTCTATTCATTTGGCCTCCAGAGTCAGGGCGGTGAGTTGAAGTGGTGTCAGGCTCAGCGTGTATCAGTGAAGGTTCAGTGGTCTGTGTGTTGGTGTTTGTTCAGTCGTGGACACACCAGTTTGGACTGGGACAGACCCAGTGAGTGACTTACTGGTCCTGGCTCTCTGAGCGTCCTGGTTGGCGATGGTCACACCTTCCTGCAGCTCGTCAGGCTCCAGAGGATCAACACAGCCCTGGTCCTGAGTTCAAAGGTCAGAGGTCAAACAGGATAAAATCATGTTGTTTCTCCTGAGTGTTATCTGTGTTATCTTTACAAACTTGTGTGAACAATATTCTGACACTCAATTACAATAACTCCCACATGACTTGAACACAGCGGCCGTGGGAGAAGCATCAGTCCACATTAACGAGGTTTTAATGTCTCAAGACTCCAGATTTTATCCTGTGAAGATGAAATAACTTGTGTGTAGAAACATAAAAATCTTCTGTGAAAAACACACAAGAAACTACGACTACAAAGTGTGTGTGTGACTGTGTATTTGTATTTGTGTATTCCTGTGAGTACCAGGGCCTTCTGCTGCCGGTCTGCCGACAGCTGGTCCAGGTACCAGGGCCCGTTGTCAGTACGGAGGCCCCTGAGGGCCAAACATGGCAGCTGCAGAGCCAAGAGCAAAGAGAGTTCATCTGCAGAGTCCAGAGCTTCATCCACCTGCTCCACCACTGATCGCACTGAGACACACAGAGGTAATCAATATCATCAATATAAATCACAGCTGATCACACTGTGACACACATTCATTAATTGGCTAAAACACAAGCTCTTCTCAGTTGTCAAACTGATTCATATTTTCATATTTATTTTTATATATATATATATATATATATAGGATATATATATATATATATATATATATATATATATATATATATATATATATATATATATATATATATATATATATACATACATATACATACATACATACATACATACATACATACACACACACACTGATTATTTTGCTCTCAAACCTATTCTGTATGATTGCATTAAAAAGACACAAAAGTACCTCAGTAGATGTATTCTGTTTAAAATATTTCTGTTTTAAACATTTAATTAAACAGCTGTTCTGTTTCAGAGGAGTCAAAGACTGAAAACTGTCTCCGATGTTGATATGTTGCTGCAGGTGGGCTGTGATTGGTCAACTGAATCGTTCTTCTGCACCAAGTTGAGTTTTAACATTTCAAATGAAAGTGAAGAAAAGTTACCTGAGAAATAAAAACAGTGATTTTTGTAGAGATGTTTGGTCTGAGTCGCCCTGATAGAAACTCACCGTTGACGATATTGATGTTGTCCTGGATCTCCCTCTGAGTCAGAAACTCTTCATAGATATCTTTCTCCTCTGGACCTCCATACTGACACACACACACACAGTAACAGGTACAGTATCAGGCGGTAACAGACAGTAACAAAACGATAACAGCAGCTCTGTATAGTAAAAATAATAAAGTTAGAGGGATCAGGACTGAACTGTCTTCTCATTGGACAAACAGCCTTCTCTCAGACCAATCAGAGATCAGACTCACCCTGTTGGCTGCCTGCTCTTCTTTCCTTCTTTTGGCCTGATGCAGCATCTCCTGATAGACGCTCATCAGTGCCTCCTGCAGGTCACTGAGCAGGGCATTAGGGTTCCTCAGAGCCGTTGCTGTGACCTCCACATGACCTCTGTCCACCGCCTCGTTAATGGCAATCACCGCTGCATGGACTGATGGGGAAAAAACACACCAGTTCACCGTCTCCTCCTCTCTGTCCACTGTATGACCTCTCAGCCAATCAGCTCGTCTCACTCTACCTGCAGCCTCGTCCACTGACAGCTCATTGGCCAGAATTCCTCCAATCTTGTTGAATGCCGGCATCTGGATTCCATATTTATCCAACTCCAGCTTCATGTTGTTGATCTCCTCCTCTGAGCACACACACACAGTAACACACACAGTTTCCTTAAATGCTTTTTTAAAATAACTGTGACCAATAAAGTTACCGATTTCAAACTTCAGAACACTGACTCATTAGAAACTGATCAGCTGATTGATTGATCAGGTCGAATAACAAACATTTCACCTGTGAACTTGACCTTTCCATAGAGGTCGTGGATCTGTGGAGCCAGCCCCCGTCTGTACAGGTACAGACTGCAGACAGACAGGCAGAGAGACAGACAGGCAGTTAGCACAGACAGACAGGCTGTTAGCACAGAGAGAGAGAGAGACAGGTGAACACACCTGAGTGCGTGGATACAGTAGACGGCTCTCGGCATGTTCTTCTTGTCATAGACGTCTGTAGTTTCAGGGTGGAAGATCTGAAAGCAACAAGTGATTACTGATCAGCTGATCAATGCTCTGATCAATCAGTAATAGTCTGCTCACTGACCGCTGGCAGTCCGAGTGTCGTCATGGCGATCCTCCAGTGGTTGATGTTGTCAGTGTGACGGAACTGAAGACCCAGCGCCTGATCAGATCAATACACAGCTGATTATTGACAGGTTAAAATGTTATGTTCTGATTACTAATATTATTAATGATCACTAACTGTCTGTCTGTCTGACCTGGTATCGGAGCTGATCCGGGTCGTAGATCTTCTTCAGGGGGACGGCGTTCGGAGCGAATCGATGACCCAGTTTTGCTAGAACGACTCCGTTCCTCAGCGCCTCCTCCAGCTCAGTGGGAGCAGGAAGCTCCTCCCCCAGACACGCCTCCATCCACCTGAGGAGGAAAAGAGAGTGATGTCATCTTCTGACTGCAGGAGATAACAGGTTTCATGAAGGCTCAGAAACTAATAACAGAAACTGAAGAAGAAGAAGATTAAAGTGAACCTCACTGACCTCTTGGCCTCCTCCAGCCTGCAGAGGTATTGATAGGCCACATTCTGGATCCTCTGCTCATCCATCTGCTCTGCTGTCAGACGCTCATCTACACACACACACACACACACACACACACACACACACACCTTGAAGCAGGAAGTATTCAGGTACACTTGTTTATACTTTGACTGTCCTAAATAATAACACGGATTGTAAACAGACAGACAGGTAAACAAACAGACAGACAGACAGGCAAACAGACAGACAGGTAAACAGACAGACAGGTAAACAGACAGACGGGTGAACAGACAGACAGACAGGTGAACAGACAGGTAAACAGACAGACAGACAGGTAAACAGACAGGTAAACGGACAGACAGACAGGTGAACAGACAGGTAAACAGACAGACAGGTGTTAACGTGTATACGATTTAAACTAGAATTTGCTCTTGAAACAGTTTTATTTTGAAAGGAAAAGAATAAGAAAACATTGATCAGGATCAATAACGATTATTAGTAGTTCAGTTGGCTGACGGTCGGATGGGAGACGTGCTGCTACTCTTCATCATCTTCATCAGTGAACTGGACCAGCCAGCTGTGGGAACTAACTGAACCGTTAATGGAGAAAAGAATCGATAATGAAATCAATCGTTGGTTGCCGCTCTGTTAATATTTTCTAAATATTTTGCGTAATCACGAGAAGAAGCTTCCTGAAGCTTTTTACACTGAAATAACCCAAAATAACTCGAAACCTGAAATAACTCGAAATAACCCGAAACCACCCGAAATAACTCGAAATAACCCGAAACCCGAAATAACCCGAAATAACTCGAAATAACCCAAAATAACCCGAAACCTGAAATAACTCGAAATAACCCAAAATAACCCGAAACCCGAAATAACTCGAAATAACCCGAAATAACTCGAAACCCGAAATAACCCGAAATAACTCGAAATAACCCAAAATAACCCGAAACCCGAAATAACTAGAAATAACCCAAAATAACTCGAAACCCGAAATAACTCGAAATAACCCGAAATAACTCGAAATAACTCGAAATAACCCGAAATAACTCGAAATAACTCGAAATAACCCGAAACCCGAAATAACCCGAAATAACTCGAAATAACCCGAAACCCGAAATAACCCGAAATAACTCGAAATAACTCGAAATAACCCGAAACCCGAAATAACTCGAAATAACTCGAAATAACTCGAAATAACCCGAAATAACTCGAAATAACCCAAAATAACCCGAAACCCGAAATAACTAGAAATAACCCAAAATAACTCGAAACCCGAAATAACTCGAAATAACCCGAAATAACTCGAAATAACTCGAAATAACCCGAAATAACTCGAAATAACTCGAAATAACCCGAAACCCGAAATAACCCGAAATAACTCGAAATAACCCGAAACCCGAAATAACCCGAAATAACCCGAAATAACTCGAAATAACCCGAAACCCGAAATAACCCGAAATAACTCGAAATAACCCGAAATAACTCGAAATAACTCGAAATAACCCGAAATAACTCGAAATAACTCGAAATAACCCGAAATAACTCGAAATAACTCGAAATAACTCGCAACACAAACGGACTCACAGCGACTCTGTCCCGCTGAATCCGCCATGTTGGCTGTTCGCTCCGTGTCTTCGTCCTCCGGCGGGTTAATTCACTTTATATTTGTCTTCTCGGTGAACAAACTTCTCTTTAAAATCTCTCCAGATGAAATTCAGACCGTAAAAACGTGTAAAGCTGTTCCGTCTCAGTTTGAAACTGTCCGCTGATCAGAGCTGCTTCCTGTCTGAAGTTTGAAAGCTCCCGCCGTCCTCTGATTGGCCGAACGACCAGCCGCCTCTCCCATAGGCTGGCGCGTTGCCGCATTGGATTGTGGTCTATGTATTTTGCTGTCGTTAAAATAAACGTCTACAATAACTTTAGTTTTTTTAAAGAACTTCTTCTAAATGATATGAGATGTCAGACTCGTTAGATGGTTTATCATCTTTATCTACTTGATCTATCGAACACTTTGTTTCCCTGCAGTCGTGTCCATGTTGCCATGGCAACGCAGTCCACTACAGTCAGCGGCAGCACGCAGCAGGCGTTGCTAGCTGCGTCACTTATTAAAAACATATCGATCTTACTTCAGAAGAGGTATTGACAACTGAACAAACGGCTCAGCATGAAGGAACTTCATCTTCACCTGGAAACAGTAAGTGTTGGTTCAGTGCTTTAATCTGAGCTGGCTTCAGTCTAAACCACGACGCACTCACTTCTGTACATCTGGGGGATTCCTGGCTTTAGCTTCAGCTTTCAGCCAGAACCAGAGGTTCTTCAAAATAAAGGGGTCGCGGAAAAACACATACATCTCCACTCAAGGAACTTTAGCTGTTCTGGTGCTTTCGATCACATCACATGATCTTCATCAGTAGGTTGGATACTATTAAATGGATCTTGAGGGGAGAAATGTTTTGTCAATAGAACATTTAACAGACCTCATATTTAATCAAATCTATTCTTATTGATCAAGTAAAACCTCAAACATTTGTTGGTTTCACCTTCAATCTGTTGTTCTGTTTCATTATGATTATTATTATTAATGTTTAAGTCAATATTTAGACTTTTAGGACAAATTAAAATGAATGAGAGGGAATCCATGTTGACTTCACTTTGGATCTTAACAATTATATTATATTGATCATATTTTGATAAATAAAATACTATCAATCAATCAAAACCATCAGCTATTGTCAGATCTCTGTGTGTTTCTGTCTCTTCAGACTCTGTCCAGGTGAGTTCTCCTCCTGCAGGTCCAACATGGCGTCTGATGCATCTCTTCCAGGTGACGATGAGGTGAAGGTGAGGAGGAGGGAGGTTAGGAGGTTGGAGACTCAGGCAGTGGACATCGAGGAGTTAACGTCTGCTGGTCACAGAGCTCTGCAGGAAGGAAGGACGGAGGATGCTCTGAGCTGCTTTACCAACACGCTGAAGGCTGCAGGACAGGTGAGTCTGCTGAGGTCAGAGGTTACCTACAGTTGAGACAGCTGAGATCAGAGGTCACCAACAGGTGAGTCTGCTGACGTCAGAGGTCACCTACAGGTGAGACCACTAAGATCAGAGGTCACCAACAGTTGAGACCGCTGAGGTCAGAGGTCACCAACAGGTGAATCTGCTGAGGTCAGAGGTCACCTACAGTTGAGACGGCTGAGATCAGAGGTCACCAACAGGTGAGTCTGCTGACGTCAGAGGTCACCAACAGGTGAGTCTGCTGAGGTCAGAGGTCACCTACAGGTGAGACCGCTGAGATCAGAGGTCACCAACAGTTGAGACCGCTGAGGTCAGAGGTCACCAACAGGTGAGTCTGCTGAGGTCAGAGGTCACCTACAGGTGAGTCTGCTGACGTCAGAGGTCACGAACAGTTGAGAC
>SEMN01001653.1:0-35701 GCA_005408345.1 Macquaria australasica
GAAGGAGAGCTCAGCAGCCAGGTAACTCAAAGAGAAAGGAAATAACGTAACTTAGTTAAAACAGCAGTATGACCAACAATGTAAACCAAATGTGCGCGCTACCTCTAGCAAACATTGTCATAGTGCCAATAAACAAATTCAAAACCCAACCAGACTGTTTTCCGTAATTTGAAGCGACTGCAAATGAAAGTAACTGAACATGTGGCAGAAACCTCCAACCTGCAATTGTGTGGCTGTGGCCACGGCCATCGCATCTCCACTGAAGAAGGAGCAGCGCCCTCTGCCGATGAGAAGAAAAAGCTTACGGCACCCGGTATTCCCAGGCGGTCTCCCATCCAAGTACTAACCGGGCCCGACCCTGCTTAGCTTCCGAGATCGGACGAGATCGGGCGCGTTCAGGGTGGTATGGCCGTAAGCCGCTGGAGCTGATGCAGACAAGATATTTATAGATGCTAAAATGCCACTAACAGTTCTCAAAACCGCTGAATATGACTAACAATGATCTATGCTTTTCTCATAAACATATAATTGCACGAAAAGGCCAAACCAAGTATTTGTCGCCTCCACCGAGGAAGGAGCAGCGCCCTCTGCCGATGAGAAGAAAGAGCTCACAGCACCCGGTGTTCCCGGGCGCTCTCCCATCCGAGTACCGACCGGGCCCGACCCTGCTTAGCTCCCGAGGTCGACGCAGGTCTCAAAGCTGCTGAACAGGACCGACAATAGCCTGGTTTCTTTTATAAACATATAATTCCATGAAAAGACCAAACCAACCAAGTGTTTGTTGTCTCCCGTTGTGGGCCAAGCAGTCAAAGCACAAAGTAACACAGGTTTAAAGTTCAGACAAAGGTTTGGTTTATTCCAAAAAAAAGATTCCACAAAGAAATAAGTGAAGAGAACAGAAGTAAGATTTATAGGGCCCTTAAAGGAGGTCAACTAAACATAACTCTACTGACAAATACAGCTTACAAAACAAGAAGTGAACTCAACTATTAGACCTGCCTAAATGAGACCTGAGGGAAACCTATATACTGAGTGATCAAACCACTAAACAAATGCAGGGGAGGACAACATAAACCATAACTAAAACTCAACACAAAGAAACCCTGATTCCCCAGGCTGACAGAGCTCTCGGAAAAGGGTCCTTCTTGGGTTGGCCTAAGATAAAATCAGGCTCCACCCTCAGCCCCATCTTTTGCTTGACCAGGAAGGAGAGCTCAGTACAGGTAACTCAAAGAGAAAGGAAATAACGTGAACTTAGTTAAAACAGCAGTATGACCAATGCAAAACCAAATGTGCTACTACCTCTAGCAAACATTGTCATAGTGCCAATAAACAAATTCAAAAACCAAACAGACTGTTTTCCGCACTTTGAAGCGACTGCAAATGAAAGTAACTGAACATGTGGCAGAAACCTCAAACCTGCAATTGTGTGGCTGTGGCCACGGCCATCGCATCTCCACTGAAGAAGGAGCAGCGCCCTCTGCCGATGAGAAGAAAAAGCTTACTGCACCCGGTATTCCCAGGCGGTCTCCCATCCAAGTACTAACCGGGCCCGACCCTGCTTAGCTTCCTAGATCGGACGAGATCGGGCGCGTTCAGGGTGGTATGGCCGTAAGCCGTTGGAGCTGATGCAGACAAGATATTTATAGATGCTAAAATGCCACTAACAGTTCTCAAAACCGCTGAATATGACTAACAATGATCTATGCTTTTCTCATAAACATATAATTGCACGACAAGGCCAAACCACGTATTTGTCGTCTCCACCGAGGAAGGAGCAGCGCCCTCTGCCGATGAGAAGAAAGAGCTCACAGCACCCGGTGTTCCCGGGCGCTCTCCCATCCGAGTACTGACCGGGCCCGACCCTGCTTAGCTCCCGAGGTCGACGCAGGTCTCAAAGCTGCTGAACAGGACCGACAATAGCCTGGTGTTTTCTTATAAACATATAATTCCACGAAAAGACCAAACCAACCCAGTATTTGTTGTCTCCCGTTGTGGGCCAAGCAGTCAAAGCACAAAGTAACACAGGTTTAAAGTTCAGACAGTGGTTTGGTTTTATTCCAACAAAAGATTCCACAAAGAAATAAGTGAAGAGAACAGAAGTAAGATTTTATAGGGCCCCTTAAAAGGAGGTCAACTAAAACATAACTCTACTGGACAAATACAGCTTACAAAAAAACAAGAAGTGAACTCAACTATTAGGACCTTCGCTCTAAAGGAGACCTGAGGAAACCCTATATACTGGAGTGATCAAACCAATAAAACAAATGCAGGGAGACAACATAAACCATAACTGGAAACTCAACAATAAAGAAACCCTGATTCCTTCCCCCAGGCTGACAGAGAGCTCGGTGCGCGGTCCTTCTGGGTTGGGCCTGGGCATAAAATCAGGGCTCCACCCTCAGCCCCATCTTTTGCTTGACCAGGAAGGAGAGCTCAGCAGCCAGGTAACTCAAAGAGAAAGGAAATAACGTAACTTAGTTAAAACAGCAGTATGACCAACAATGCAAACCAAATGCGCGCGCTACCTCTAGCAAACATTGTCATAGTGCCAATAAACAAATTCAAAAACCAAACAGACTGTTTTCCGCAATTTGAAGCGACTGCAAATGAAAGTAACTGAACATGTGGCAGAAACCTCAAACCTGCAATTGTGTGGTTGTGGCCACGGCCATCGCATCTCCACTGAAGAAGGAGCAGCGCCCTCTGCCGATGAGACGAAAAAGCTTACGGCACTGCACTTGCGGCGGCCTCCCCATCCAAGTACTAACCGGCCCCATTCCCTGCGTAGCTTCCGAGATCGGACGAGATCGGTTGAGATCAGGCGTTCAGAATGTTATGGCCGTAGCCGTTGGAGCTGATACAGACAAGATATTTATAGATGCTAAAATGCCACTAACAGTTCTCAAAACCGCTGAATATGACTAACAATGATCTATGCTTTTCTCATAAACATATAATTGCATGAAAAGGCCAAACCAAGTATTTGTCGTCTCCACCGAGGAAGGAGCAGCGCCCTCTGCCGATGAGAAGAAAGAGCTCACAGCACCCGGTGTTCCCGGGCGCTCTCCCATCCGAGTACTGACCGGGCCCGACCCTGCTTAGCTCCCGAGGTCGACGCAGGTCTCAAAGCTGCTGAACAGGACCGACAATAGCCTGGGGTTTTCTTATAAACATATAATTCCATGAAAAGACCAAACCAACCAAGTATTTGTTGTCTCCCGTTGTGGGCCAAGCAGTCAAAGCACAAAGTAACACAGGTTTAAAGTTCAGACAAAGGTTTGGTTTATTCCAACAAAAAGATTCCACAAAGAAATAAGTGAAGAACAGAAGTAAGATTTATAGGGCCCTTAAAGGAGGTCAACGAAACATAACTCTACTGACAAATACAGCTTACAAAACAAGAAGTGAACTCAACTATTAGACCTGCCTAAATGAGACCTGAGGGAAACCTATATACTGAGTGATCAAACCAATAAACAAATGCAGGGGGAGGACAACATAAACCATAACTGAAACTCAACACAAAGAAACCCTGATTCCCTTCCCCCAGGCTGACAGAGCTCTTGGTGCGGTCCTTGGGTTGGGCCTGGGCATAAAATCAGGCTCCACCCTCAGCCCCATCTTTTGCTTGACCAGGAAGGAGAGCTCAGCAGCCAGGTAACTCAAAGAGAAAGGAAATAACGTAACTTAGTTAAAACAGCAGTATGACCAACAATGCAAACCAAATGTGCGCGCTACCTCTAGCAAACATTGTCATAGTGCCAATAAACAAATTCAAAAACCAAACAGACTGTTTTCCGTAATTTGAAGCGACTGCAAATGAAAGTAACTGAACATGTGGCAGAAACCTCAAACCTGCAATTGTGTGGCTGTGGCCACGGCCATCGCATCTCCACTGAAGAAGGAGCAGCGCCCTCTGCCGATGAGAAGAAAAAGCTTACGGCACCCGGTATTCCCAGGCGGTCTCCCATCCAAGTACTAACCGGGCCCGACCCTGCTTAGCTTCCGAGATCGGACGAGATCGGGCGCGTTCAGGGTGGTATGGCCGTAAGCCGTTGGAGCTGATGCAGACAAGATATTTATAGATGCTAAAATGCCACTAACAGTTCTCAAAACCGCTGAATATGACTAACAATGATCTATGCTTTTCTCATAAACATATAATTGCACGAAAAGGCCAAACCAAGTATTTGTCGTCTCCACCGAGGAAGGAGCAGCGCCCTCTGCCGATGAGAAGAAAGAGCTCACAGCACCCGGTGTTCCCGGGCGCTCTCCCATCCGAGTACTGACCGGGCCCGACCCTGCTTAGCTCCCGAGGTCGACGCAGGTCTCAAAGCTGCTGAACAGGACCGACAATAGCCTGGGGTTTTCTTATAAACATATAATTCCATGAAAAGACCAAACCAACCAAGTATTTGTTGTCTCCCGTTGTGGGCCAAGCAGTCAAAGCACAAAGTAACACAGGTTTAAAGTTCAGACAAAGGTTTGGTTTATTCCAACAAAAAGATTCCACAAAGAAATAAGTGAAGAGAACAGAAGTAAGATTTATAGGGCCCTTAAAGGAGGTCAACGAAACATAACTCTACTGACAAATACAGCTTACAAAACAAGAAGTGAACTCAACTATTAGACCTGCCTAAATGAGACCTGAGGGAAACCTATATACTGAGTGATCAAACCAATAAACAAATGCAGGGGGAGGACAACATAAACCATAACTGAAACTCAACACAAAGAAACCCTGATTCCCTTCCCCCAGGCTGACAGAGCTCTTGGTGCGGTCCTTGGGTTGGGCCTGGGCATAAAATCAGGCTCCACCCTCAGCCCCATCTTTTGCTTGACCAGGAAGGAGAGCTCAGCAGCCAGGTAACTCAAAGAGAAAGGAAATAACGTAACTTAGTTAAAACAGCAGTATGACCAACAATGCAAACCAAATGTGCGCGCTACCTCTAGCAAACATTGTCATAGTGCCAATAAACAAATTCAAAACCAAACAGACTGTTTTCCGCAATTTGAAGCGACTGCAAATGAAAGTAACTGAACATGTGGCAGAAACCTCAAACCTGCAATTGTGTGGCTGTGGCCACGGCCATCGCATCTCCACTGAAGAAGGAGCAGCGCCCTCTGCCGATGAGAAGAAAAAGCTTACGGCACCCGGTATTCCCAGGCGGTCTCCCATCCAAGTACTAACCGGGCCCGACCCTGCTTAGCTTCCGAGATCGGACGAGATCGGGCGCGTTCAGGGTGGTATGGCCGTAAGCCGTTGGAGCTGATGCAGACAAGATATTTATAGATGCTAAAATGCCACTAACAGTTCTCAAAACCGCTGAATATGACTAACAATGATCTATGCTTTTCTCATAAACATATAATTGCACGAAAAGGCCAAACCAAGTATTTGTCGTCTCCACCGAGGAAGGAGCAGCGCCCTCTGCCGATGAGAAGAAAGAGCTCACAGCACCCGGTGTTCCCGGGCGCTCTCCCATCCAAGTACTGACCGGGCCCGACCCTGCTTAGCTCCCGAGGTCGACGCAGGTCTCAAAGCTGCTGAACAGGACTGACAACAGCCTGGGGTTTTCTTATAAACATATAATTCCATGAAAAGACCAAACCAACCAAGTATTTGTTGTCTCCCGTTGTGGGCCAAGCAGTCAAAGCACAAAGTAACACAGGTTTAAAGTTCAGACAAAGGTTTGGTTTATTCCAACAAAAAGATTCCACAAAGAAATAAGTGAAGAGAACAGAAGTAAGATTTATAGGGCCCTTAAAGGAGGTCAACGAAACATAACTCTACTGACAAATACAGCTTACAAAACAAGAAGTGAACTCAACTATTAGACCTGCCTAAATGAGACCTGAGGGAAACCTATATACTGAGTGATCAAACCAATAAACAAATGCAGGGGGAGGACAACATAAACCACAACTGAAACTCAACACAAAGAAACCCTGATTCCCTTCCCCCAGGCTGACAGAGCTCTTGGTGCGGTCCTTGGGTTGGGCCTGGGCATAAAATCAGGCTCCACCCTCAGCCCCATCTTTTGCTTGACCAGGAAGGAGAGCTCAGCAGCCAGGTAACTCAAAGAGAAAGGAAATAACGTAACTTAGTTAAAACAGCAGTATGACCAACAATGCAAACCAAATGTGCGCGCTACCTCTAGCAAACATTGTCATAGTGCCAATAAACAAATTCAAAAACCAAACAGACTGTTTTCCGCAATTTGAAGCGACTGCAAATGAAAGTAACTGAACATGTGGCAGAAACCTCAAACCTGCAATTGTGTGGCTGTGGCCACGGCCATCGCATCTCCACTGAAGAAGGAGCAGCGCCCTCTGCCGATGAGAAGAAAAAGTTTACGGCACCCGGTATTCCCAGGCGGTCTCCCATCCAAGTACTAACCGGGCCCGACCCTGCTTAGCTTCCGAGATCGGACGAGATCGGGCGCGTTCAGGGTGGTATGGCCGTAAGCCGTGGAGCTGATGCAGACAAGATATTTATAGATGCTAAAATGCCACTAACAGTTCTCAAACCGCTGAATATGACTAACAATGATCTATGCTTTTCTCATAAACATATAATTGCATGAAAAGGCCAAACCAAGTATTTGTCGTCTCCACCGAGGAAGGAGCAGCGCCCTCTGCCGATGAGAAGAAAGAGCTCACAGCACCCGGTGGTCCCGGGCGCTCTCCCATCCAAGTACTGACCGGGCCCGACCCTGCTTAGCTCCCGAGGTCGACGCAGGTCTCAAAGCTGCTGAACAGGACTGACAATAGCCTGGGGTTTTCTTATAAACATATAATTCCATGAAAAGACCAAACCAACCAAGTATTTGTTGTCTCCCGTTGTGGGCCAAGCAGTCAAAGCACAAAGTAACACAGGTTTAAAGTTCAGACAAAGGTTTGGTTTATTCCAACAAAAAGATTCCACAAAGAAATAAGTGAAGAGAACAGAAGTAAGATTTATAGGGCCCTTAAAGGAGGTCAACGAAACATAACTCTACTGACAAATACAGCTTACAAAACAAGAAGTGAACTCAACTATTAGACCTGCCTAAATGAGACCTGAGGGAAACCTATATACTGAGTGATCAAACCACTAAACAAATGCAGGGGAGGACAACATAAACCATAACTGAAACTCAACACAAAGAAACCCTGATTCCCTTCCCCCAGGCTGACAGAGCTCTTGGTGCGGTCCTTGGGTTGGGCCTGGGCATAAAATCAGGCTCCACCCTCAGCCCCATCTTTTGCTTGACCAGGAAGGAGAGCTCAGCAGCCAGGTAACTCAAAGAAAAAGGAAATAACGTAATTAGTTAAAACAGCAGTATGACCAACAATGCAAACCAAATGTGCGCGCTACCTCTAGCAAACATTGTCATAGTGCCAATAAACAAATTCAAAAACCAAACAGACTGTTTTCCGTAATTTGAAGCGACTGCAAATGAAAGTAACTGAACATGTGGCAGAAACCTCAAACCTGCAATTGTGTGGCTGTGGCCACGGCCATCGCATCTCCACTGAAGAAGGAGCAGCGCCCTCTGCCGATGAGAAGAAAAGCTTACGGCACCCGGTATTCCCAGGCGGTCTCCCATCCAAGTACTAACCGGGCCCGACCCTGCTTAGCTTCCGAGATCGGACGAGATCGGGCGCGTTCAGGGTGGTATGGCCGTAAGCCGTTGGAGCTGATGCAGACAAGATATTTATAGATGCTAAAATGCCACTAACAGTTCTCAGAACCGCTGAATATGACTAACAATAATCTATGCTTTTCTCATAAACATATAATTGCATGAAAAGACCAAACCAAGTATTTGTCGTCTCCACCGAGGAAGGAGCAGCGCCCTCTGCCGATGAGAAGAAAGAGCTCACAGCACCCGGTGTTCCCGGGCGCTCTCCCATCCAAGTACTGACCGGGCCCGACCCTGCTTAGCTCCCGAGGTCGACGCAGGTCTCAAAGCTGCTGAACAGGACTGACAACAGCCTGGGGTTTTCTTATAAACATATAATTCCATGAAAAGACCAAACCAACCAAGTATTTGTTGTCTCCCGTTGTGGGCCAAGCAGTCAAAGCACAAAGTAACACAGGTTTAAAGTTCAGACAAAGGTTTGGTTTATTCCAACAAAAGATTCCACAAAGAAATAAGTGAAGAGAACAGAAGTAAGATTTATAGGGCCCTTAAAGGAGGTCAACGAAACATAACTCTACTGACAAATACAGCTTACAAAACAAGAAGTGAACTCAACTATTAGACCTGCCTAAATGAGACCTGAGGGAAACCTATATACTGAGTGATCAAACCAATAAACAAATGCAGGGGGAGGACAACATAAACCATAACTGAAACTCAACACAAAGAAACCCTGATTCCCTTCCCCCAGGCTGACAGAGCTCTTGGTGCGGTCCTTGGGTTGGGCCTGGGCATAAAATCAGGCTCCACCCTCAGCCCCATCTTTTGCTTGACCAGGAAGGAGAGCTCAGCAGCCAGGTAACTCAAAGAGAAAGGAAATAACGTAACTTAGTTAAAACAGCAGTATGACCAACAATGTAAAACAAATGTGCGCGCTACCTCTAGCAAACATTGTCATAGTGCCAATAAACAAATTCAAAAACCAAACAGACTGTTTTCCGTAATTTGAAGCGACTGCAAATGAAAGTAACTGAACATGTGGCAGAAACCTCAAACCTGCAATTGTGTGGCTGTGGCCACGGCCATCGCATCTCCACTGAAGAAGGAGCAGCGCCCTCTGCCGATGAGAAGAAAAAGCTTACGGCACCCGGTATTTCCAGGCGGTCTCCCATCCAAGTACTAACCGGGCCCGACCCTGCTTAGCTTCCGAGATCGGACGAGATCGGGCGTGTTCAGGGTGGTATGGCCGTAAGCCGTTGGAGCTGATGCAGACAAGATATTTATAGATGCTAAAATGCCACTAACAGTTCTCAAAACCGCTGAATATGACTAACAAAAATCTATGCTTTTCTCATAAACATATAATTGCATGAAAAGACCAAACCAAGTATTTGTCGTCTCCACCGAGGAAGGAGCAGCGCCCTCTGCCGATGAGAAGAAAGAGCTCACAGCACCCGGGGTTCCCGGGCGCTCTCCCATCCAAGTACTGACCGGGCCCGACCCTGCTAAGCTCCCGAGGTCGACGCAGGTCTCAAAGCTGCTGAACAGGACTGACAATAGCCTGGGGTTTTCTTTATAACATATAATTCCATGAAAAGACCAAACCAACCAAGTATTTGTTGTCTCCCGTTGTGGGCCAAGCAGTCAAAGCACAAAGTAACACAGGTTTAAAGTTCAGACAAAGGTTTGGTTTATTCCAACAAAAGATTCCACAAAGAAATAAGTGAAGAGAACAGAAGTAAGATTTATAGGGCCCTTAAAGGAGGTCAACGAAACATAACTCTACTGACAAATACAGCTTACAAAACAAGAAGTGAACTCAACTATTATACCTGCCAAAATGAGACCTGAGGGAAACCTATATACTGAGTGATCAAACCAATAAACAAATGCAGGGGAGGACAACATAAACCATAACTGAAACTCAACACAAAGAAACCCTGATTCCCTTCCCCCAGGCTGACAGAGCTCTTGGTGCGGTCCTTGGGTTGGGCCTGGGCATAAAATCAGGCTCCACCCTCAGCCCCATCTTTTGCTTGACCAGGAAGGAGAGCTCAGCAGCCAGGTAACTCAAAGAGAAAGGAAATAACGTAACTTAGTTAAAACAGCAGTAAGACCAACAATGTAAACCAAATGTGCGCGCTACCTCTAGCAAACATTGTCATAGTGCCAATAAACAAATTCAAAAACCAAACAGACTGTTTTCCGTAATTTGAAGCGACTGCAAATGAAAGTAACTGAACATGTGGCAGAAAACTCAAACCTGCAATTGTGTGGCTGTGGCCACGGCCATCGCATCTCCACTGAAGAAGGAGCAGCGCCCTCTGCCGATGAGAAGAAAAAGCTTACGGCACCCGGTATTCCCAGGCGGTCTCCCATCCAAGTACTAACCTGGCCCGACCCTGCTTAGCTTCCGAGATCGGACGTGTTCAGGGTGGTATGGCCATAAGCCGTTGGAGCTGATGCAGACAAGATATTTATAGATGCTAAAATGCCACTAACAGTTCTCAAAACCGCTGAATATGACTAACAATAATCTATGCTTTTCTCATAAACATATAATTGCATGAAAAGACCAAACCAAGTATTTGTCGCCTCCACCGAGGAAGGAGCAGCGCCCTCTGCCGATGAGAAGAAAGAGCTCACAGCACCCGGTGTTCCCGGGCGCTCTCCCATCCAAGTACTGACCGGGCCCGACCCTGCTGAGCTCCCGAGGTCGACGCAGGTCTCAAAGCTGCTGAACAGGACTGACAACAGCCTGGGGTTTTCTTATAAACATATAATTCCATGAAAAGACCAAACCAACCAAGTATTTGTTGTCTCCCGTTGTGGGCCAAGCAGTCAAAGAACAAAGTAACACAGGTTTAAAGTTCAGACAAAGGTTTGGTTTATTCCAACAAAAAGATTCCACAAAGAAATAAGTGAAGAGAACAGAAGTAAGATTTATAGGGCCCTTAAAGGAGGTCAACGAAACATAACTCCTACTGACAAATACAGCTTAAGAAACAAGAAGTGAACTCAACTATATTAGACCTGCCTAAATGAGACCTGAGGGAAACCTATATACTGAGTGATCAAACCAATAAACAAATGCAGGGGGAGGACAACATAAACCATAACTGAAACTCAACACAAAGAAACCCTGATTCCCTTCCCCCAGGCTGACAGAGCTCTTGGTGCGGTCCTTGGGTTGGGCCTGGGCATAAAATCAGGCTCCACCCTCAGCCCCATCTTTTGCTTGACCAGGAAGGAGAGCTCAGCAGCCAGGTAACTCAAAGAGAAAGGAAATAACGTAACTTAGTTAAAACAGCAGTATGACCAACAATGTAAACCAAATGTGCGCGCTACCTCTAGCAAACATTGTCATAGTGCCAATAAACAAATTCAAAAACCAAACAGACTGTTTTCCGTAATTTGAAGCGACTGCAAATGAAAGTAACTGAACATGTGGCAGAAACCTCAAACCTGCAATTGTGTGGCTGTGGCCACGGCCATCGCATCTCCACTGAAGAAGGAGCAGCGCCCTCTGCCGATGAGAAGAAAAAGCTTACGGCACCCGGTATTCCCAGGCGGTCTCCCATCCAAGTACTAACCGGGCCCGACCCTGCTTAGCTTCCGAGATCGGACGAGATCGGGCGCGTTCAGGGTGGTATGGCCGTAAGCCGTTGGAGCTGATGCAGACAAGATATTTATAGATGCTAAAATGCCACTAACAGTTCTCAAAACCGCTGAATATGACTAACAATGATCTATGCTTTTCTCATAAACATATAATTGCATGAAAAGGCCAAACCAAGTATTTGTCGTCTCCACCGAGGAAGGAGCAGCGCCCTCTGCCGATGAGAAGAAAGAGCTCACAGCACCCGGTGTTCCCGGGCGCTCTCCCATCCAAGTACTGACCGGGCCCGACCCTGCTTAGCTCCCGAGGTCGACGCAGGTCTCAAAGCTGCTGAACAGGACTGACAATAGCCTGGGGTTTTCTTATAAACATATAATTCCATGAAAAGACCAAACCAACCAAGTATTTGTTGTCTCCCGTTGTGGGCCAAGCAGTCAAAGCACAAAGTAACACAGGTTTAAAGTTCAGACAAAGGTTTGGTTTATTCCAACAAAAAGATTCCACAAAGAAATAAGTGAAGAGAACAGAAGTAAGATTTATAGGGCCCTTAAAGGAGGTCAACGAAACATAACTCTACTGACAAATACAGCTTACAAAACAAGAAGTGAACTCAACTATTAGACCTGCCTAAAGGAGACCTGAGGGAAACCTATATACTGAGTGATCAAACCAATAAACAAATGCAGGGGGAGGACAACATAAACCATAACTGAAACTCAACACAAAGAAACCCTGATTCCCTTCCCCCAGGCTGACAGAGCTCTTGGTGCGGTCCTTGGGTTGGGCCTGGGCATAAAATCAGGCTCCACCCTCAGCCCCATCTTTTGCTTGACCAGGAAGGAGAGCTCAGCAGCCAGGTAACTCAAAGAGAAAGGAAATAACGTAACTTAGTTAAAACAGCAGTATGACCAACAATGCAAACCAAATGTGCGCGCTACCTCTAGCAAACATTGTCATAGTGCCAATAAACAAATTCAAAAACCAAACAGACTGTTTTCCGTAATTTGAAGCGACTGCAAATGAAAGTAACTGAACATGTGGCAGAAACCTCAAACCTGCAATTGTGTGGCTGTGGCCAAGGCCATCGCATCTCCACTGAAGAAGGAGCAGCTGCTCCTGCAACACAACAATAAGATCAGGGGCATAGAATTACCGGAGGGACAGGTCAGTTTAGTATATCAGTATGCAGATGACACAACAGTTACAGTTAGAGATAGAGAGAGTGCAGTTGAGGTGTTAGAGAGTGTAGAGATGTATTGCAGGGCTTCAGGGGCAAAAATAAACATAGACAAGTCAGAAATCATGTACATAGGAGTAGATAGAGCAGAGAGAGTAGGGATAGGTTTGAAGGAGAAAAGGGATTATTTCAGGGTGTTAGGTGTTAACTTAGGGATAGAGGATAGAGAAGGGAGAGACATGCAGTTTGAAGGGATAGTGAATAGCATCAGGAGGACGTTAGGGTTTTGGAAGAAGAGGGGGCTGAAGCTGAAGGGGAAGGTGGTTGTTGTGAATGCGTTAGTGATGAGCAAGTTTGTGTATGTGATGAATGTGTTAGATGTGCCTGAGAGAGTCTTGAAAGAGGTGGAGAGAATGGTGAGTGAATTTCTGTGGGACGGGAAGGGGGTCAGGATAGCCAGGGAGGTGATGGAGAACGAGTATGAGGATGGTGGGTTAAAGTTGATTAATTTGGACAGGAAAAAGAAAGCACTAAGGGTGAAAATGATGGTGAGGTACCTAAGGAACAAGAGGGATCACGTGTGGAAGGTGTTTTTAAGTGAGGCGATTAATAAATGTGGGGGATGCGGAGAGAGTGGAGTGTACATGCAACTAAAGAAGGGTATGATGACTGGTGTGTCTGAGTATTACAAGGAGGTGTTGGGAGCGTGGGGAGAGTTTGTGAAATGTGTGCAGTATGAATGCATGAATGTGAAGCAAGTATGGGAACAACCAGTGTTTTTAAATCCAAAAATCTCGTTTGAAGGGGACACAATTTATAACAGGGTCTTATGGAGAGCAGGGCTGAGAACGGTGAGGGAGTTAGTTTATGAATACGTACCGGGGTTTATGAGGGCACAGGTGATGGTTGATGAGGTGAGAGAAAGGGGTGATGAAATGGGGTTGGGAACTGCAGAGGGACTGATGGAAAAGATCAAGGAGGGGATGCCGAAAGAATGGGTGAGAATGATTGAGGGAGAGGCTGTGATGGATGAAAAGGGAATGGTAGAAATGTATGTGGGAGAGGGAGAGAAGAGAGTGACTGATGAGTGTGAAAACGAGAGTGATGTATAGATGTTTAAGGAATGAGGAAGTGAGAAGACCGGCTGCGGAGAAAGTGTGGGAGAGAGTGATGGAAGGCACGGATGTAAAGAGGATATGGATGAATTTAAGAGTGAAGTGGAATAGCTTAGAGTGTGAAAATTTTGATTTCTTTTTGCGTCACAACAGGGTGTTTAATAACTTAGTTATCAGTAGATTTGATGTGAATGTGAAGAAAGAATGTGATGTGTGTGGTGTGGGTGTGGAAACATGTATGCATGAATTTGTTGAATGTCGCGAGTTGGAGGGTTATTTTAAGAAAATGAAAGTATTAATAAATAGATGTTGGGGACGGGGCTTAGTGGAGAGAATGGAATGGAGAGAGTTGTGGTTGTTTGGAGTGAATGGGAGAGTGAAAGGGACCAATGTAAGTCTGCTGAATTATGTCTTAAGCCATGCAAGGTTTGCTGTCAAGCTCAGGAGGGATTTGGCCCATTATGAGGGAAGGAGAGTCGACGTGTGGAGGATCTTTAAAAATGTGGTTAAAAAAAATGTAACTTTGGTGCACTGCGGTGCGAAGGAAGAGGAATTTGCGGATGGGTTTGTGGAGGGGAGCACTTTTGTTCGGATTGGGGAGGATGGGAGGGTGATGCTTGATTTTGGTGAGGATGGAAGTGAGGGGACTCAGGGTGCGCTGTGAATATGTGTTAAAAATTGATTTCTTTTATTTGATGGGAAGCCTGAGGGCCTGAGGCATTGCTAAAGGCCTGAAGGGGACCCCTTTTTTTTTTACTGTCTAGTTTAAACGTGCTTTAATATTTGATTTCTTTTATTTTATTTTGTTGTCTAGGTGGTTCTGTATAGATTTTATTTAATACTTGCACTGAGAATGGGTGGCGGGTAATGTATATATGGGTGTGATAAATGTACAGAGCCTGGTTTGTAAAATAATATGTGCTTTTTGATAATAAAAGAGAAAAAAAAAAAAAACGCGCCCGATCTCGTCCGATCTTGGAAGCTAAGCAGGGTCGGGCCCGGTTAGTACTTGGATGGGAGACCGCCTGGGAATACCGGGTGCTCATCGGCAGAGGGCGCTGCTCCTTCTTCAGTGGAGATGCGATGGCCGTGGCCACAGCCACACAATTGCAGGTTTGAGGTTTCTGCCACATGTTCAGTTACTTTCATTTGCAGTCGCTTCAAATTATGGAAAACAGTCTGTTTGGTTTTTGAATTTGTTTATTGGCACTATGACAATGTTTGCTAGAGGTAGCGTGCACATTTGGTTTACATTGTTGGTCATACTGCTGTTTTAACTAAGTTACGTTATTTCCTTTCTCTTTGAGTTACCTGGCTGCTGAGCTCTCCTTCCTGGTCAAGCAAAAGATGGGGCTGAGGGTGGAGCCTGATTTTATGCCCAGGCCCAACCCAAGGACCGCATCAAGAGCTCTGTCAGCCTGGGGGAAGGGAATCAGGGTTTCTTGTCTGCATCAGCTCTAACGGCTTACGGCCATACCACCCTGAACGCGCATGTGTCCAGTGTGAGTTGCCAACTAGCAAGTTAGTGTGAAAGGAGGGAGCAGAGAGGAGCGGGAGAGTGTGTTTGTGTGGAGTTTTGCTGTGTGTTTGTAAGTGCGTGCTTTTTAAAGTATTTTTTTTGTAGTTTCTCTTTTGTGGGTCTCAGTCCCCCAGCGGCTGTTTGCTGTTTGGGGGACTTTTTTGTCGTCGGTTTTGTCTGGTGTGTGTATGAATGACGGAGCGTGTGGAGGAAGAGACACGAGGACGGACTACAATGGCTGATGGGCAACGGACTGGCATTAAGGAGAGAGGCAACGACAATACACAGACACGGACAATAACGGTGGACAGAGACACGACACAAACAAGGACAGGGCTGAGCGTGGACGGACGGCGAGAGGGACAGAGGATCGATAGCGAGGACAAGAGCGGAACATATAACAACAGAGGTTTCTGCACGGGCAGAGGGAGTGATACACAGCGGTGAAGGGGATAGATATGGGAAAAAAGTGACAGTGGATGTGGAGGTGGAAGGGCCGGGGACGCTATCAATGATGGATTTGCTGAAGGGGGTGAAGAAGGAGTGTGGAGAGGTGGTGGGTTGTAGAGTCAGAGGAGAAAGACAGTTTGAGATTACAATGGCGGATGAGACGGCAAAGGACAAACTGCTGGAGGGTGTCCGCATCAAAGGGGTACTGGTGCACGCAAAGGACATCCTCTGTGACGAAATGGTGGTGAGTTTTATGAACTTGCCAGTAAATTTGGAAGATGGTGTGATAGTGGCAAAATTAGAGGAGTGGGGAGTACGGGCCATGTCGAGTATTAGGAGGAGAATGTGGCCAGGGACGCAGATAGCAGACGGGACGAGATTCTTGAAAGTCCACTTTAACGAGCAGGTGCGTTCACTCCCCTACTCCACGAAGTTTGAGACGTTGAGAGGAACGGAGTATTTCCGTGTCATACACGACAGGCAAGTGCGTGTCTGTAGACTGTGTCTTAAGCCCGGGCACTTAGTTAAGGAGTGCCCGGAATTTAAGTGCTTTCGCTGCGGCAAGACGGGCCATTACGCACGGGAGTGTGAAGACAGACGAGCGGCGGCGAGAGAGGAGGTGGAGAGCGAGAGTGAGGTTGGTGATGAGGGGAGCCCAGACGGAGAGGGAAAGAGCGGAGAAGGGCAGACGGAACAACAAGCGGCGGGGACCAGAGACGGAGGTGGAGGTTTGGAGATGGCGGAGCTGGAAGATATCAGTGAGGACGACGAGGGAGGCGGCAATGTGGAGGACGACATGGAGCTGGCGGGAAGCGAAGAGGAGAGCGGTGGGAGGGAAGGAGGGGGGGAGTGTGTGGATGGTGGAGGAGTCGAGGGAGAAGGTAACGGAACCGGGAGGAGAGGACGATGGGGACAGAGAAGGAGTGAAGCAGCATGTTGAGTGGAGTAGAGGGACTCAGAGGGAAAAAGGGAGGGAGGGGAGTGAAGGGAAGGCGAAAGCTCTGGGACAGAGACTGGCTGCAAAAAGAAAAGCAGGAAAAGACAGGGACCGGGAGGAGCGGATGAGAGGACTGAGGACTGGCATGTGATAAAGTCTGGTATGTTTGAGTTTGCATTTCTTTTTGTTTGTTGTTTTGCTCTCATGGTCACTGTGACATCTGTAAATGTAAATGGCTTGCGTAATATGGGGAGGGTAAAGGAGATGCTTCTTGGTGTATCGCAGTAATGCGATTTGTGTGCAGGAAACTAACTGGGATGAGGAGAAGGTTAAAGAGGTGAGGGCGTGATGGCAGGGAGACATATATTATAATAATGGGGCGAGGGATGCAAGAGGGGCGGCGATATTGATTAAAAGAAAAAGTGTGGATGAGGTAAAAGAGGTATACAAAGACAAGAAAGGGAGAATATTGGTGATAGAGTTTCTATTTAGGAATATTAGTTTCAGGTTGATAAATATTTATGTTCCCACGGTAGAAACGGAGAAAAGAAGTGTGTTAGCGGAGTTAAAAGGGCTTGTAGTAGGAAGGTGTATTCTAGTGGGGGATTTTAACATAAAATGTAGTAGGTTAGATGTAGGGAGAGGGGTTGAATTGAGGTATGAGAGGTCAAGGAACATGTTGTTAGATATAATAAGAGAGAGAGGATTGATAGATGTATGGAGGTATGAGAATCCAGATAAGAGGGAGTTTACGAGGAGGCAGTTGAGGGGGGAGGTGTTAAAACAAAGTAGGATAGATTTAGTCTTGGTACAAGGGGAGTCTATTAGGTATATCGACAGCGTTAGGCATCAGGGTAATAATTTTAGTGACCATGATGGGGTTAGGTTTAGAATTACGACAGGGAATGAGGAAGTAGGGGGAGGAATGTGGATCTTAAATGCAGGGTTTATTGAGGAGGAAGAATACGGGAAACAGATGGCTGAGTTATTACAGGAAGAAAGGGAGAGGCTGGAGTGGTGGAGGGAAACTGAGAATGAGGATGATAGTGTAGGGGAGAGGTGGGAGCAAATAAAAGATAAAATCAAAACTATTAGTATTAGATATAGTAAGAAAAGAAATGAGAAGAGGAGAAGGGAAGGGAAGAGATGAGGTTAAAGGAAAAGATGAGGGTAGAGTTGAATAGGGCTGAAGACGAGGAAGGAGGAAATGGAATGGATAAATGAAAAGGAAGAGGAATGGATGGAAGTGGATACATGGAATGGAGTGGAAGTGGAAGGGAGTTTAGATAGGAAGGGATAGGGGGGGAGTGGATGGAGGAACGGAGTGGTATAAAGTCTATAAGCATGAGATACAGGTGTACAGGGAAATGGAGAGGTTAGAGGTGGTAAAGGAAAGGATGGTAAAAGGTGTGATAACGGTGATTTATAAGAAGAAGGGCAGCAAATTAGATCTAGAGAACTATAGGCCGATTAGTTTATTGAATGCTGATTACAAGATTTTAGCAAAAGTATTAGCGAATAGGATCAAGAGAGTGATAGGAGACATAGTTAAACCAACACAGTGCTACAGTGTACCGGGGAGGGATATAGTGGACACGATAGGGACAGTTAGAGATGTGATTGATTACATGAAGAGGGATGGGAGAGGGGGAGTTATTATAGCGATAGACTGGAGTAAAGCGTTTGATAGAGTAGAACATGAATTTTTGTACAGGGTATTAGAGAGGTTCGGGTTTGGGGAAAGAATGGTGGGGTGGGTGAAGAGGTTATATGGGAGCGCGAGGAGCTGTGTAAAGGTGAATGGTGTCCTAACAGACAGTGTGGACATAGGGAGATCGGTGAGGCAGGGGTGTCCGCTATCTGCATTATTGTATGCAATCTCTGTGGAGCCACTGGCTACAGTGTTAAAAAGGGATCAAGGGATAGTGGGAATTAGTTTACCAGGCGGTGGGAGGTGCATAATAAATCATTACGTGGATGACACTACAATCACGGTGAGGGATGGTGAAAGTGTGAGAAGGGTTTTGGAGTTGGTAGAGCAATATGGTAAAGCGTCAGGAGCAAGGATTAATAAGGACAAATCTGAGTTAATGTATATAGGGGAGGTGGAGAGGGTGGATGTGGGACTGAGAATAGAGGAGCAGTATATAAAAGTGTTGGGTGTACACTTGGTGTAGAAAGCAAGATGGCGAGAGATGTAACATGGACAGGGGTGATTAATAAGATAAGGTCAGTGTGCACCGCGTGGAAAGGAAGGAAGCTACACTTAAGGGGGAAGGTGATTGTTGTAAATAGTTTAATGTTGTCAGTGTGTGTATATGTGATGAGTGTGTTGGATATGCCAGAATGGGTGATGACAGAGTTGAACAAAATTGTGTGTGTTTTTCTGTGGGAAGGGAAGGGGGTGAAAATAGCACAAAAAACACTGGTGGGGAAGAAGTGGGAAGGAGGTTTAAACCTCATGGATTTGGAGATTAAAAAAGTAGCCATGAGAGTCAAAATAGTAAAAAAGTATATGACGGGAAGGTGGAGATATGGGTGGATGGCCTTTTTAAAGAAATACATAGAGGATGTAGGGGGGATTGGATATTATGGGTGGTTTATGGGATTTAAACAGTCAATGACGGCAGGGATACCTGAATTTTATAGGGAGGTGTTTGAAGCGTGGAGACGCTTTCTACCAAAGGTCAAATATGAATGTGATGGTTTGGCTGACTTTGTACAGCTTCCTTTGTTCCTGAATGACATGTTGAGGAACAAGGGTAAGGTACTGTATGAACCAAAGTTTATGGCGGGGGGCATAAGGCAAGTAAAGGATATAATGTATGAAGTGATTCCGGGGTTTCTGAGAAGCAATTGTGTGTATGACTCAGTGTGTGAGGAGGAAGGAATGGAGAGTAGAGTGACGGTGGGTAACATTTATGAGAAGATTAAAGGGGCGTTGCCCGAAGAATGGAAGAGGATGATTGAGAGTGAATGTGTGGTGAAGAAGGATTAAAGTCTGCCTGAAATGTATGTGTTGGAAAACGGCGTGAAATATAAATTTAAGAGTGTGAATGTGAAGACAGTATATAGATGTTGATTGTGGATGTGTTAAAGGAACCGGCAGCGGAGAGAGTGTGGAGTAGTCTGTTTGCGGATTGGGACGTCAAGGAAATATGGTCGAATGTAAACATCAAGTATAACAGTATTGAATGTGAAAATAATGACTTTATGATAAAACATAATAGAGTATATACAAATGTGGTATGGACCAAATTAAATAATAATGTCAGTGTGCAATGTGATGTATGTCAGAGTGGCCATGAGAGTTTTTTGCATTATTTTCTGGACTGTGGGGAGTTGATTGTGTTTTTTGAGTTTTTGAGGGATTTGTTGAAAACACACTGGAGTGTTAAGTTGGACTTGGCAGAAGGATGGAGAAAGTTGTTTTTGTTTGGAGTTTGTGGAAGGACTAAAGCTGGGAATTTTTGTCTGATTAATTTTGTTTTAAGTCATGCCAGACTTGCGGTGGTGCTGCGTAGGAACTATGCCCATTTTGAGTGGATGTGGGGAATATAATTAGATAGAATCAATGAACACTGGAAAGCAAATATTAACTGTTTGATTGTTTTATAAAGTTTGATAAATCACTGGAAGTATAATATCGAGTGCATTTGCGTAACATAGGCGCATATAGTATTTAATGAGCACAAGTAGCATAGAAAAAGCAGATGAAGAAAACAACATCAGAGCATGACTAAGCAGCAGGGCAGATACATTGAGGTCTCACATGGCATTCACATGAGCGAGGGTACAATGACGTATGGAAAAGATAATTGGTGAAATGCAAACTAAAGGGACTTGGAAAACATCAGATAAGGGTTAAACATAAACTAACGGACGTGAAAAACATCAGAGGTTTAAATAATCACCAAAGGTCACTGAAACATGTTTTTTTTTTAAATAGACTCAGCACTGTGGGTAGACACCATTAATTACGGACCAAAGAGGGTAAGCCTTTGGGGCTTGGAAAACACCTAGCAGTTGACACGATTGTTTATCATGAATCAAACAGATCAGATTGCTCAGAATATTGACCACTGGAAAAATGACACCATTATTTCTTGATCACAGGAGAATGGGGAAAAAAAGGAAAATAATGGTGTCTAATAGAAATGGCGACTCAAGGTCAAGAGGAGGTACTAAGGTTGTGAAACCACAGAAGGAGGGGTTCCAGAAAAAGTATGAAAGGCAGGATCTGTGCATTGAAAGATCAGTGCTTCCATGGAAGGACTCATGTTTGCTGTACTGCTTGAACAGTAAACTTTGCTCACATCTGAACTCTTTTTGCCTGTAAATAAACCCTTGCTGTAAATGGCTTGGTAAGGTTTAGTGTGTAGTAAAATAGTTGTAGTAAGTGTTTCATGTGTATGACAGTTGAACAAGTCCTGTAAATAGATAATCATTGAGTTGGCAGACGTGCCAAGAGTGGTTGTGGAGGAGGATGAGGTTGATCTGAGTAGAATAATTAATCAAACAAATACAGGTAACAGGGTATTTTTGAGCATTTTTGTGGTAGCCTTTGTACTGATATGGGTAGTTGTGATTTGGAGGGTTTTTGAAATCAGATGGATGATGTCGAGACCCAAGGTCTTAGAACACATTTCTGGTTAGAAAGAACATATGTGGATCGGGCTGGAGTGGAGCATTATCAGGACGCACAGTTGATTAATTTGAAGCTCTGGCAAATTACTAAATGGGTTAATTGGCAAGAGGTGCATGCAGATTTTCCCAATATATTGTGGAAACCATTTTTACAGAGACTGTGGACAGTAACTACCTTAGCACAAGTGCTAGAATATATGTGTCAGGACCCTGAAGGGGTAGCTACACTCCCACTTGAGCCATTCTTTGGTGTGCCTGAAGGGTTTCAAATAGAAGGAGAATACAGGCCTCTAGTCAGCCCTCGGCTGTGCATTAGTGTGGTCCCTCGACGAGTAAGGTGGGAAACAGGAATCTGGGCAGATATAATCAAGAAACCAGGCACAGGGGGAGCTGAGCAGTTAGAGTGGGAGCCAGATTTACTCTCACGAAGAAAGTACAAAACAGGCATAACAGCAGAAAAGATACTGGTACTAATAAGAACTAGGGAACTGGACAGTCAGCCAGAGATTCCCAGAGCCCCTAGTGTTAGACAAGGATATCTGGGAGCACACAATACCATGGGGAAACAGGATAAAAAAGAGAAGGTTACTACACCAGCACAGCTAATCATTAATAAGCATCCCGAACACAAAAAGCTGATTTTAGAATGCATGAAAGCATGGTATAGAAGAACAACAGGAGCTCAACAATGGCCTCTTGAGGGCACTTTCGACATTGCATGCTGTGAAGAGGTCACCACAAATATAAAACACTACAAGGCATCAGATAATAGCAACAAAAGAGTAGGGAAAAGATATAAAGAAAGGGAGGTGCTGAATTGGTTCAAAGAAGAAAGTGCTGCATACACACAAACCATCAAAACCATGAGAGCAATATTGAATGAGGAAAAAGGAGGGTCAGAACAAACTACAGTAAAGCAGTTATCAGCGCCAACCAGCCTAGATCAGCCAACATGGACAATAGATCCACCACCTTATCCTGAACAGAAAAATCCATTCAAACGAATGGGTAAGTTGCTCGGCATAGGGCAATAGGGAGGAGTATCAAAAACTGGACTGCAAGAAAGGGAGACAGTACCCATTTGAGCGCCCACAGGTAGAGACAAGCCAAAGAGAATCGTGGGACAAACCATGTTACACATCCACACCTAAGGCATGTAGTGCGACACCCTCAAAACCAAAAAAGGCTCAGCATACTGAACCAGAGACAGACACAAGTAGCTCAAGTGAAGGATCAGATAGTGGTGAAGAGTCAGATCAGGATCACAAGAAAAAGGCAAAAGGGATGTCAAGATTAGTACATGGGAGCATTTGGCTGGAAGATCGGGGGGCAGCAAAAGGAAGGGAAAAAACACGTGAGCGAGTCAGGAAGGAAGACATGAGGAAAACGAATGAACTTTTAGAAAAGTCGCGAGTAACATTAGAAAGAACTCGTTTGGATAGAGACTGTAGGGAAAAGGAATTAGAAGAGGCCCGTAGACGGAGCCAGAAATTGGGTGAAGAGATGCAGATGCGAAGGACACTTGAAAGGACGCGTGGTACACTCAGAAGTGGAAAGCCATACACCCGTCCAGCAGCTCAAAGTGCAGATGAGGAGGATGAGCTAGTTGAAACCATTCAGTGCCCACTATTGACTAAATCGGGAACTACACGGTATGTGCCGTGGTCATTTATGGATATGGAAGGGTTGGTTCAGAAACTACCAGAACTCACAGAGGGCGCAAACAAGTGGATCACTGCTCTAGAAGAAAGCAGAGCAGGAGAAAGATTGGCCTTAGGTGATGTCAAAGCTCTCTTGATGAAAGTAGCGGGGAAGCATGTTACGGAAGAAATATTTGTATCAGCAGGCTTGACACTAGTGGTGCAGGGTAATTCAGCAGATCAGGTGGGTTTTGGAGGTCATAGAGCACAGATTTGGGAGAAGCTGCGGCAAAAGTTTCCTGAAAGGATGGATCCCTCAAAATTGGAGGGGGAGCGGCTGGGGGAAGATGAGTGTCCCACTAAATATTTGTATGCTTTCCAGCGAAAATGGAAGGCAGAAACTGGGAGTGTATGGGATGCTAACCACACGACAGCTAGTCTGTTTAAAGTGATGGTAAAGAAAAGTATGCCATCAGAGGTTCAAGACCGCTTGAATAATGTAGTGGGCCTGATGAAAATGCCATGGGAACTGTTTCAAGAACACATAGTACACTATGTAGAGCAGCATAGGAGAGACAAGCAGAAACAGGAGGAACAAAACAAACTGTTGGCTAATAAATTGACTCAACTGCAGGTGGGAGAGCTAACTAAAAATAAAAAAGACAAAGATAAAGGTAAAGTTCAATCTCCACTACAGGTGCAGCCAGAGGTTCAGGTGCAGGCTCCCGTGATAACTACGACAACCCCACCGCAACCTCAAACAGCTCAGCCTGCTGCCCCTCCGGTTGTAGCGGGTATGGGAATGAGTTATGGTCCTCCAACACAGTATCAGGGTCAATGGCCACAGGGCAGCTACGGTCCTCCACGGGGAAGAGGGCGAGCGATGGCTAGGGGAGGTCCAGGACAGAGAGGAGGATGGAGAGGCAGACCTCGTCCTTTTTATTATACACAACCACCTCCAGGACAGGAGCAGGGACAGGGACAACCAGACCCACAACAGATGCAGGGTACGAATTGGCAAAATAGCAATGGGTTGCTATCAGCCTGGTCACCTAAAAAGGGATTGCCCTACTAATCCTTGGGAGGGTCCAGCTGCAAACTGGCAACAATAGGGAGGCCCGGAGGAGTCAGAGGGGGAAAGGATGCTGCCAGCAATATCAGTGCATCCTCAGGAAGAACCCACAATAGCAGTTGTTATCAACCAGCAAGAGCATGCATTTATGGTAGATACGGGTGCCACATATTCCTGTATTGGCAGAAAAGGCTCTGGTCTTCCCCTCTCAAGGTCATCAGTAAAGACATTAGGCTTCTCCGGGAAAAGTCAAATAATACCTCTTACAGAGCCAGTGCCCATGTTAATTGACGGAAAAGCGGTTGTTGCACCATTATTGTATTCAGAAAATACCCCAGTCAATCTAATAGGGCGAGATATACTATGCTCGTTGAATGCTAGCATTATGTGTACACCAAATGGGATTCATATTAGCTTTCCAGACCCTTCTGATTCAGCGCAATTAATGATGTCAATGTTGGCACCTGAGGCGGCACGACCACTTCCGGACAGCTCATTGGTTTATTGGATGCGGTTTATACCGCAAGAATCAATGTTACAACATCAGTGGAATCAGTGGAGAGTTTGGGTCAAAGCTCAGTTGGGAGAAGCACAGGAGCCTACTCTGCCACTGCATTGCACTATGAAGTTTGATAAAGATCAATCAGACACCAATTATGCTGAATGCTGGCAGGAAGTGGTTAGTGGAAAAACGTTCCATATCATAACAGAAAACATATATGTGGGACCACAAGGAGTGGCAGCGGCTGTTCAGCTTCCAGAGCCGTTGTCGTCTTGGTTTCAAGTTGAAGGCTCAGTGCCACATGTGACGTTAATGATTGCGAAAGGGAATAACTCACAGGACTTAGGTCCAATGATGAAACAAGCACTGCAGGAGCAGACCTAGATTCAAACGCCTAATCCAAATCTACATGTTTCAGCAGACAAACAGTTTATCAGAATAGCGAGCAAAACTGGTGATCAAGGACTCGCTGAAGCAGTTTATGTAGAACAAATAGATGACAAAAATATTCTACAAATGCCATGCACTGCAGAACAGGAGACACTGTTACAACAAGTCCCAAACTGTTTGTGGTCTCAACATAAGACGGATGTTGGGCTAGTGAAGGCAGCCCAGCCGGTACAAATTACATTGAAACCAAATGTTAAGTTGCCTTATCAGAGACAATACCCACTTACGCCACAAGCACTGGCAGGTATCAAACCCACAATTGAGGGACTACTAAAAGCAGGAGTTTTGATAAAAACAAAAAGCCCGTGCAACTCACCCATTTTTCCCATCAAAAAGCCACATTCAAACGATTATCGTTTGGTACATGATTTGCGCATAGTCAATGCTGTAGTGCAGGCCGAGATACCAGTAGTAGCAGACCCCCACACTTTGCTCTCAAACATTCCACCAGAAACACAGTGGTATACAGTGATCGATCTGTGCTCTGCGTTTTTTAGTGTACCCTTACACCCAGATTCACAATATCTGTTTGCATTTACCTACCAAGGTCACCAATATACCTATACCAGGACTCCGCAAGGGTTCTGTGACTCCCCCTCAATCTTTAACAGGGTATTGATGGAGGCTTTGCAACATTTGAATATCGAGAGCACACTGATACAGTATGTAGATGATCTACTGATCTGCAGCCCAAACAAAGAACAATGTCTGAAAGATTCACTGGCAGTGTTGACAACATTGGCAGAAGGGGGACATAAAGTCAGTAAAGACAAATTGCAATTCTGCCAAGAAGAGGTGGAATATCTCGGCAGACGGTTGAGTGGAGAGAAACGGTTTATAGCTCCATCTCAATTGCAGACTGTGATGCAGGCACCAAAACCTCTGACAGTATCGCAGATGCTTTCATTCCTGGGGATGGCAGGATATAGCAGACAGTGGATTTGTGACTATGCTTTTAAAACAGCTCCACTAAGAGCCATGATACGAGCAGCAGGACAAAATAACAACAAAGCTCAGTTGCAGTGGACTGAGGAAGCTCAGGCAGCCTTCATAGCACTTAAATCCGATATGCAAACTGCCCCAGCACTAGGAACGCCTAACAATGGTAAACCATTTCACTTGTACGTAGCAGAGCGTGCAGGCTATGCAAATGCAGTATTGATGCAAGATACACCCACGGGCAAACAACCATTAGCTTATTATAGCACCAAGCTAGACACAGTGGAGCAGGGACTGCCACCATGCTATCAAGGGCTGGCCGCTGCGGCATTTGCATTCCAAAAAGCTTCAACAGTTACCATGGGGCATCCAGTGACACAGTTAATTGGACAGGGACTTGTGCACGAGTAGTTTTAGTGCAAGAAATGCACATAGTCAGTGAAGATCAATTCAGGATGGCTAAGAAGGATGTGCAGAGCACTGAGTTGTTTCGCAAGAAACGCAGTTTTAGTAGCAGCTGGATTTGAGTCAGCTCTATGCTGGTGGTGTACCATTAACAAAAATGTGGACTGGATCAATTACATCTACTATAACCAACAGCGATTCATTAATCACACTGAGAAAGCCCTGTTGGCGTTGGGAGAACAAACGGCAGCTACCTCTCAGATGACCTGGCAGAATAGGCTGGCCCTAGACATGTTATTGGCAGAAAAGGGAGGAGTGTGTACCATGTTTGGGGATGCCTGCTGCACCTTCATTCCCAACAATACAGCACCAAATGGATCATTTACGAAAGCCATGACTAAACTGAGGGCTCTGTCAATAGAACTCAAAGAAAATGCTGGTCATGGGATGTGGAACATGGATTGGTCCAATCTAGATGCACTAAAGAAAATAGGAATCATTCTGAGTGTAATGGTAGCGGTGCTGATGATAATTGCATGCTGCGTTGCACCTATGGCACAGTCACTAATAAAGAGGGTGGCAACCACCGCAGGCCAACATGTAGTGATAGCTAACATGGAAGCAACAGAAAAAAGTAACCCCGGTGACAACCATACTAACTTGGACTTGACTAAGAGTATGGACTTGAAACAGACTAAGGACACAGCTCACAAGATATCTTGGCACCTCCTAACCTAAAATATGAGTAGACATCTATTAGGAACTAGACAAAAACGGAAACAAAAATGATGAGCGCCTAAGAGTCCTTTTGAGTAACTTACCCTATCAGCCCCCAGCTTACGCTTCCCAAACTAGGCATAGATTAACAGGAATGACAATACCTTCATAAGGCTATCCCACGTTCCAGGAGCCTTATGGGCTGAGAATTGCACAGCTAAAAAGCTCAAAATGGATAACCAAAGTGTACCCATTACCTAAAGGACTGGCTCTGGAAATAAGCAGTGTCACGATACAGTATGACTTTGATCAATTGGATCATCACAGAAAATGGTGCTTGCCACTACAAACTGAAAGCACAAAAACGTTCATAACGGTGAGATTGGGCCCATTGATTCTTTTCAGCACTTGTGAAGGGCTAGCTCGATATGGGGCCAGGGGGGTGGAAAGACTTGCCAAACAATACCATGACACATATGCCATGCATCCAAATCAATATGCAACAGTAGCTTTGGAAAAAGGAAGAGTAGTGACAAGTTACATTCTCCTGAAACAAGGAGATGTTTGACAATAACCTTGCGATTTGTCCTGACTGCTGTTGTATACCAGACTCTGAGATAAAGGAAGTATTAGGCTGCTAGCCCTTGGGGACAATATTTTGATCCTGGCTTATTGGTGGATCTATCAAACATGTGGGCAAGAGATAGAATTGCCGGACTACAAGTAATGCCACATCCAGACAGTGTGTATGCGATAATCAGAAATGGAACACAGATACAAAGATTGATAGGTGTCACCTTAAATAGGCTATTCTCGTACCATCACAGAGCACTAAGTAGCACAATATGTGATTTCTCCCAACAGAAAGGAAAGACTAATCCCCGAAGAATAGACCCCGACAGCATATTAGGCTCAGGTAAACACCTGCAATCATGGAGTTGGCAGATATTATTGGGCAGTATTGGGTGGGAAAGAATCCCATGGCTCCAGTTACCATTCCAGACCAGGTATTCCTGGTAAATGCATGGGGTGAATGGCAAAAGGATTCCGACTGGAAATCCTTTACGGATAAAGCTCAACCCTGGGCAGTAGCAGATTATTCTGGTCTGGTGTACTACCACACCGAGTCTCGGGTGACTAAAGGTCGAAAGAAACTCCCAACTGCCCATATCTATGTACCACCAACACTTACAGTGGTCACAGAATTCTATAAGATAAAACGAGTAATAACCTTCCAGTACGTCCCATGCCCAACACCGACAGCTGGGATAGATGATCAGCCTGACATGTTCGCAGGCTATCAATTCTCCAACAGTATGTGGAAGACAGTAGTAGTAACCAAAACCTACTACTCTTTGTATGCTAACCAGTTGATTTGGACCACTATGCCTAGGCTTGCAGAAAAAGCACTGCGGACCATACCCAAGTGGGATCTTGAAGCTGCAACCAAACCAGTTTATTACCCACTGCCCAGACCTCCACCAGTTGAACTCCGGCAAATTGAGAGAATCCGAGGATAAAGTCTAAAAGTATCAACATGTGGTATGATAAGGGATTGGTCACCAAATTAGTAAAATATTGGCCATTAGAAAAGTATGACTCCAGAATTACAATTCCTGATCGTGTAATATTAGTAGATCAGTGGGGACAATGGGAAAAAGATGAAAAATTATGGTATCCCTTGACCAATATGGCTCAACCTTATGCTGTCTCCTCCGGTATTTGGCTGGTCACCTTACATACCAGAAATCAGTGCAAGCCCAACAATTGACTACACAGAGCTATTTCTCCTAGTCCAGCAGTATAAACTAAAAAAGAAGGTTGTATTTCATTATCTAGATCCGCAAAACCCCAGTGACATTGACCCCAGATATTCTCAGGACTATAGTATTGAGCATCTCATTGAAACATGTATGTGGAAGACAATCACTGTAACCAAAGCTTGCCTCAAGGGATTAGCGACCTATCCTCTACCTCCACCCTCAAGACTGGAAGAAAAACTCAACAGATTGCCACAATGGGAAACAGCGCAATTCTCCCATTGGGATTCGGAGTTAACACAAACGTCGAGGTGCTAGTAACCTCTTGTGTTGAAGGCTCTCTACGATGCGTAAAGTATCTGAGCTGAAGATGAATCCACCTCTCAAATGAACTGATTTTGAACACACCATTGCTGCAAACCTCATTTATGTTCTGTAATCAAAGTGTTGATGTTTTGTTATGATTATGTTGTTGACAGACTGTGGTGACATGCCTCGTTTTGGCTCCTGTAGACGACATCGACGACGAAGAACACACAGAATTGTATTCCAAGAACAATTATGCATCCCTATTATAAAGAATATAGGACCTCTGTCAGTAAACCAGCATGTGGGACTGTTATTCCAGACTGTGCCGTTTGGGCCCTGGGAATACAAGCTTGATGGAATAGCTAGATTTTGTGATGTAACTGGTCTACCATGCGGACTACGGATTGGCAATATAGCCAAGACACGTTGGATCGAGAAATCGTATCCCAAGGGTTTGATTACTATAGTTACCACGGTTAGATATGGGCAACAGTGAATGGTGTGATAGGGATATTAGTGAGGCAGAGGTGAAGGAGGCGATAGGGGTTTGAAAAGTGGTAAAACTCCAGGGAGTGATGGGATAGGAACGGAGTGGTATAAAGTCTATAAGCATGAGATACAGGTGTACAGGGAAATGGAGAGGTTAGAGGTGGTAAAGGAAAGGATGGTAAAAGGTGTGATGCAATCTCTGTGGAGCCACTGGCTACAGTGTTAAAAAGGGATCAAGGGATAGTGGGAATTAGTTTACCAGGCGGTGGGAGGTGCATAATAAATCATTACGTGGATGACACTAAAATCACGGTGAGGGATGGTGAAAGTGTGAGAAGGGTTTTGGAGTTGGTAGAGCAATATGGTAAAGCGTCAGGAGCAAGGATTAATAAGGACAAATCTGAGTTAATGTATATAGGGGAGGTGGAGAGGGTGGATGTGGGCCTGAGAATAGAGGAGCAGTATATAAAAGTGTTGGGTGTACACTTGGTGTAGAAAGCAAGATGGCGAGAGATGTAACATGGACAGGGGTGATTAATAAGATAAGGTCAGTGTGCACCGCGTGGAAAGGAAGGAAGCTACACTTAAGGGGGAAGGTGATTGTTGTAAATAGTTTAATGTTGTCAGTGTGTGTATATGTGATGAGTGTGTGTTGGATATGCCAGAATGGGTGATGACAGAGTTGAACAAAATTGTGTGTGTTTTTCTGTGGGAAGGGAAGGGAAGGGGGTGAAAATAGCACAAAAAACACTGATGGGGAAGAAGTGGGAAGGAGGTTTAAACCTCATGGATTTGGAGATTAAAAAAGTAGCCATGAGAGTCAAAATAGTAAAAAAGTATATGACGGGAAGGTGGAGATATGGGTGGATGGCCTTTTTAAAGAAATACATAGAGGATGTAGGGGGGATTGGAGATTATGGGTGGTTTATGGGATTTAAACAGTCAATGACGGCAGGGATACCTGAATTTTATAAGATAAGATAAGCCTTTGTCCCACAGCGGGGAAATTTTTAGCGTTGCAGCAGCCAGCAAAAGTGTCATATATAGAAATACAATAAAAATAAATAAATAGAAAAATAGTCCTATACACAGTATCGACAGACATAAATAATAGAGTGACAGTTGTAAGTATGAACAAATAGATAAGATAAAAATATTGCACATATATAATACACATGTATATGAAAAATATTTCACAGCAACATATGAAGTAGATAACATCATGAATACAATATATGTATGAAGATAATGCACAGCGGTAGATGAAGTATAGTAGTGAATAGTCTGCACACTGACAGTCAAGTGTAGATTACCGGGAGTTGTACTGATTATAGTGTCTGACAGCAGCAGGCAGGAAGGACCTACGGTACACCTCTCCTTCAGACACCGTGGGTGGAGCAGCCGGTCGCTGAAGGAGCTGCCCAGTGCTGATAGAGTGACATGTAGGGGGTGGGAAGTGTTCTCCAGTAGTGTTGATAGCTTGGCCACCATTCTCCTGCCTCCTACCACCTCCACTGGGTCCAGAGGGCATCCAAGGACAGAGCTGGCCTTCTTTACCAGTCTGTCCAGTCTCTTCCTATCCTTGGAAGAGATGCCACTGGCCCAACAGGTCACCCCATACAAGACAGCTGATGCCACCACAGAGTCATAGAAAGTCCTCAGGAGCGCACCCTGCACGCCAAAAGATCTTAGTCTCCTGAGCAAAAAGAGACGGCTCAGGCCCTTTTTAAACAGAGCGTCCGTATTGTCTGACCAGTCCAGTTTGCTGTTCAAGTGAACACCCAGATACTTGTACGATCTCACAATCTCAATGTCCGTTCCCTGGATGTTCACTGGTGTAGGGAGTTTGCGGCTGCCGAAGTCCACCACCAGCTCTTTGGTATTACTCGCGTTGATCTGGAGGCGGTTCTGCTGACACCAACCCACAAAGCCCTGGGTCAGTTCTCTGTACTCCCCATCATCCCCGTTGGTGATGAGGCCGACGATGGCAGAGTCATCAGAGAACTTCTGCAGGTGACAGTTCGAAGTGTTATGGGTGAAGTCCGCTGTGTAGAAGGTGAACAGGAAAGGGGTCAGAGGTCAATGCCACTGGCCTATGGCCATTGAGGTCCTTGGGGTGTGAGGTCTTCGGCACAGGAACCAGACACGATGTTTTCCACAGTTTTGGCACCCTCCCAAGCTTCAGACTCAGGTTGAACAGGTGTTCAACAATCCCACATAGCTGGTCCGCACAGGACTTCAGAAGTCTGGAGCTGATGTCGTCTGGGCCCGCCGCCTTCCCCACCCTCATCTTCCTCAGTTCGTTTCTCCTCACCTAGGATGTTGTGAGGAACAGTCCAGTTGAGCTTGTAGAGAGCATGGGGCCTGAATGGGGGGGTGTTTGCGGGTGTGAAATGGGGAGATGGGCCCAGCCCAGGCTGTGGTGTGGGTGTATTAAGTGGCTGTAAGCTGAGGGCTGTGGGGAGTGATAAGTGGTGAGATGAGGGAGGGGGAGGGCTGTAGGCAGGGAGGGTAGATGGTAATGATGGTTGCAGAGGAGACGGGGCAGGGGGAGGGGTAGATGCCTGAACAAATCTGTTGAAGAATACGTTCAGGTCATCTGCCCACTTCTGATCCCCCGCAGGCCGGGGCTTGGAGTCCATATGGCCCGAGATGGTTTTAAGGCCCTTCCAAACTCCTCTGGTGTTATTTTTCTGCAGTTGACTCTCCAACTTTCTCCTGTAGCTGTTTTTCCCCTCCCTGATCCTCCTCCTTAGCTCTCGCTGGACACTCTTCAACTCCTCCTTGTTACCCGATACAAAAACTCTTTTTTCCTTGAGGAGAGCCTTAATATCAGGAGTGATCCAGGGTTTATTGTTGGCGAAACAACGTACAGTCCTAGTGGGGATGGTGTTTTCCACACAGAAGTTTATGTAGTCCGTCAGACAGTCTGTGAGGTTGTCAATATCCTCCCCATGAGCGTCACTAAAAATGTCCCATACAGTAGTGTCAAAACAGTCCTTTAAAGCATCCTCTGCTCCGTTAGACCACTTCTTCACTGTGCGTGGGACAGCATGCAGCCTGCGCACAAGAGGTCTGTAGACAGGCCTGAGATGCACAAGGTTGTGATCAGATCTGCCCACGATGGCATGCGAGAATTCCCTCGGTAGATAGTTTGGCCTCATGCTAACAGCTAGCAGTTCAATGTTCTTGTCGCAGGTTTGCTCCTTAACAGTGATGTGCCCAGGGTTACACCATCTGTCATTAACAAACATTGCCAGCCCTCCTCCCTTCCTCTTACCGCTCTCCATCGTCCTGTCCGCCCGAAGTAGTTGGAAGCCATTAACTGAAACATCCGTATCCAGAGTTAGTGCGGTTAGCCAAGTCTCCGTGAATAGCATGATGCTACACTCCCGGTATTCCCTCTGATGCCGGGTCAGCGCCGCCAGCTCGTCCATCTTGTTGGTGATAGATCTTACATTCCCCATGATAATCGATGGGAGGACGGGTGTATAACGTCTTCTCCTGGCGCGGCGCTGAGCCCCCGCTCGGCTTCCCCGTCTCCTCCTCCTAAGCTCGCGGGGCACATCAGGTCTCTCCCCGGGTGGTAGCACCGCTGTATGACGGAGAGCTAACAGCTGATCCCTGGTGTAAACAATGGAGTCACCATGGCTGCCGGCGGTAACTATGGACGCCGTCTCTAAGGGCATCAGCAGTCTTGTTTCCATAAACGATAAACAAAATGTCCAAAAAACTCCAAAGATGCCAAAAAATAGCAAAATAACAAGTACTAAAAATACATAGCATATACATACAGATATATAGCAAAAAAAGAACGAGTATACTTCACTAGCAAACTCAAAAAAAAACTGAAACCGCGAACGGGAGCTGCTGCAACAGGCTGCCACTCACAGCGGCGCCGGAACGAAAAAAATAAATAAATAAAATAAAATAAAAAAATGATGATGACATTGGGAGAGGAACGGTGCGCAACATGTTTGACAAAATCAAGGCTGGCCTTCCTCGTAGATGGGTGAACATGATAAACACTGAAGCGGTGGGCAAACGGGTCTGTGCTTTTCCGAGGTTGTATTTAGGGGAGGATGGTTTAAGTGGTATGAGGCTACGGAATGTTTACTGGGAATTAGCTAGGAAAGTCACGAAGATACCAGCATCAGAAGGTGTGGGCACAGGTGTTTCTGGGCATGGATGTGAAGGGTATATGGGACAACCTAAAGGTGAAATGCAACAGTATTGAATGTGAAGATTTTGATTTTAAGTTGAGACAACAGGATTTTTACGAATGTAGTTATTCATCAGATTAATATTTGTTAAACGCGAATGTGACGTGTGTCAAACTGAAGCAGAAACCCTTTTGCATTGCTATCTTGAGTGTGCTCAGTTAGTGGATTTCTTTAATAACTTAAAAAACATGATACGAATAAATTGGAAGGATGATTATGTGGACAAAATGGAGTGGCGGGGGTTATTTTTATTTGGGGTGAGAGGAAAGGAGAGTATTAACATCAATTTACTGAACTATGTGTTAAGTCATGCTAGGTATGCAGTGAGACTGCGGAGAAATTATGCACATTTTGAGAATAAGAAAGTTGATGTCTGGAGTATGTTTAAGACCATCACAAAACGAGATGTGAGATTGGTGTATAGGTATGGGGGGGACACAGTTTGAGAAACTTTGTGAAAGGTGCTCCGTTTATTTCTGTGGGTACACATGGGGACTTGGTATTTAATTACGGAGATGGATGATTGGGTATGCTGTGGATTTGTATATGTATTTGTTTATTGGGTTTATTTTGTGGAATGTGCTTTCTTCTGGGTTCCTCATGACAGTGTGGATTTGAATTGTGACGGTATGTGTTGTTGTGAATGTGGAGTGGTGAACTTGGTGGGATATTTTCATAATAAAAAGAGAAAAAACAAAAAAAACACGCCCGATCTCGGAAGCTAAGCAGGGTCGGGCCCGGTTAGTACTTGGATGGGAGACCGCCTGGGAATACCGGGTGCCGTAAGCTTTTTCTTCTCATCGGCAGAGGGCGCTGCTCCTTCTTCAGTGGAGATGCGATGGCCGTGGCCACAGCCACACAATTGCAGGTTTGAGGTTTCTACCACATGTTCAGTTACTTTCATTTGCAGTCGCTTCAAATTACGGAAAACAGTCTGGTTTTTGAATTTGTTTATTGGCACTACGACAATGTTTGCTAGAGGTAGCGCGCACATTTGGTTTACATTGTTGGTCATACTGCTGTTTTAACTAAGTTACGTTATTTCCTTTCTCTTTGAGTTACCTGGCTGCTGAGCTCTCCTTCCTGGTCAAGCAAAAGATGGGGCTGAGGGTGGAGCCTGATTTTATGCCCAGGCCCAACCCAAGGACCGCACCAAGAGCTCTGTCAGCCTGGGGGAAGGGAATCAGGGTTTCTTTGTGTTGAGTTTCAGTTATGGTTTATGTTGTCCTCCCCCTGCATTTGTTTATTGGTTTGATCACTCAGTATATAGGTTTCCCTCAGGTCTCATTTAGGCAGGTCTAATAGTTGAGTTCACTTCTTGTTTTGTAAGCTGTATTTGTCAGTAGAGTTATGTTTCGTTGACCTCCTTTAAGGGCCCTATAAATCTTACTTCTGTTCTTGTTACGGCCATACCACCCTGAACACGCCCCTTTGGCTGAACCAGGAAGTGAATGTGCAGAGAGTAAGAGTGAGAGTGGTTGTGTGTGAGAAGTGTGATTTTTTTTTTCTTCTTCTCCACTGGGTTGTTACTTTGTTTTGGTGTTTTTGGGTTTTGTGGGTACGTTGAAGGCAAAGGTCACGTTTGGAGAGGTTTCCCCGGACAGCTTTTGCTGTTTGGAGTGCGGAATTGTACTGGGTTGCAGAGTGAGAGAGGGGGGCAGGCTGGAAGTAACTATGGAGGGGGAAAAGGGGAAGGAGAAGCTAATGGACGGAAAAAAAACAAAACACAAACACTATAATAATGGCTAAAGACATTAATAATTGCGAGATGGTAGTTTCCTTCCTCAATATGCCGGTGTATATTGAGGATCAGGAAATTAATGATCGCTTGAATGAGTGGGGAGTTAAGCCGGTGTCGGCAATCAGGAGGAGGCTGTGGCCGGGGACGGAGGTGGCTGACGGGACTCGCTACCTCAAGGTGAGGTTTAGTGAGGAGGTGATGTCCCTGCCATACTCCACGAAATTTAATACAATGGAAGGAGTGGAGCACTTTAGAGTAATCCACGACCGGCAGGAGCGGGTCTGCAGACTGTGTCTGAAACCGGGGCACATTTTCAGAGAGTGCCCTGAGTTTAAATGCCACCGGTGCAGCAGACAGGG
>SEMN01001654.1:0-35556 GCA_005408345.1 Macquaria australasica
ACAGAGAAATCAACAATCCCATGTACAGGTCAGTTCAACTGCACATCAGTAATGTATTACCTTTTATCATTTTAATAGTTTTTGCAAAGTTATGATGCATTTGCTCATGTTTGAGTTTTTTTTTCCTTCCAGGTTTCTATTTGAGAACCAGAGTCCAGCACATGTATACTACCGGTGGAAGCTCTACACCATACTACAGGTTTGATTTCTGTCTGCAACATTTCAGTGGTATCAGCCCACATAAAGTTCTGGGATCACAGTGCAGCAGGTTTTGTTTTGATATTAACTAAATTATTACTTGCTCAGGGTGAAGCACCAGTCAAATGGCGAACAGAGGACTTTAGGATGTTTAAGAATGGCTCTTTGTGGCGTCCGCCTCCCCTTAATCCATACCTCCATGGTCCTTATGATGATGGTGAGGAAGATGAAGAAGAGGAGGATGCCAGCAAGAAAGGCTGCTTGAAAGAAGAGTAAGACTATTTCCTTATGAATTTTGGCATGGATTCAGTTAAAAGTTTAGCCATAAACTGTATCATCTCATGCTTCATCAAACTGTTGATGTTGCCCTGCTGTTGGTGAACCTGCAGTTATAGATTTACACTTAATTGCCCATCATCTCTTCAGAGAGCGGGACAAACTAGAGGAGATGCTGCGTGGATTGACTCCCAGGAGGGGAGACATAGCAGAAGCCATGTTGTTTTGTCTCAGCCACGCCGAAGCAGCTGAAGAGATTGTGGAGTGTGTCACAGAGTCTCTCTCCATCCTCAAGACCCCTCTTCCTAAGAAGGCAAGAACTCTGCTCGGAAAAGAATCAGTAACATCGATGCGTGTCAAATTCTGTGGTAGACGTTCTGGTGGGAAAAGTTGAAAAATTCACATTTTCTCTTTTACATTTCAGATTGCACGGTTATATCTAGTTTCTGACGTGCTGTACAACTCTTCTGCCAAAGTAACCAATGCGTCTTACTACAGAAAATAGTAAGTTCTGTCATTTACCCTCTTGAACTATATTACACAGCACTGTCATTTTAAGATGGCTAAACCCAAGCCCCTACTTCTGTTTCAAATTCACATTAATGCTTTTACACTCTTCTCTACAGTTTTGAGGCAAAGCTCTGCCAGATTTTTTCAGACCTCAACGCGACATACAAAGCGATACAGGGCCACCTTCAGAGTGAGAACTTTAAGGTATCAAACAACCAAATCCTGTTAAGTAAACTAAACCCTCTGAATAATTTACACAAGCAGTTTGTCACCTACAGTATGTCCCTCAACCATCCTTGCCTTTTTTCCTCTTTGTGGCAGCAACGAGTAATGTCATGTTTCCGGGCATGGGAGGACTGGGCTGTGTACCCAGACCCCTTCCTTATCAAGCTGCAGAACATCTTCCTGGGTTTAGTTAATATCTCTGCAGAGAAGGAACCCCCTGCCGTCATTGTGGAGGTAATTGTAATATCCTCAAAATTCTCTTATAATAACTTGGCTTTCAAAGCCTATCCCATAAGTTCCTAAAGCCCTAACTTTTTGTGTCTGTCTTTGGCCCAGGCTGAGCCAGCAGAGGACATTGATGGAGCTCCAATAGGGGAATATGTAGATGGCACTCCACTGGAGGATGTGGATGGGGTGCCGATTGACGCAGGGCCCATTGATGGGGCTCCTATTGACGGAGCCCCCCTGGATGACCTCGATGGTGTTCCTATCAAGCCCATGGAAGAAGACATAGATGGAATACCTTGTGAGTAGTGCAGAGACAAACATAGGATGTTGTATAAGGTGGTTGCTAATGATGATCTTAGTCCAAATGTTCTTGTACAGCGACTCAATTTCTTGTTATTTTCCTGGTTTTTATAGTGGATCCGTCCAAGGAGGCAACCTTCAAGGTAGCACCCTCGAAATGGGAAGCAGTGGACGAGTCAGAGTTAGAAGCTCAAGGTGAGACCTTTTTAAGTGGTATCAAACTACTAAGTTTTGACTTGAGCACATAAATTATCGTTGACACCAGTTCTGTTGGATGCATTCTTAGTTGCAGTTATGCTGTCTTTTGTTTGCTCCTTAGCTGTGACAACTTCAAAATGGGAGATATTTGAGCAACCAGAAGAAACAAAAAAGTGAGTTTTGTCTGTTTTTTCATGTCATCTTTTGAGGATAATGGTATCTTCTGTTCTGTACTGCAAATACATCAGTGCACCCTTAACCTTTTTTATAAACCGTTTCCAACTCTGAAGGGACGAGGACGACAGTGATGATGATGACAGGAGCCCTCGCTCTGAAGATAATCAAAGCTACTCCAACCTCATCAAAGATGACTCGGATATTAAGGCCAAGATGTCTGAAATGAATGAGGAGAAACGCACGAAGCTCAGAGAGATAGAGGTACTTTACAACTATCACAAACCCCCATACTCATTTGTGTTTTGTATGTAAATGAAATTCATTGTTTTGACCATTTTCCATTTGTTGTATTGTTCACCCAGGTTAAGGTCATGAAGTTCCAGGATGAGTTGGAGTCGGGGAAAAGGCCCAAGAAGCCTGGGCAGAGCATTCAGGAGCAGGTGGAGCACTACAGGGACAAACTTCTACAAAAGGTATTGAGATAGGGTCTGCAGACTTTACTTTAGATGATATCAAATACAGGAATTGAAATTTAAAAGTGGGGTCTTTTCTTGCGTTCCTTTACTGTAGGAAAAAGAAAAGGAGAAACTTGAACGGGAGAAAGAGAGGGAGAAGAAAGAGAAGGAGAAAGCTGAAGCTCGGTTGAAAGACTTGAAGAAGGAAAAAGAGAAGGAGGAGGACACGCCAACCAGAAAAGACAGGTGAGATAACCGGTGGGACAGTAAAGGTGTAGGTCTAGTATTTGGGAGTGTGCTTAATGAAATGTGGGATTTATTGAATTTCCTATCTGACAGATGTTTGTCCCCTTCGGTTGATAGGAAGCGGCGTCACAGTGGGTCACCCAGCCCAACGCGGACCAGCAGCAGACGAGGCCGGTCATCCTCACCCCGTTCTGAGCGGTCAGAAAGATCAGAACGCTCCGACCGCTCATACTCTAAAGACACATCTTCCCGCTCTTCTCATAAAGACTCCCCACGATCCAGCAACAAAAAGTCCTCCAAGAGGTAAGACTATCTGTCCAGTGCTTCTACTAATGTTGTCACTAGAGCCAGGTTTTGGTTAAAACATTTAGACGTAATGGAATTGTCATGTTTTTCCCACTAGATCTCCCTCACCTCGCACACCCAAACGGTCCAGGAGGTCACGCTCCAAGACACCTAAGAAATCCGCTAAGAAGTCCCGCTCCAAATCAAGGTCACCTCACAGGTCTCACAAAAAATCAAAGAAGAGCAAACACTGACACGTCTTTTCCTTCAACCTCCAAACCAGCCTATTCTCCTCCCTCTCCATTCTTCCCTTTTCTGCACCGTGTTGTATAAAAGATTGAATGACTGATTTGGTCACTGAAGCTCTTTGCCCAAATGTTGATGTATAGACAATGAAGAGTGGAGGGTGTTGCATGGGTTGCCATCTGGTGTATCGAATGGATGGGGCCATTGCTGTTTTATATTGTACAAAAAAATAATGTGCTTGTGTGTCCTGATTTCCCCCCATGACCTCCCAATGGAATTCATCCATGTGGTAGACCACACCAGTACAGAGTGTGATGACAATAGTCATATTCATGCTGTCATTTTCTGTTTTTGTAGTTCACATTAAAAAGAATTCCTAATAAACCAGTGTCATTTTTAACTCAAACATAATGTGGACAAACGTTTAATGGAATGATTTTAACTAAAGCGGGTTGCAGTAAAATGTATACAATTAATTATTAATCAGTCATTCAGGGTTCGAACAGCTTTAAGAGAAATTCAAGCACTTTCAAGGTACCAAAAACAATAATTTCTAGACTCTCGAAGCCTTTATCATCACACCTAAATTGTTACTATAAATGCCAGGAGACAAACAAATGAAATATTGGAAGATTTTTGGTTTACATGAGTGAGTGTGTAGATGAAACACCAGATTATGTTGAAAATCAAACATTTTTCATTGTGTATATTTGAATTTAAGCATATTCCTAACCTTGAAAACATGATTAAAATTAAGCATTTTCCAAACTTTCAGGACTTTGTACGAACCCTGTATATTATATTATTTACATATACACTATTTTGGTAGCAAAAGTACTTACTTCACAAAACAGTGTTTTAGTTAAGGCAAAGTTCAATTTAGTGAAGCTGTTGTGCACAGGTGATGTCCATTACTTTACAGCTTGGCCTGTGCCTTCTTCAGCTGATCCCTCAGTTCTAGATGAGCAATGGAGGAGAGGTGCACCTCATCTGGCCCATCAGCAATGCGTAGAGTCCGCACATATGAATACCTGGGAATGTGGTAATATTGGCATCAGGAGGGAGATGGATTTAATGTTCGTTCTCATTTGTGTATGTGGCGAGGACTTACATCAGTGCTAGCGGGACGTCTCCAGACACACCTGCGCCTCCGTATACCTGTATAGCACAGTCCACCACCTTGCAGGCCATCCTGGCTGCTGCCACCTTGATCATAGCAATCTAGGAAGAAGACCAGTATCAGTCAAAAGACAAACAAAAGAGGGCTTATGTAACGACCGGCTCTGTCCCAAATCCAAACTACATATGAATTCTCATCAGGTAAGCATATGTAGTGTGTACTTACTGGAAAGGTGACAAAACAAAGTATGCTCAAAACAGTACGTATACTAAACACTTGATCTGACTGTACTGTTGATGTACATTATTCTCCCATGATGCAATGCTCAGGAAATAAAGGAGCTACTCACAGTTAGAAAATGTAAAACTAATTGTGAAACGTGGTAAAACAGCTTTAAACTTCTGGAAAAACATTTTTACTGTCTCATTAAGCCTAATAGGCAGCGGAACTGGGATATAGCATGTTACTGGGGTTCAAACAGACCATTGACAGTTTTACCTGTTTGCGAGCAGCCCGGCTGCCCAGTGTATCCAGGGCATGAGCAGCATGTAGTGTCAGCAGGCGGGTTTGTTCTATCATGAGACGGCACTCTGCTATCCAGTGAGCAACAACTTCCTAGACGCACATAACAGATAACACAGTATGGAGAGCATATTTACTCAATCTGCATCTAAAAATGTGTCCACTAGGTGTCAACAGCAGGAAAGAGTGCTACAGTACTAAAAGGAAAGTTAGAGGAATCTCTTCAATGTTCACTTACATGTTGATACAGTTTCTTTCCAAATGTGCGCCTGGAGGCAGCCCTCTGGCAGAGCAGCTCCAGTGCCAACTCTGCCAGACCAACAGTCCTCATGCAGTGGTGCAGCCTGCCCGGTCCCAGGCGACCTTGGGCAATCTCAAATCCCCGGCCCTCCCCTGAAAACAAATACACAGTGATAGAACCCAGAGATATAACAGAAAGAGATACCATGAATCCTCAGGAGGGAAACTATATCTCTGGCCTAGTGACCTCATACATATAATTGGGCAATAAAGTGATACTGGCTTGACAAACACAATAATGGAACGATAAGAAATAATATATTTCTATGGCTTTATAGTTGTAGCTTCTTAAGAAGACCTAATGTGAGTAAATAAGTGGAAACAGGAACACAGCAATACAGTCTCTTACCCAGAATAATGTTGGAGGCAGGGACACGCACGTTTTCAAAGTGCACTTCAAAGTGGCCACCATGGATTGCATCTGAGCACAGAAAAAAAGGACAAAAAACTGGTTTAATTTGGACAGGAAAGCTCATTCATTCGTCATGTTTGCATGCAAAAAGGAAATTAATATTGTGGAAAAACAGGAAAATATCAATAGCACATGAAGACACAATGACAGACTTAATCCTACCATCCTGTCCAAACACGGTGAGCGGTCTGACAAGCTTTACACCTGCTGTGTCCATTGGGACAAGGATCATACTGTGTTGGCCATGCCTAAAAAACAAGTTTATAATCAAAGCTTTAAAGGAAATGTTAATGTTTTCTTTAAATCCACAATAACCAGTCTAACTACATGCTGCTCTAAATATGATACATTTTAAAGCGCCCATTGCTGGTGAGAATCTCCAGCCTCATTTTTTTAAATTTTTTTTTTTTTACTCTTTCTTTGCAAACAAGTTGGGTGTGTGCCTCGTTACACTGCTGAAAAAACAAGGAGAAGTGTATTACATATCTTGGGTGGGGCTGTTTCTAGATGCATGAACATCTTAAATACTTGTTACTGATGAGCGTTGGATAAAGACTAGTGCCAATTACATGCCAGCTGCAAGATTTAACTGTCAACAAGATTAAATTGATACATATTTCTGTCATGTATGGAAAGCCTTTTGAGCATTTATTAGATATCCTTGATATCAAACGTTAGCGTCCTGTACTAGTTCGGTCTTTGTCAGTACTAGTTGGACATTTTGGCGCACTAGTTCGCAACTCGGTCGTACTAGTTCAACAAAAACTCTTACTAGTAAGGCTTTTTCAGCAACTAGTACAACTTTTGTCCAACTAGTTCGCGCAAAAGACGTACTAGTAAGGCCGAGCGCCGCACTAGTAGGACAAATTTCCCAACTAGTCGGCTTTTTGACGCACTAGTGGACGTCTAGACCGAACTAGTAAGGCCAAACGTCTTACTAGTGACACTAGTAAGGCCCAAAATGCTTACTAGTAGAACTAGTAGGAGCCAAAACGTCTACTAGTGACACTAGTTGGCGTCTTTTGGCCTTACTAGTGACACTAGTAAGGCCGAAAATGCTTACTAGTCGAACTAGTAGGAGCCAAAACGTCTACTAGTGGCACTAGTTGGCGTCTTTTGGCCTTACTAGTGACACTAGTAAGGCCGAAAATGCTTACTAGTAGAACTAGTAAGAGCAAAAACGTCTACTAGTGGCACGAGTTGGCGTCTTTTGGCCTTACTAGTTGAACTAGTAGGAGCCAAAATGTCTACTAGTGACACTAGTAAGAGCCAAAAAGTCTACTAGTTCTACTAGTAGGCGTCTTTTTGGCCTTACTAGTGACACTAGTAAGGCCCAAAATGTCTACTAGTGACACTAGTAGGAGCCAAAACGTCTACTAGTTCAACTAGTAAGGTGTTTTTGACCTTACTAGTGACACTAGTAAGGCTCGAAATGTTTACTAGTAGAACTAGTAGGAGCCAATATGTCTACTAGTTGCACTAGTAAGGCGTTTTTGGCCTTACTAGTTCAACTAGTAAAGCTAAAAGCGTCTACTAGTAGAACTAGTAGGAGCAAATATGTCCACTAGTTGCACTAGTTGCACACAAGCTAATGAGGAGGTGGAGCAAAAGCGTGAATCGAGGCCTTGCATTGGCTGTTCGATTCAAAATTCAAGCTGAAAACCAGTCAGGACTCGGGATTTTGCCTTTGTCCCGCCTGATTCATTTGCATGCAGTCCACTAGTTCAACTAGTAGACGCTTTTGGCCTTACTAGTAACACTAGTAAGGCCAAAAGCGTCTACTAGTTGAACTAGTAGAAGGTAAAATGTCCACTAGTTGCACTAGTAAGGCGTTTTTGGCCTTACTAGTGACACTAGTAAGGCCAAAAGCGTCTACTAGTTGAACTAGTAGAACGCAAAATGTCCACTAGTTGCACTAGTTGGGCCCTTTTTTGCCTTACTAGTGGCACTAGTAAGGCCAAAAATGCTTACTAGTTGAACTAGTAAGAGGCAAAATGTGTACTAGTTGCACTAGTAAGGCGTTTTTGGCCTTACTAGTGACACTAGTAAGGCCCAAAAATGTTTACTAGTTGAACTAGTAAGAGGCAAAATGTGTACTAGTGACACTAGTAAGGTGTTTTTGACCTTACTAGTGACACTAGTAAGGCCAAAAATGTCTACTAGTCGAACTAGTAAGACCCAAAATGTCTACTAGTTCAACTAGTAAGGTGGTTTTGACCTTACTAGTGACACTAGTAAGGGCCAAAATGCCTACTAGTTCAACTAGTAGAAGGCAAAATGCCCACTAGTCGCACTAGTTGGCGTATTTTCGGCCTTACTAGTTCAACTAGTAGACGAAATTTTTCCGCACTAGTAGGGCTTTGTGCCGAACATGTAAAGACTTTTGTCGTACATGTAAGAAATTTTTCTTACATGTTGGCCATTTTGTCTTACTAGTTCGGCAAAACGGCGCACTAGTACGCGACTGCGCGCACCTAGTACGACTTTTCTTTAACATGTTGGCCATTTTGCCGTACTAGTAGAAGTTTTCGGCGCACTAGTCGACGACTTGATCTTACTAGTTCGACAAAACGGCGTACTAGTACGCGACTGCGCGCTCCTAGTACAACTAGTGAGGCGATACGATCTTACTAGTTAACATGTTAACAGCAAAAGCGCTTCACTAGTCGTACTAGTTGCGCCCAGTCGCGTACTAGTACGCCATTTTGCCGAACTAGTAAAGCGTAGTCGTCGACTAGTGCGCCGAAAACTTCTACTAGTACGGCAAAATGGCCAACATGTTAAAGAAAAGTCGTACTAGTTGCGCGCAGTCGCGTACTAGTGCGCCGCAAAGTCCAACTAGTAAGACAAAATGGCCAACATGTAAGAAAAATTTCTTACATGTTCGAACAAAGTCTTTACTATGGAAAGCCTTTTGAGCATTTATTAGATATCCTTGATATCAAACGTCAGTGTCCTGTACTAGTTCGGTCTTTGTCAGTACTAGTTGGACATTTTGGCGCACTAGTTCGCAACTCGGTCGTACTAGTTCAACAAAAACTCTTACTAGTAAAGCTTTTTCAGCAACTAGTACAACTTTTGTCCAACTAGTTCGCGCAAAAGCCGTACTAGTAAGGCCGAGCGCCGCACTAGTAGGACAAATTTCCCAACTAGTCGGCTTTTTGACGCACTAGTGGACGTCTAGACCGAACTAGTAAGGCCAAACGTCTTACTAGTGTCACTAGTAAGGCCAAAAATGCTTACTAGTAGAACTAGTAGGACCCAAAACGTCTACTAGTGACACTAGTAAGGTGTTTTTGACCTTACTAGTGACACTAGTAAGGCCAAAAATGCTTACTAGTCGAACTAGTAGGAGCCAAAACGTCTACTAGTGACACTAGTTGGCGTCTTTTGGCCTTACTAGTGACACTAGTAAGGCCAAAATGTCTACTAGTAGAACTAGTAAGAGCAAAAACGTCTACTAGTGGCACTAGTTGGCATCTTTTGGCCTTACTAGTTGAACTAGTAGGAGCCAAAATGTCTACTAGTGACACTAGTAAGAGCCAAAAAGTCTACTAGTGACACTAGTAGGCGTCTTTTTGGCCTTACTAGTGACACTAGTAAGGCCCAAAATGTTTACTAGTAGAACTAGTAGGAGCCAAAACGTCTACTAGTTCAACTAGTAAGGTGTTTTTGACCTTACTAGTGACACTAGTAAGGCTCGAAATGTTTACTAGTAGAACTAGTAGGAGCCAATATGTCTACTAGTTGCACTAGTAAGGCGTTTTTGGCCTTACTAGTGACACTAGTAAAGCTAAAAGCGTCTACTAGTAGAACTAGTAGGAGCCAAAATGTCCACTAGTTGCACTAGTTGCACACAAGCTAATGAGGAGGTGGAGCAAAAGCGTGAATCGAGGCCTTGCATTGGCTGTTCGATTCAAAATTCAAACTGAAAACCAGTCATGACTCGGGATTTTGCCTTTGTCCCGCCTGATTCATTTGCATGCAGTCCACTAGTTCAACTAGTAGACGCTTTTGGCCTTACTAGTAACACTAGTAAGGCCAAAAGCGTCTACTAGTTGAACTAGTAGAAGGTAAAATGTCCACTAGTTGCACTAGTAAGGCGTTTTTGGCCTTACTAGTGACACTAGTAAGGCCAAAAGCGTCTACTAGTTGAACTAGTAGAACGCAAAACGTCCACTAGTTGCACTAGTTGGGCCCTTTTTTGCCTTACTAGTGGCACTAGTAAGGTCAAAAATGCTTACTAGTAGAACTAGTAAGACCCAAAATGTCTACTAGTTCAACTAGTAAGGTGTTTTTGGCCTTACTAGTTGAACTAGTAAGGCCAGAAATGTCTACTAGTGACACTAGTAAGAGCCAAAAAGTCTACTAGTTCTACTAGTAGGCGTCTTTTTGGCCTTACTAGTGACACTAGTAAGGTCAAAAATGCTTACTAGTAGAACTAGTAAGACCCAAAATGTCTACTAGTTCAACTAGTAAGGTGTTTTTGGCCTTACTAGTGGCACTAGTAAGGTCAAAAATGTTTACTAGTAGAACTAGTAAGAGCCAAAACGCCCACTAGTCGCACTAGTTGGCGTATTTTCGGCCTTACTAGTTCAACTAGTAGACGAAATTTTTCCGCACTAGTAGGGCTTTGTGCCGAACATGTAAAGACTTTTGCCGTACATGTAAGAAATTTTTCTTACATGTTGGCCATTTTGTCTTACTAGTTCGGCAAAACGGCGCACTAGTACGCGACTGCGCGCAACTAGTACGACTTTTCTTTAACATGTTGGCCATTTTGCCGTACTAGTAGAAGTTTTCGGCGCACTAGTCGACGACTTGATCTTACTAGTTCGGCAAAACGGCGTACTAGTACGCGACTGGGCGCAACTAGTACGACTAGTGAAGCGCTATGGAAAGCCTTTTGAGCATTTATTAGATATCCTTGATATCAAACGTCAGCGCCCTGTACTAGTTCGGTCTTTGTCAGTACTAGTTGGACATTTTGGCGCACTAGTTCGCTACTCGCTCGTACTAGTTCAACAAAAACTCTTACTAGTAAGGCTTTTTCAGCAACTAGTACAACTTTTGTCCAACTAGTTCGCGCAAAAGCCGTACTAGTAAGGCCGAGCGCCGCACTAGTAGGACAAATTTCCCAACTAGTCGGCTTTTTGACGCACTAGTGGACGTCTAGACCGAACTAGTAAGGCCAAACGTCTTACTAGTGACACTAGTAAGGCCAAAAATGCTTACTAGTAGAACTAGTAGGAGCCAAAACGTCTACTAGTGACACTAGTAAGGTGTTTTTGACCTTACTAGTGACACTAGTAAGGCCAAAAATGCTTACTAGTCGAACGAGTAGGAGCCAAAACGTCTACTAGTGACACTAGTTGGCGTCTTTTGGCCTTACTAGTGACACTAGTAAGGCCGAAAATGCTTACTAGTAGAACTAGTAAGAGCAAAAACGTCTACTATTGGCACTAGTTGGCGTCTTTTGGCCTTACTAGTTGAACTAGTAGGAGCCAAAATGTCTACTAGTGACACTAGTAAGAGCCAAAAAGTCTACTAGTGACACTAGTAGGCGTCTTTTTGGCCTTACTAGTGACACTAGTAAGGCCCAAAATGTCTACTAGTGACACTAGTAGGAGCCAAAACGTCTACTAGTTCAACTAGTAAGGTGTTTTTGACCTTACTAGTGACACTAGTAAGGCTCGAAATGATTACTAGTAGAACTAGTAGGAGCCAATATGTCTACTAGTTGCACTAGTAAGGCGTTTTTGGCCTTACTAGTTGAACTAGTAAAGCTAAAAGCGTCTACTAGTAGAACTAGTAGGAGCCAAAATGTCCACTAGTTGCACTAGTTGCACACAACCTAATGAGGAGGTGGGGCAGAAGCGTGAATCGAGGCCTTCTATTGGCTCTTCGATTCAAAATTCAAAATACCAACCAGTCATGACTCAGGATTTTGTCATTGTCCCGCCTATTTCATTTGCATGCAGTCCACTAGTTACACTAGTAGGGGTCTTTTGGCCTTACTAGTAACACTAGTAAGGCCAAAAGCGTCTACTAGTTGAACTAGTAGAAGGTAAAATGTCCACTAGTTGCACTAGTAAGGCGTTTTTGGCCTTACTAGTGACACTAGTAAGGCCAAAAGCGTCTACTAGTTGAACTAGTAGAACGCAAAACGTCCACTAGTTGCACTAGTTGGGCCCTTTTTTGCCTTACTAGTGGCACTAGTAAGGCCAAAAATGCTTACTAGTCGAACTAGTAAGACCCAAAATGTCTACTAGTTCAACTAGTAAGGTGTTTTTGGCCTTACTAGTGACACTAGTAAGGCCAAAAATGTTTACTAGTTCTACTAGTAAGGTGTTTTTGGCCTTACTAGTTGAACTAGTAAGGCCAAAAATGTTTACTAGTTGAACTAGTAAGAGGCAAAACGCCCACTAGTTGCACTAGTAAGGCGTTTTTGGCCTTACTAGTGACACTAGTAAGGCCAAAAATGTCTACTAGTCGAACTAGTAAGGGCCAAAACGTCTACTAGTGGCACTAGTCGGGGTATTTTTGCCTTACTAGTAACACTAGTAAGGCTCAAAGCGTTACTAGTTGAACTAGTAAGAGCCAAAACGCCCACTAGTCGCACTAGTTGGCGTATTTTCGGCCTTACTAGTTCAACTAGTAGACGAAATTTTCCGCACTAGTAGGGCTTTGTGCCGAACATGTAAAGACTTTTGTCGTACATGTAAGAAATTTTTCTTACATGTTGGCCATTTTGTCTTACTAGTTCGGCAAAACGGCGCACTAGTACGCGACTGCGCGCAACTAGTACGACTTTTCTTTAACATGTTGGCCATTTTGGCGTACTAGTAGAAGTTTTCGGCGCACTAGTCGACGACTTGATCTTACTAGTTCGACAAAACGGCGTACTAGTACGCGACTGGGCGCTCCTAGTACGACTAGTAAAGCGCTTTTGCTGTTAACATGTTAACTAGTAAGATCGTATCGCCTCACTAGTTGTACTAGTTGCGCGCAGTCGCGTACTAGTACGCCGTTTTGCCGAACTAGTAAAGCGTAGTCGTCGACTAGTGCGCCGAAAACTTCTACTAGTACGGCAAAATGGCCAACATGTTAAAGAAAAGTCGTACTAGTTGCGCGCAGTCGCGTACTAGTGCGCCGCAAAGTCCAACTAGTAAGACAAAATGGCCAACATGTAAGAAAAATTTCTTACATGTTCGAACAAAGTCTTTACATGTTCGGTACAAAGCCCTACTAGTGCGGAAAATTTTCGTCTACTAGTTGAACTAGTAAGGCCGAAAATACGCCAACTAGTGCGACTAGTGGGCGTTTTGGCTCTTACTAGTTCTACTAGTAAACATTTTTGGCCTTACTAGTTGAACTAGTAAGGCCAAAAGACGCCAACTAGTGCCACTAGTAGACATTTTGGGTCTTACTAGTTCTACTAGTAAGCATTTTTGACCTTACTAGTGTCACTAGTAAGGCCAAAAAGACGCCTACTAGTAGAACTAGTAGACTTTTTGGCTCTTACTAGTGTCACTAGTAGACATTTTGGCTCCTACTAGTTCAACTAGTAAGGCCAAAAACACCTTACTAGTTGAACTAGTAGACATTTTGGGTCTTACTAGTTGTACTAGTAAGCATTTTTGGCCTTACTAGTGCCACTAGTAAGGCAAAAAAGGGCCCAACTAGTGCAACTAGTGGGCATTTTGGCTCTTACTAGTTCAACTAGTAGACGCTTTTGGCCTTACTAGTGTCACTAGTAAGGCCAAAAACGCCTTACTAGTGCAACTAGTGGACATTTTACCTTCTACTAGTTCAACTAGTAGACGCTTTTGGCCTTACTAGTGTTACTAGTAAGGCCAAAAGACCCCTACTAGTGTAACTAGTGGACTGCATGCAAATGAAATAGGCGGGACAATGACAAAATCCTGAGTCATGACTGGTTGGTATTTTGAATTTTGAATCGAAGAGCCAATAGAAGGCCTCGATTCACGCTTCTGCCCCACCTCCTCATTAGGTTGTGTGCAACTAGTGCAACTAGTGGACATTTTGGCTCCTACTAGTTCTACTAGTAGACGCTTTTAGCTTTACTAGTTGAACTAGTAAGGCCAAAAACGCCTTACTAGTGCAACTAGTAGACATATTGGCTCCTACTAGTTCTACTAGTAAACATTTCGAGCCTTACTAGTGTCACTAGTAAGGTCAAAACCACCTTACTAGTTGAACTAGTAGACGTTTTGGCTCCTACTAGTTCTACTAGTAAACATTTTGGGCCTTACTAGTGTCACTAGTAAGGCCAAAAAGACGCCTACTAGTGTCACTAGTAGACTTTTTGGCTCTTACTAGTGTCACTAGTAGACATTTTGGCTCCTACTAGTTCAACTAGTAAGGCCAAAAGACGCCAACTAGTGCCACTAGTAGACGTTTTTGCTCTTACTAGTTCTACTAGTAGACATTTTCGGCCTTACTAGTGTCACTAGTAAGGCCAAAAGACGCCAACTAGTGTCACTAGTAGACGTTTTGGCTCCTACTAGTTCGACTAGTAAGCATTTTCGGCCTTACTAGTGTCACTAGTAAGGCCAAAAGACGCCAACTAGTGTCACTAGTAGACGTTTTGGCTCCTACTAGTTCTACTAGTAAGCATTTTTGGCCTTACTAGTGACACTAGTAAGACGTTTGGCCTTACTAGTTCGGTCTAGACGTCCACTAGTGCGTCAAAAACTAGTTGGGAAATTTGTCCTACTAGTGCGGCGCTCGGCCTTACTAGTACGGCTTTTGCGCGAACTAGTTGGACAAAAGTTGTACTAGTTGCTGAAATGCCTTACTAGTAAGAGTTTTTGTTGAACTAGTACGAGCGAGTAGCGAACTAGTGCGCCAAAATGTCCAACTAGTACTGACAAAGACCGAACTAGTACAGGGCGCTAACGTTTGATATCAAGGATATCTAATAAATGCTCAAAAGGCTTTCCATATAGAAGTTTTCGGCGCACTAGTCGACGACTTGATCTTACTAGTTCGGCAAAACGACGCACTAGTACGCGACTGGGCGCAACTAGTACGACTAGTGAAGCGCTTTTGCTGTTAACATGTTAACTAGTAAGATCGTATCGCTCCACTAGTCGTACTAGTTGCGCGCAGTCGCGTACTAGTACGCCGTTTTGCCGAACTAGTAAAGCGTAGTCGTCGACTAGTGCGCCGAAAACGTCGACTAGTACGGCAAAATGGCCAACATGTTAAACAAAAGTCGTACTAGTTGTGCGCAGTCGCGTACTAGTGCGCCGCAAAGTCCAACTAGTAAGAGAAAATGGCCAACATGTAAGAAAAATTTCTTACATGTTCGAACAAAGTCTTTACATGTTCGGCACAAAGCCCTACTAGTGCGGAAAATTTTCGTCTACTAGTTGAACTAGTAAGGCCGAAAATACGCCAACTAGTGCGACTAGTGGGCGTTTTGGCTCCTACTAGTTCAACTAGTAGACGCTTTGAGCCTTACTAGTTGAACTAGTAAGGTCAAAAACACCTTACTAGTGTAACTAGTGGACATTTTCGCTCTTACTAGTTCAACTAGTAGACATTTTTGGCCTTACTAGTGTCACTAGTAAGGCCAAAAACACCTTACTAGTTGAACTAGTAGACATTTTGCCTCTTACTAGTTCAACTAGTAAACATTTTTGGGCCTTACTAGTGTCACTAGTAAGGCCAAAAACGCCTTACTAGTGCAACTAGTGGGCATTTTGCCTTCTACTAGTTCAACTAGTAGACGCTTTGAGTCTTACTAGTTGAACTAGTAAGGTCAAAAACACCTTACTAGTTGAACTAGTGGACATTTTACCTTCTACTAGTTCAACTAGTAGACGCTTTTAGCCTCACTAGTGTTACTAGTAAGGCAAAAAACACCTACTAGTGTAACTAGTGGACTGCATGCAAATTAAGCAGGCGGGACAAGGATGTTGATTGGTCAGTGTTCAAACTGTGTGGTGTAAAGTCTTAAAGGGCCCGCTCTACATTGTAACTTGAGTTTTAGCAGCACCCATTTCAGGAGGCGTGTTAATTTGTTTCAACTTGTATTATTACGAAATGGCAGTTAATGTAATGCGTTTGCGTGGATTAAATGTACAACGACTCAATGCTCACACGAAAACCAAAGTGATGTAACGTTCATATTTTTATGCATAGAAAATGTTAAACTCCACAAAAGTAATTACTAAAAACGTCTATTCCTATTTTATTATATTTATTATAATATTATTATTTTTTTGATATTGTATGAATTACAAATTCTAATTAATTACATCAGCATTTGTAAAATGGAAAATAAAAGAATAGCCTGTCACCGAAACATTTTTTCCACAGGTAGTTTAGGGTTTCATTCCAGTTTCTAGTGCTGCGGCTGGTGGTGGCCTCCAGTCACGGGGGCGGTCAGGGTGCTGGGAGTTCACTCGCTTTTGATGTTGACATAGTTTGTGGTGGCACATTTTATTAGGGTGGTGTTTTATTTGAAGCCTGTTTTGGTTTATGTTGCATTTCCCACAGGTAGAGTAGGCTACTCCCAGTGCTCCATCAGTGGGTGGTTGGATTTCCGGCCGTGGTACGACTGTCTGTCCCCCCCTCCTTTCTTTCCTTTTTCAGAATTTTAGTAAATGTTTTTGTAAATAGCCAGTTATGGCAGATAACCCACACTGACTGTTGCGGCCTCTTTATTGAAGGCCCTGTGTCTCAATTCCCCCTATGTTACAAAAGGAAATGAAATAGCTGACAAATGTGTAAAGGAAGCCACAAAAACGAATTACATTGACATCACAGTACCCTTTGGTAAAACTGACATGAAGATCACAATTATAAGTATAACGACAAGCATACGTTGAAAGAAAGGTGGCAAAAGCAGTGGGAAAAATAAAGAACAGGAAGGTGGTTTTACAAAATTCAAAGGAAAGCGGGCATGATGAGAAGCACGGGAAAAACCCAGAGAGAGGAAACAACAATATCTAGGCTACGTTTTGGTCACACAGGATTAAATAGTACATGTGGCTATTTAAAATAGGAAAACATAATACAGGAAGGTGTGAATTTTATGATCAGCAAGAAACTTTAGGAGATGTTCTGCTTTACTGTCCAAAATATGATGCTTAGAGAAGGGAACTGACTACTGAACCTTAAAGAAATACAGTTGAGCTTTGATTTACATGATCTTTTACAAAGAAGTTCTAGAGAGAAGTGTTATCTGTTTTTGTTTCAATATCTTAGGAGAATGAAGTTTATAGAGAGAATATAACTTCTCATTTTTCTTTTGATGACTTTAGACTCAACATGACAAAATCAAAGAAGACTAGCAACTCGACTTGGACTTTAACACCAATGACTCGAGTTGCGTCTTCATTTGGATCAGGACAGAAACATACAAAATTCATTCTGTTGTGATACTGGTTAATAGTGCAATATGCTATGAAAGTGCAATGTCAGCACTACTTTTTTATGATTAAGTTCAGCTGCACTTGTTTTCACAAACAAATACAAATTTTAAAAATCATTCATGATTTGTTTAAATTTAATATATTATTTCTCTGTTATTAAAATGGCATTACATTTGGTGAAGAGCACACAATGACTTGTTTAGGGCTTTTTTCCCTGTAAAGAATGTCTAATATGTGGAGCTAATTTCATAATTCATTAACAAAAAAGCTGGTAAAACGCTTGCAAAGAAATTGTTAATTTCATTCAATTAAAACAAACAAACAACAACAATATATATATATATATATATATATATATAATGTGTATATATATTAATGTATATTTATTAGAATACATTTTAACCCAAGATACTTTTTCAATCAAATTTAAGTGGACTGCTAGATTTTGGTAGCATTGTAAAAGTCACACCACAACAAATTTCAGCATTTAAGAAAAAAAAAGCGGTGACCGGAAGTAGCCGGAAACAAATCGGGTTTCCAGTACGGATCGAGCAGTGACACCATGGCCATGAGTGACATCGCCAACCGCCAAAACACAGATGAGGAAGGTGTCCTGAGCCGCAGTTCTACAGAAGATGCCACAGAAAGTGGGTTTAACAATGTTTTTAATCGCGTTTGGACTGCACTTGATGCTGCGAGAATGGAACTATCATCGCGGAGGGACGAAGAAAACCTGTTAAGAGCCACAAGAAGCACATTCCGGCGGCGAAGAAGAGCAGGTCCGATGACAGGTAACTGTTAGCCTACCCGACCTTCTTAAATGAACATTAGCATTAACGTTAGCATTAAGTTTACTGAGTTAATTTCAGAATTGTCGTTTTGACTGTCACCGCTAACTCGCTAGTGGCTTTGTGTGGTCTTTTTCACTTCATGTTCGAGCCGGAACAGTTGCTGGCTGCTGTGTAGTCTACAGAAAGTAACGTTAGGTTAGGTTAGGTTAGGTGAAAAGTCAGTGTGGGAGGGTGTAGGCCTCGGCTACTGTATATTAATGACAATATTTCAACAAGAATGTTTTTTAGAACATGCGTTTATTGCAGTAGTGTATAATTGATCAGTTTTGGAGAAGCTCTCCATGTGCTTATCACCACATGAATATGATAATCATACAGTGCTTCAAGTGGGACCAGCTTGATGTCAGAGGGCGGAGAGAGTAAAAGCTATCAAATCAATAGTAAAATATTCAAAAACACTGCGGTCCAGTGCCGCTCATGGTGGAAATCGTTGGGTCTCTGCAAGTGATCGTATAACGAGTAACGTTACCGTCTAGACCTGCTCTATAGTGTAACCTAACCTACTGTAAGAAAATGGTCCTCCATACGTTTTCTTCCTCCTGGCCAAACTCTTCTCAGTGAAGCAACAGTGAAATGAAATTCCTAATTTGCTGGATGTGCTACTGGCACAGTTGTATAACAATATCTAATAGGCTACATTCTGTTTTTGTATAGAAACACAAGCACAGGCAAACAGGACAGCTGGAGTCTGGAGAGTTAAACTCTTCCTGTTGCCAAATGCAGATCAAGTTGTCCTTCCACCGCATTCTGAATGCAGTAAACTTACCAGAATAGGCTTAGGTAATGTACACACTGTATAGGTTTTGAATGTAAGCATGCACTTGAGTTTTATTTATATACACATAAAATGCAAACTCATCAACATTACTGTTGCAAGTGAAGTTATATGAATATATGAAGTTTATTTATATCTGTATGGCCAGTGTGCAATGTAGAAAACAATAAGACAATCGTTGTGCTCCACTTTTGGCAGTGAGATTTAACAGCATCAATATGCACATCATATTATACATTTGGTTTCTTTTAACATCAACCTACATACATTAAATATTATTAACTGCCGCCTGGCATCTTTAAATGCCATTTATTTGGGGTGTCAAAATTCGTAACAGGGCAGGGTAATCCCTTGGACCACAACTACTACAAAGTCAAATTATTTCATTCTAATCCCATTTATCTTACACGAGCAGTGTGCAGGATTTGCCCTGACTAATGTTGTCAAGCAAACACCCTAAAAATCCAAAAAATCAATTTTTATCATGAGGTAGCTCTTGTGCATATAGCACAACTATTGATATCATGTGGTCAATACATTACAAATACAGCAAAGTATGTTGTTCAAGGCCTATAAGGGCACAATAAGGCTTTGAATCTAAGTCAAAAGCTAGTAAGACAAAATAAATGATTGAGTCAGTATATTTATATCCTATTGACAATATTGTTTGAATTATTTTCCAGGGATCCCGAGTCATGATCTTCCAGGGGCAGCCTCAAATAGAAGTTATGTACAGCTTTCTTGGACTCTCCCAGAGTTTAATAATTACGTCTGCCAAAGCTTTCCCACGGTTAGCCTAAATGTAATTGGATTTCATCTCGCAAGAGCTGATAAGTCCAGGGTTCTGACTAAAATTCAGGCAAATACACTGAAGGAGCTGAAGACAGCAGTTGGCAGAAGCTGGATTTACATAATTCCTCAGACCAATATTACACTGCCATTAGAGGTGAGTTGTTGTTGGTTTGGGACAACACTCCTTTTGAATATTACCACATTGATAATAGTAACTAATCAAGCAGTTTGTTTTTGTCCCTTAAGATCTCAGAACCTGAAAGGACTCTACCAGAAACACCTCCACCAGCTGCACCTGAGACTGTTACACAGTCTCTACCTGCTTCTTTATCATCCAGACCTCAGGTGGCCACATCCATTGCTTCATCGACAGCCATCAGACCTGCAGCCTCACCCGCTGCCCCCCCAGCCATTGATGTAGGTCCATCCCAGTCCCCCGCACCATCAGCCATCCCACCTCCGATCTCGCCCGCTGTCCCCCAGGTCACACCACCTGCTCATACAGTACCTGTGAACATGCCATTGGTCACATCTAACAGTAATTCTCATCTAAGTTCCCAGTCCCCTCCCTTTAATGCCATGTCCCTCTCTTCAACAATGGACACTGATGGAAGCTCACCAAGGACAGACTTGAACCCATCACTCGTAAGTTATTGTAAAACAATAATACATTTTGTATGTACTTTCAAAGCTAGACTAAGTAAAAGACAGTTGGGTGTAAGCTATAACTCTTGTCAATCAACAGGAGGCAAGTTTGGATCCTGCACAGTGGCTGAATGCTGGGACCCCAGAGGTAAATCTTTACATGACGATAGTTGCTTATTTTTGTGGTATGTAGTATTAAGTATGTTTTGAAAATATTGATATATTTAGACATTATCATCTAATGCAACATTTGTACTTTCCAGGTCTTTTACAGAAGGTCACGTCTGGAACCATTAAACAGGTTTCATAGGTTTTATAGTTTAAACATTTCATAGGTTTACAGACGGGAACCATGTGTGACACTGTATTTTACACTCATGAACAGTCTCAATACTCATCTATTATATAGATTTTACAGAGAATAATATCATAATACAATACAGTATACAATACCAGTATTGTGCTAAAAAGTTTGGGTTATAAAGAGTTGGAAATGAGGTTTTGAAAGGCCTGAATATGTAATACTGACACTTAAAAAGAAATAAAAAAATTTTAGGACTCCCGTCGATGACTTTCTCATCGATGATTCTGAGGATGGGGAAGAGGATGACGTTCTTGCGGTTCCTTTTGAAAGTCACAGTCCTACCTCGGTAGGTTTTATTATTTTTCACGAAAGAATACTGGGAGAATATTGTTTTTCAAGAATTGTTAATGACTATGCAATTCACATTCTCAAAATGGAAAGAAGTGGATATTGACACCTTTTCAAGAAATTTCCAAGATTCCCAGTCCCACAAAGTAACCAGCCCTTTTTGCTAGTCATTTCTGATGTACTTTATACATTTTATATACTTTAGGAAGAACTGGATCTTGCCAGCATTTTGAGCACTTTTCAAGAGGATCACCTTTCTGATGGCCTGGTATCATATGGTACCATTTGTATCAGGAGGAAAAAGCTTCTGGAGAGTGCCATTAAAGCAATCTCTAGAGTCACTTTCTGTTGGACCCATTCACCACACATTGAGTTTGTAGGAGAAGATGCAGATGATATGGGGGGACCACAGCGAGAGTTTTTCAGGTCCGAATACCTCACGTAATTTATTAAATGTTTTATAACAAATGTGTGCATGTTTTCAGGTGAACTGCACAGTAATACAGATTGTTGTTTTTCTCTTTTCTGTTGATTTATTCTAGACTCTTGATGATAGAGGTACAGACCTCTCTTGGCATTTTCGAGGGAAAGGCTGGCCAGGTCTTTCTTAGTTATGACCAAGCAGCATTAGACCAGCGTAAATATTTCAAAGGTGGCCAACTTATCTCTTGGTCGATTGCACACGGAGGTCCATGTATCAAAGCCCTGAATCCCTGCCTCTTCCAGCTGATGTGCGGCCAGGAGCCGCCACTGGAGCAGTTTGACTGGAGTGTGCTGCCTGACCCAGATGTGCAAAGCAAAGTTGAAAGGGTGCTTAATAATTATCATGTTAATATTTATTGGGATTTTAAACGGACAACATTTTTTAAACTTCTGGTAATACTTGACAAAAGCATTAAATAGCATTTCATTTCTACTAAATCTGAGCAGGACAAATAATTGCTCAATCTGGGGCTCCAGCTACATTGTTCTCACTCAGACTTCTCTCTAAGATCCAACAGTGCAAGACTGCAGGGGACCTGACTGAACTCCAGCGAGACTTGGGGGACTGGATTTCTGAGTGCGGGGTCCCAGGCATATTTAGTGCCACAGTTGAAGACATACCAAAAGTCTATGCATATGTGGTGAAGCACTACATCTTCCTCAGGTAAACGCATACACAAATGAAATAAGCTTTACAGTTGTAAGTACTGCAAAACACTGTCAATATAAAAAAACATTGATTTACTGTTTGCTACTACATTTCTAGCTTGAAAATTGTAAATATGAAATGCATCAAACTTCAATCTGTATTCAGTAATTGTTATGTTTTGTTTACAAATGTAGAAGTACTTGTAAGATGTGTCTTTAAGGAACTGTGACATGTTAACACTCAGAAGTTTGGAATCACTGAGTTTTATGTATTTATTTATTTGTTTGGGACAGAGGTGGATACTTTGATTCCCCAATGTAGCATCAAATTGATCAAAAATAATAATGATAATGTTACAAATGACCAGGACATAAAGAAAAGCTGCCAGCTGAGGATCAGTTGGGCATTTGTTTCTTGTTTGTCCAACTGGAGACAGATGTACGCAGGTGTACATCAGGGCTTTCTCTTCTCTTTCTGTCCTAGTCATGGCTGCTGAAGCCGGCAAGCCATTGTAAACATATAATTAAGAAATATCGATTTCATACAGTAATAGTAATTTGTAACAATATCATTATAACCTTTGATCCAGTTATTCAGTCTTTCCCAAAATACTTTTTTTATTTTATTTTATTTTTTTTTTATAAATGTCATTGGTTCCAAACTTCTGCATGGTAATGTACATGTTTTATCTCTGTTGGTTTATAGAACGGCCAAGATGATACACCAGTTTACAGATGGAATGAATACGTTTGGGAAGCTGTGGGACCTGGTCAAGGGGAACTGGATTGCTTTCCTGCCTTTGTTCACCAACATGCAGGAACCTCTGTCAAAGGCAGCCTTTAAGGCCATCTTCAGTTACAATTACAGCAGTAGAGGAACCAACTACCGTGAGGCAGAGGAGGACACCATCTACAGCTGGGAGATGGTTCTTAACATGATTGAAGGTACATTTTATTCCTTTATGAAATTTTCAGAACACTAATTATGAAATTTTAATAATTCAATTATGCACAACACAAACAAAAAGGTCCACTTAAAATGTACTGTGACAGAAGGCAGATGCTCAGTGATATTGTGGGATGTTTTACCAATTTAGGAAAATGGAAATTATCTTACGCTAATGTAGCCAAAGCCATTAGAACAAGGGGCACATACAAATTTTGATGCCATCATTAGGTACCTTTTGTTTTAAAAGTGTACTCTAAAGCCAGTCATGTTTACATACCCCAACCTTTTTGATAAATGGCTGGCGTGAAATAGATATAGTGCAGAACTTGTAAAGTTAGACATTTAGTTTTAGAAATTAATGCAAATGTTACTTAGATTTACTTTTTTCCTGGCAGACAAAGCGACTGAACTAACATTCGAAGAACTTCTGATTTTTATCACTGGAGGAGATGAAGTTCCTGCCCTGGGCTTTCCCAAGAAGCCCTGCATCGATTTCTACGAACTGGAGGCAGGCCAGCGTCGTTTGCCCTACGCATCGACCTGCATGATGTGCTTGTACCTGCCAAGAGGCATCACACAGGAGGACGAACTGCATCAGATGCTTTCCCGGGCCACAAGAGAATCTTTAGGATTTGGAAAGGTGTAGTCCATGTCAGGCAGGCTTACAATAGCAGTACCATGGGAAGATTTGATTAACAGACACTGCCAGTCTTTCTGCGCTGTCTGAACTGAAGAAACCATGTTTACAGTATGTGTTTTTACCCCTGGTAATGTCTGAAGGTTTGTGTGTTTGTTTATACTGCATTGGTATTTGCACATTCAGTAATATCATGTTCTTTGAAGAATGTTTTGAATCTCTCTAGCACACACCAGATACCTGTCCTTTAAGTGTGTTGTACCATCCATCGCACTTCGAAGATCCTGCTGTTGTTCAGAGCTTAGGTTATGGAGTGGTTGTGACGCAATAACTGCTCGTTCAAGGTCCTCACTGTTTGCTTGTAACCGGGTGAGCTGTATGCCATGTCTTGCCAAGCCAGCTTCCAGATTTTCCTGGCTGTAAGGGTCATCTCCAAAGACGTTGTTGAGAGCTGTCGACTCCTGCTCACTGTTGGCTAGCATGCCCTCCATCCAAATTTGTGTTGGTGTCCTGTTGTTAGCTGATCTGATTCTATGGTTGTTCCAAGCACGTCTGAATAAATCTAGTCGTTTTTGGATTTCTGGCTTATAAACTACTTGTAGTGCCATTTTCTGAGTGTTATCTTCAGGGTTCAATATTTGTTCGTCTTCAAATGAATAGAAAAGCATGTAGAAGTAGTGCACAACCTGCTGGAAAACATCTCTCCAAAGACGTTCAATACATTGGTTGTGTACAGACTGGCCTGTAATGTGCCTTGCATGTCCTTGTCCCTGCAGAAAGTTCATTAAAAGAGCAACCAGAGTGTTCTCCCCTCCATGGTCCGATCTGACTCTGGAGGGTAACCCATACAGACAGGTGGCTCGAACAAAGTAAGTCAACACTGTCAAAGCTGTGTTGTCTGTGCTGCAGTTGATGTAAGTTATTAGTCTGGAGTTCCCATCAATACCAGCATGCGTCACAAACCCCCACCTGTAAAACATTTAAAATAAAATAGAATAATGGATTACTTCATTACATGTAAACCCTAAAGAGGTCATAATATGTAAAAAAAAAAAAAAAAAAAAACCTGGACTTAAACACGTGCACAGGGAAATTGAGTCTGCACTACCCATGCAATATGGCTCCCTAATACTACCACCAGTACATATAAATACAAGAGCAGAGCCCTGATTACCGAATGAGACGCATATGGCCATCTATGTGCCACAAACTATTAGGAAACGGCACATAATATGTTCTCCTAGCCACAGCCTGGCTCCATCTCTGGGCTGCAGCAGCTGGATCGATGCGGTTAAGGGTCTCTCGTACTCTTCTTCTTGATACTACAATCCCGTCAGCATGCAGGTACGCCCTCATCATCTGAAAAGTTCATAATTCAAGACGATTAAAGACAAAGTACATTTTGTATGAAAAGGATATACAGTACATATAACCGACAAGGGAATATGGTGTATGCTTACTTCTGAGCCTGATCTTGGAAAGTGGTTGTGGAGTCTCCTGACGTGCTCCTCTAGGTTAGCATCGCTAATGGGAGTGAATCTGTTTCTCGCTGAAATCTGAAAAGATTTCATTTTTTTATGCAGGTATGAGGAGGAACAGCCAAGCGTCCTCGCCATTGCCCTCACTGTGAAGCCTTGAGTGAGGAGGAGCTCAATTTGCTCCCTTGTAATGTCAAGGGCAGGTCTCCCTCGTCTTCCTAAAACACGGAAGTAAACCAATTAAAGAATATCAGTAAATGAATAATTACAATAATGGGCTAGTGTGTTTAAACATGTCATAAAGCCTAGAGGTACAGATAAATTAGTTGGTTTGCCATACCGCCTTCCTCTACCATATATATTTTAGTTATTCCACATTTGTTGTCTTCCCACACAATTAAGCCTAAAACTATTCAGATTATAGGACTAAGGCGTAAGCTACTAGCAGTTATATGAATTTAAACCTTGTGGTGTTACAGGATGGCCGAGGTGAAGACCTACATAGATTTTCATGTTACAGTTGGTTGCTGTCATTTTCTAAATTCTGATCAGCTCAGATCTTCTGACCCACAAGCAGCTGTTTTCAGCAAGCCATTTGTGTCAAGGACTATGATTTAAAACGACAAATGAAATAAATGAATTTGTCCAGTTTTATTAATGGGAATTAATCCAGGGGCTTTCTTAATCAATAAAGCTTCGTACTGCCTATTAGAGGTTTTTAAACATGTTTACCCAATACACCTTTTAAATGTGGACAACTATTGAGACGGAATAAGAGTCTTTAAATCTACAAAATGCCAAATTTTAAGGAGACCTAAACTTCACTGACATCAGGTCGAATCATCAAACAGATCAAGTGGATAGGCTCCAACTGTCACAGGCTGACGATCTGCTCAAGTGGAATTCACAACGTCTTCAGACAAGTCCGTAGCCTATCATCCAGTAGCTATTTGTTAAAGCTTTTTTTTTTAAGAAAAAAACATCCAACTGAATGGTTGATTTTAAAAAGGTATGCCTATAGTAATTTTAAAAGTACTATGCACACGTCGGGATAAAGGACGTTTTTAATTTTGGCATCCCTTTCCACTATAAAATCCGTTAAGTCTATAACTGACAAACAGAAACAGTGAAATAATGTTATAACGTACCTGAATGCAAACGACGTGCTGCGTGGAAACCAGTGTGTAATGCACTGGAAGCTGGGGGCGCAGTGATGATAGATTTGAGAGCTGTGAGACTCTGAACTATATCCCGCATAGTCTCGGCGCTTATAGTATCTTCAACTCTTCTCATGTTAGCAATAGAGATGTCGATAGCGTGCACTTCTCTTTGACCCGCAGATCCTTGACGATATGCGCTTTCAATTGCAGTACATCGTCTTCTAATACGTCTCAGGACGGCGTCCGCCATGTTTGCGTTTGTACTTCTGTGAAATATTTCCTTAACCAATGAGCAAATCAGACACATATTGGCAAACATTTCAACCAATTATTTTAAAATCGGCAGCTTCATTGTACGCCCCCCATTCCCGCCTCCTTAACATTTTGTGCCACTAGTGCTACTAGTAAAGTCAAAATACCCTTACTAGTGTTACTAGTAAGGCTAAAAAGCCCCAACTAGTGTTACTAGTAGACGTTTCGGCTCTTACTAGTTCGACTAGTAAGGCTCAAAGTGTCTACTAGTTCAACTAGTAAGGTGTAAAATACCCCCACTAGTGTCACTAGTGGGCATTTTGCCTTCTACTAGTTCAACTAGTAGACACTTTGAGCCTTACTAGTTGCACTAGTAAGGTCAAAAACACCTTACTAGTGCAACTAGTGGACATTTTGGCTCCTACTAGTTCTACTAGTAGACATTTTGAGCCTCACTAGCTGAACTAGTAAGGCAAAAAAAGCCTACTAGTGTCACTAGTGGACTGCATGCAAATGAATCAGGCGGGACAACGGCAAAATCCTGAGTCCTGATTGGTTGGCATTTTGAATTTTGAACTGAAGAGCCAATAGAAGGCCTCGATTCACGCTTCTGCCCCACCTCCTCATTAGCTTGTGTGCAACTAGTGCAACTAGTGGACATTTTGGCTCTTACTAGTTCTACTAGTAAACATTTTGAGCTTCACTAGTTGAACTAGTAAGGCTAAAATACGCCAACTAGTGTAACTAGTGGACATTTTGGCTCTTACTAGTTCTACTAGTAAACATTTTGAGCTTCACTAGTTGAACTAGTAAGGCTAAAATACGCCAACTAGTACAACTAGTGGACACTTTGGCTCCTACTAGTTGAACTAGTAAACATTTTGGACCTCACTAGTTGAACTAGTAAGATCAAAAAGATGCCAACTAGTGCAACTAGTGGACATTTTGGCTCCTACTAGTTCAACTAGTAAAGAAGAGACATTTTTTAACTTCACTAGTACTACTAGTAGAATGCATGCAAATGAAGCAGGCGGGACAAGGATTTCGATTGGTCAGTGTTCAAACTGTGTGGTGTAAAGTGTCCGCTCTGAATTATGATGAGCTAAACTATTTAGGAGCATTCTTTTATGGCATAAGAGGGTGATTTTTAGCAGCAAACGTTACGTTTGATTAAATGTTGATTCCTTAGGCTACATTATATTATTCAGGTCATAAATAACTCAGCTTTCCAGTTACAGCAGTAGCCATGGCTGATTCTTCAGATCAAAACAGACAATAATAATAATAATAATAATAATAATAATATTAATAATAATAATTATTATTATTCTACTTTATTTATATAGAACCTTTCATACAGGGGGTGTAGCTCTACTGTAAGGGCTTTACTGTAAAGTAAAGAAACAGGAGAATAAATAAAAACAGGCAAATTAAAACAAGTGAAAATACTGCGTGATAAAACCAAGCTTTGTAAAACAAACAGCCACTGGCGGTGCTGATACAGCGGGTTGTGCGCTGTAGTTTCCCCGGTAAACACACCGACCTCTTCGGCTGCCCGGCCTGCTGATTGATCCGCTGGATGCGCAAAAACCACACTCGCAAACTGATGATAAAGCTGCTTGGGTGTGTGTTTGAGCGAGCGAGAGAGAGCGAGCGAGCCAAGACAAGCATGTCATCACAAATAATGAAAATGAAACAACTTATCAATGATTGTTTCATCCAGCAGCTGACAGTTTGAATCCAATCCAGTAAAAATGACACATAATATCACCGTTTTACACCTTTATTGTTACTAAAAACAGTGAGGGAGCTTTTAAAACTCCCAGCAGCCAAATCGACTTAGAGTGGCAGGGGCCCTATAAAGGGGGTACCAAGGGGGTGGAATCAACAACCATACAAACAGGCCACAGTGCTGTTTGCATAATGAGAACCCCTTGGCACAGGTGGGGGCTCGTCTTTGCTTTGCAGAAGACTGAGTTTAACTTTTTATTGTTTTGACACACAAACAAACTTAATGCAAAATATTCAACTAAAAAAATGCATGTTCAGTCAGGCAAGGCCCAAGGTGGGCCCCTTTGTAACTGCCTGGGGCAGCCGCACCCTTTGCATCCCCCCTAGCTCCACTACAGTTTTAGAATTAACAGAATTATTGTTTCCCATTACACTCTGATAAACAAGGCTCTTGTGCTGGCTCTCTGTATATACCATACTTATCTTGTGCGCAAGAATGAGTCAAAACGTGGAGACATTTTTTTTTGTAGAAAGGAAAATTAAATCAAGCAGTGAATTTGCACAAAAGCTCATCAGGCTTTATAGGGTTAAATTTTGGCTAGGTGGAATTCTTGCTGGAGAGCCAATGGGAAGCCTCAATGCACACTTCTGCCCCACCTCCTGATTAGCATTTAGTGCAACTAGTGTAACTAGTAGACATATTGGCTCCTACTAGTTCTACTAGTAAACATTTCGAGCCTTACTAGTGTCACTAGTAAGGTCAAAACCACCTTACTAGTTGAACTAGTAGACGTTTTGGCTCCTACTAGTTCTACTAGTAAACATTTTGGGCCTTACTAGTGTCACTAGTAAGGCCAAAAAGACGCCTCCTAGTGTCACTAGTAGACTTTTTGGCTCTTACTAGTGTCACTAGTAGACATTTTGGCTCCTACTAGTTCAACTAGTAAGGCCAATAGACGCCAACTAGTGCCACTAGTAGACGTTTTGGGTCTTACTAGTTCTACTAGTAAGCATTTTCGGCCTTACTAGTGTCACTAGTAAGGCCAAAAGACGCCAACTAGTGTCACTAGTAGACGTTTTGGCTCCTACTAGTTCAACTAGTAAGCATTTTTGGCCTTACTAGTGTCACTAGTAAGGTCAAAAACACCTTACTAGTGTCACTAGTAGACGTTTTGGGTCCTACTAGTTCAACTAGTAAGCATTTTTGGCCTTACTAGTGACACTAGTAAGACGTTTGGCCTTACTAGTTCGGTCTAGACGTCCACTAGTGCGTCAAAAGCCGACTAGTTGGGAAATTTGTCCTACTAGTGCGGCGCTCGGCCTTACTAGTACGGCTTTTGCGCGAACTAGTTGGACAAAAGTTGTACTAGTTGCTGAAAAAGCCTTACTAGTAAGAGTTTTTGTTGAACTAGTACGAGCGAGTAGCAAACTAGTGCGCCAAAATGTCCAACTAGTACTGACAAAGACCGAACTAGTACAGGGCGCTGACGTTTGATATCAAGGATATCTAATAAATGCTCAAAAGGCTTTCCATAGACTAGTTGGGAAATTTGTCCTACTAGTGCGGCGCTCGGCCTTACTAGTACGGCTTTTGCGCGAACTAGTTGGACAAAAGTTGTACTAGTTGCTGAAAAAGCCTTACTAGTAAGAGTTTTTGTTGAACTTATGGAAAGCCTTTTGAGCATTTATTAGATATCCTTGATATCAAACGTCAGCGCCCTGTACTAGTTCGGTCTTTGTCAGTACTAGTTGGACATTTTGGCGCACTAGTTCGCTACTCGCTCGTACTAGTTCAACAAAAACTCTTACTAGTAAGGCTTTTTCAGCAACTAGTACAACTTTTGTCCAACTAGTTCGCGCAAAAGCCGTACTAGTAAGGCCGAGCGCCGCACTAGTAGGACAAATTTCCCAACTAGTCGGCTTTTTGACGCACTAGTGGACGTCTAGACCGAACTAGTAAGGCCAAACGTCTTACTAGTGTCACTAGTAAGGCCAAAAATGCTTACTAGTTGAACTAGTAGGACCCAAAACGTCTACTAGTGACACTAGTAAGGTGTTTTTGACCTTACTAGTGACACTAGTAAGGCCAAAAATGCTTACTAGTTGAACTAGTAGGAGCCAAAACGTCTACTAGTGACACTAGTTGGCGTCTTTTGGCCTTACTAGTGACACTAGTAAGGCCGAAAATGCTTACTAGTAGAACTAGTAAGAGCAAAAACGTCTACTAGTGGCACTAGTTGGCGTCTTTTGGCCTTACTAGTTGAACTAGTAGGAGCCAAAATGTCTACTAGTGACACTAGTAAGAGCCAAAAAGTCTACTAGTGACACTAGTAGGCGTCTTTTTGGCCTTACTAGTGACACTAGTAAGGCCCAAAATGTTTACTAGTAGAACTAGTAGGAGCCAAAACGTCTACTAGTTCAACTAGTAAGGTGTTTTTGACCTTACTAGTGACACTAGTAAGGCTCGAAATGTTTACTAGTAGAACTAGTAGGAGCCAATATGTCTACTAGTTGCACTAGTAAGGCGTTTTTGGCCTTACTAGTTGAACTAGTAAAGCTAAAAGCGTCTACTAGTAGAACTAGTAGGAGCCAAAATGTCCACTAGTTGCACTAGTTGCACACAACCTAATGAGGAGGTGGAGCAAAAGCGTGAATCGAGGCCTTGCATTGGCTGTTCGATTCAAAATTCAAACTGAAAACCAGTCAGGACTCAGGATTTTGCCGTTGTCCCGCCTGATTCATTTGCATGCAGTCCACTAGTGACACTAGTAGACGCTTTTGGCCTTACTAGTAACACTAGTAAGGCCAAAAGCGTCTACTAGTTGAACTAGTAGAAGGTAAAATGTCCACTAGTTGCACTAGTAAGGCGTTTTTGGCCTTACTAGTGACACTAGTAAGGCCAAAAGCGTCTACTAGTTGAACTAGTAGAACGCAAAACGTCCACTAGTTGCACTAGTTGGGCCCTTTTTGCCTTACTAGTGGCACTAGTAAGGCCAAAAATGCTTACTAGTAGAACTAGTAAGGCCCAAAATGTCTACTAGTTCAACTAGTAAGGTGTTTTTGGCCTTACTAGTTGAACTAGTAGGAGCCAAAATGTCTACTAGTGACACTAGTAAGAGCCAAAAAGTCTACTAGTTCTACTAGTAGGCGTCTTTTTGGCCTTACTAGTGGCACTAGTAAGGTCAAAAATGTCTACTAGTCGAACTAGTAAGACCCAAAACGTCTACTAGTGGCACTAGTTGGCGTCTTTTGGCTTTACTAGTAACACTAGTAAGGCCAAAAATGTTTACTAGTAGAACTAGTAAGAGCCAAAACGCCCACTCGTCGCACTAGTTGGCGTATTTTCGGCCTTACTAGTTCAACTAGTAGACGAAAATTTTCCGCACTAGTAGGGCTTTGTACCGAACATGTAAAGACTTTGTTCGAACATGTAAGAAATTTTTCTTACATGTTGGCCATTTTGTCTTACTAGTTCGGCAAAACGGCGCACTAGTACGCGACTGCGCGCAACTAGTACGACTTTTGTTTAACATGTTGGCCATTTTGCCGTACTAGTAGAAGTTTTCGGCGCACTAGTCGACGACTTGATCTTACTAGTTCGACAAAACGGCGTACTAGTACGCGACTGCGCGCTCCTAGTACAACTAGTGAGGCGATACGATCTTACTAGTTAACATGTTAACAGCAAAAGCGCTTCACTAGTCGTACTAGTTGCGCCCAGTCGCGTACTAGTACGCCATTTTGCCGAACTAGTAAAGCGTAGTCGTCGACTAGTGCGCCGAAAACTTCTACTAGTACGGCAAAATGGCCAACATGTTAAAGAAAAGTCGTACTAGTTGCGCGCAGTCGCGTACTAGTGCGCCGCAAAGTCCAACTAGTAAGACAAAATGGCCAACATGTAAGAAAAATTTCTTACATGTACGACAAAAGTCTTTATATGTTCGCCACAAAGCCCTACTAGTGCGGAAAAATTTCGTCTACTAGTTGAACTAGTAAGGCCGAAAATACGCCAACTAGTGCAACTAGTGGGCATTTTGCCTTCTACTAGTTGAACTAGTAGGCATTTTGGCCCTTACTAGTGTCACTAGTAAGGTCAAAACCACCTTACTAGTTGAACTAGTAGACATTTTGGGTCTTACTAGTTCGACTAGTAGACATTTTTGGCCTTACTAGTGTCACTAGTAAGGTCAAAAACACCTTACTAGTGTCACTAGTACACATTTTGCCTCTTACTAGTTCAACTAGTAAACATTTTTGGGCCTTACTAGTGTCACTAGTAAGGCCAAAAACGCCTTACTAGTGCAACTAGTGGGCATTTTGGGTCTTACTAGTTCTACTAGTAAGCATTTTTGGCCTTACTAGTGCCACTAGTAAGGCAAAAAAGGGCCCAACTAGTGCAACTAGTGGACATTTTGCGTTCTACTAGTTCAACTAGTAGACGCTTTTGGCCTTACTAGTGTCACTAGTAAGGCCAAAAACGCCTTACTAGTGCAACTAGTGGACATTTTGGCTCTTACTAGTTCAACTAGTAAACGCTTTGAGCCTTACTAGTGTTACTAGTAAGGCCAAAAGACCCCTACTAGTGTAACTAGTGGACTGCATGCAAATGAAATAGGCGGGACAATGACAAAATCCTGAGTCATGACTGGTTGGTATTTTGAATTTTGAATCGAAGAGCCAATAGAAGGCCTCGATTTAAGCTTCTGCCCCACCTCCTCATTAGGTTGTGTGCAACTAGTGCAACTAGTGGACATTTTGGCTCCTACTAGTTCTACTAGTAGACGCTTTTAGCTTTACTAGTTCAACTAGTAAGGCCAAAAACGCCTTACTAGTGCAACTAGTAGACATATTGGCTCCTACTAGTTCTACTAGTAAACATTTCGAGCCTTACTAGTGTCACTAGTAAGGTCAAATCCACCTTACTAGTTGAACTAGTAGACGTTTTGGCTCCTACTAGTTCTACTAGTAAACATTTTGGGCCTTACTAGTGTCACTAGTAAGGCCAAAAAGACGCCTACTAGTGTCACTAGTAGACTTTTTGGCTCTTACTAGTGTCACTAGTAGACATTTTGGCTCCTACTCGTTCAACTAGTAAGGCCAAAAGACGCCAACTAGTGCCACTAGTAGACGTTTTGGGTCTTACTAGTTCTACTAGTAAGCATTTTCGGCCTTACTAGTGTCACTAGTAAGGCCAAAAGACGCCAACTAGTGTCACTAGTAGACGTTTTGGCTCCTACTAGTTCGACTAGTAAGCATTTTCGGCCTTACTAGTGTCACTAGTAAGGCCAAAAGACGCCAACTAGTGTCACTAGTAGACGTTTTGGCTCCTACTAGTTCTACTAGTAAGCATTTTTGGCCTTACTAGTGACACTAGTAAGACGTTTGGCCTTACTAGTTCGGTCTAGACGTCCACTAGTGCGTCAAAAAGCCGACTAGTTGGGAAATTTGTCCTACTAGTGCGGCGCTCGGCCTTACTAGTACGGCTTTTGCGCGAACTAGTTGAACAAAAGTTGTACTAGTTGCTGAAAAAGCCTTACTAGTAAGAGTTTTTGTTGAACTAGTACGAGCGAGTAGCGAACTAGTGCGCCAAAATGTCCAACTAGTACTGACAAAGACCGAACTAGTACAGGACACTGACGTTTGATATCAAGGATATCTAATAAATGCTCAAAAGGCTTTCCATAAGTACAACTTTTGTCCAACTAGTTCGCGCAAAAGCCGTACTAGTAAGGCCGAGCGCCGCACTAGTAGGACAAATTTCCCAACTAGTCGGCTTTTTGACGCACTAGTGGACGTCTAGACCGAACTAGTAAGGCCAAACGTCTTACTAGTGTCACTAGTAAGGCCAAAAATGCTTACTAGTAGAACTAGTAGGACCCAAAACGTCTACTAGTGACACTAGTAAGGTGTTTTTGACCTTACTAGTGACACTAGTAAGGCCAAAAATGCTTACTAGTTGAACTAGTAGGAGCCAAAACGTCTACTAGTGACACTAGTTGGCGTCTTTTGGCCTTACTAGTGACACTAGTAAGGCCGAAAATGTCTACTAGTAGAACTAGTAAGAGCAAAAACGTCTACTAGTGGCACTAGTTGGCGTCTTTTGGCCTTACTAGTTGAACTAGTAGGAGCCAAAATGTCTACTAGTGACACTAGTAAGAGCCAAAAAGTCTACTAGTGACACTAGTTGGCGTCTTTTTGGCCTTACTAGTGACACTAGTAAGGCCCAAAATGTTTACTAGTAGAACTAGTAGGAGCCAAAACGTCTACTAGTTCAACTAGTAAGGTGTTTTTGACCTTACTAGTGACACTAGTAAGGCTCGAAATGTTTACTAGTAGAACTAGTAGGAGCCAATATGTCTACTAGTTGCACTAGTAAGGCGTTTTTGGCCTTACTAGTGACACTAGTAAAGCTAAAAGCGTCTACTAGTAGAACTAGTAGGAGCAAATATGTCCACTAGTTGCACTAGTTGCACACAAGCTAATGAGGAGGTGGAGCAAAAGCGTGAATCGAGGCCTTGCATTGGCTGTTCGATTCAAAATTCAAACTGAAAACCAGTCATGACTCGGGATTTTGCCTTTGTCCCGCCTGATTCATTTGCATGCAGTCCACTAGTTCAACTAGTAGACGCTTTTGGCCTTACTAGTAACACTAGTAAGGCCAAAAGCGTCTACTAGTTGAACTAGTAGAAGGTAAAATGTCCACTAGTTGCACTAGTAAGGCGTTTTTGGCCTTACTAGTGACACTAGTAAGGCCAAAAGCGTCTACTAGTTGAACTAGTAGAACGCAAAACGTCCACTAGTTGCACTAGTTGGGCCCTTTTTGCCTTACTAGTGACACTAGTAAGGCCAAAAATGCTTACTAGTCGAACTAGTAAGACCCAAAATGTCTACTAGTTCAACTAGTAAGGTGTTTTTGGCCTTACTAGTTGAACTAGTAGGAGCCAAAATGTCTACTAGTGACACTAGTAAGAGCCAAAAAGTCTACTAGTTCTACTAGTAGGCGTCTTTTTGGCCTTACTAGTGGCACTAGTAAGGTCAAAAATGCTTACTAGTAGAACTAGTAAGACCCAAAATGTCTACTAGTTCAACTAGTAAGGTGTTTTTGGCCTTACTAGTGGCACTAGTAAGGTCAAAAATGTTTACTAGTAGAACTAGTAAGAGCCAAAACGCCCACTAGTCGCACTAGTTGGCGTATTTTCGGCCTTACTAGTTCAACTAGTAGACGAAATTTTTCCGCACTAGTAGGGCTTTGTGCCGAACATGTAAAGAGTTTGTCCGAACATGTAAGAAATTTTTCTTACATGTTGGCCATTTTGTCTTACTAGTTCGGCAAAACGGCGCACTAGTACGCGACTGCGCGCAACTAGTACGACTTTTCTTTAACATGTTGGCCATTT
>SEMN01001655.1:0-35412 GCA_005408345.1 Macquaria australasica
AGCTGAAACCATACAACTCGGTCAGGAGCCCAGAGAAACACTTGTTTTGTCAACATGCCCAGGAACTACTACTACTGCTGAGGATGAGGTGGATTTGGGATTGTGGAAGCTGAAACAGGCTTTGTGTGAAAAGTGGCAAGAAAAAAATAAAAAGAGGACCATGATACATTGTGGTCTCTATACCAAAGGAGCCAAACCTAGCCAACAAGACCTGCATGAGAAAGTTGTCATTGGTGGTGTTTTTCATCTCATTTTACTAGCGCTTGTTTTTGATTTAGATTCTTTTACATACATGCATGTGCAGGGGATGTTTGCTACAGAGGAGTTTGGCTGCCTCAGGGTGCCACCTAGTGACTTAAATATACATAACAATGGGGAAAAATAATGAAAGTAGACAGAGAAAATCCCTCCTTTGCACATCCAAAAAAAATCACTGTTTTTGATGCCAATCTTTTGTGTTATTTGAGCATTTGAGTAATTATGTACAGTGCCACATCATCTCCTCTAAACAGAGTTATGAAGATTTAAAAGAGCTATTGTATTCACTTTGTTTGATGTTTATTGTTAAATGTTTCTTGTATTGTCTTACTGTTTTTGATTGAAAATGATCTGACTACAACAAAAGGCACATAATAACACTGCTAACTTGAACCAGATTAAGATCTGTAAGCTGATTACAGAGGTTGTCTGTAACTGTAACTTGCCCTGAAGTGTCAGATGAAAATACAAGTGTTTCTTACATAACTCCTCTGTTGCTGAGTTTTTTGCATTCTGTGCAACGTGTTGCAATTGACTGCGGTATGAGGCGTACTCGTATATACATCATGTTTAGGGTTTTGTCCTATATGATGGGTCACACAGGAACTGGCACTATAACAGTTATTAATCATGCATCTTAATCATTTCAAACATCTTGGCACATCTTCTGGTTATATTTAGGAGGCTATAGGTTACTTAATAACCATGGCTAGATATAATACATTTAATGCATTTTTAAAATGTTTCTGGAGTATAGGCTACCTCTGAGATGATGCATACAGCTTGTAGAAAAGTATTTCTGGTAGCAATTTCACAGTGGGGAAATCAGACAAACTGGATCATGTTAGCTCTGTCCTAATTTCATACTAATTTTCAGTATGTTGTGCTTCAAAGAGGTGACAACAGGAAATATATTCAAAGATGTCAGTATGCATACAAAATCTGCTTGATTTTTGAATGTGCTGTTGATGGACACTATTGTCCCACAATGCAATGCACAAAGGAAATGGAGGAGCCGCTTGCAACTGCAAATAATCAAACCTAATTGCAGATGGTGGTGATAAAGGTCCAGGAAGACATCAGAAAACAAAAAGGTAAATATCTAGGGCTGCAACTTACAATCATTTTCAGCATTGATTAATCTGTTGATTATTTTTTTGCTATTAATTGTTAGACAGTACAGTGCCAAAAAAATAATGTTCTCAGAGCCTAAGGTGACATCTTCAGGTTGCTCGTTTTGTCTGAACAGTCCAAAATATATTCAAAATATATTAAATTTACAATGATTAAAAAACAAAGAAAAGTAGCAATAGCTAATCCTCACATTTAAGAGGCTCGAGCAAGAAAATGTTCAACATTTTTGCTTGATAAGTGAGGATTAATTGATACCATTGTCAAAATGGTTTCTGTCAGTCTACTCATCAATTAATCAACTAAGCATTTCAACACTAATTTTATATTTTGCTTTCTCTTTGTGCAGTTTAATTGATAGTGACCTTCAAAAGTTGCAGTTTGATTGACGTCCATCCATACACATTTTGTATTATTTTAATATTGGTACAAAAGTACATTGTTATCTTGAATACAAAAGTATTAAAATAAGTATTAGAGTGTAGTCTGGAATTGGGACACAGCTATTGTTCCATGGAAGTGACCATTGCCATCTGGTGGTGTTGAGACATCATTACACTTTTCCTATCCACATCAACTTAACAATTTTATGATGGTGAAGCTTTTAGACTTGGTTTAATGCTCTGATGCTCAGGCTGGTTATTTGAGTTTAGTAACATACATGATACATTACATACATTGGAGGCCAGTGCCTGTAAGTGCCAGTTCCCATATAATCCACCAGCGTCTGTTCCGAACCAAAGGAAAAGTATTGGTGTTTCCACTGCTATGGAAAAAACTCAGCTTCACTGATCAGTCTGATTAGCTGCTTATCTAACCTGCCACTATACCCACCTCAGACTGCTGGGATGTTTGTCTCATCTGTAGAGCTACATACAGTGAAGGCGTATTAGCATATTATATAACCTTTTTGGTAATACAATTACAGAATATCAATTTTGAAGAGGTTAACATATAGAATCTGACACCAAAGAAATGTTTGTTTTTTTTGGTGTCAGCTAAAACTGATTAAATGCTATAGTATCCTCTCAATTTCTCAATTATTGATTTATATTTCAAACCATCTTTTTACAGAATAGTTTTCCCTTAAGTAGTAGCCTATATGCCCTGTACTCCTTAAGCTCTTTATCCAAAAATGTACTTTCAACTCCCTGGTGTAAACTGAGAACGTGGCACTGTGATGGAGAGACAAGCTCACAAAAGGTGAGAGAAACAGCCTAACAGGTGCAGAAAATCCAAAACCACGGAGCAAAAGGCTTATTCTGATAATCCCATTTGAAAGAATTCAGGCAGATTGCTACAATTACGGCAATCCACTCTCAGATGTCTGACCTCGCTGCAAACAGACGGCTTGTTTTTTTGGTGAAGTAATTCCTGCACTGTGGAGATTCATCCAAACCCCATCAACAGGAATATTCATGGGCCTAAATAATGATTGAGTTAGACACAGTCCTACATGTTTATAGTTTTAAATGAGATTTTGGCAAGACCGAAAGTCTAAAGAATAAAACAAAAACTCTGACTTAAGAAATGAACTCCTTATGCACAAAATGCTCCCATACACACACCCAGGAGTGGACAAAATAATAGGAACACCTTCCTGTATTCCAATTTAACAACACCACAAACTATATCTTCAAAAATGTCACTGAGATGAGCCAAATATACAGGTACTGAACATGAATCTTTACAAAGACTGAGATTGAAAGTTTATTTCTGAACTTGGAAACAGCATGTGTTTTTGTCAACTGATGTTTTCGAGATCAAGAATTGACTTTTAATCTCAATCTTTAAGCCAACATGGACAGTAAGTCCTTAAAGTGGTCAGAAAAAATAAGGAAATTCAAACATGTAGATTTTCATGATATCTGCTGATGACCAACTTCACAAATATTATCTTTCTTGCAGGGATGTTGGAGAGATATTTTATTATATTATAGCCTAAGGTGTTTCTGCAATTGTGTCCCACTCCTGCATATTCCCATGATTTCCCTACACTTGTATGAATATGACTGACTTGTATTAGTATACTAGCTTTGTTGTGTTGTTTGTATTCTTTTAAATTGTATTCATTATTAAAAATTATAAAGTAGTTCTGTCTCATTCTGTCTGTAAAGTAGCCTCCTATAGGGCTCATCAGCCTCTGTATAGCTGCCGTTACGTTCTGCATACAGCCTGGACACCTTACGCACGGCTGGGTCTCCACCTCCTCCAGGTGCGTTACCTGTGACACACCTGGAGAGGGACTGGCACCAGTAAAACCAGACCACTGGCTCCACTTCATGCCTGTCAACTCCAAGTAATCAGCTTCCCAGATATGTCGATGCGTTGTCGAGATTGTATTTTAACATGGTCTGATTTACATTACGCGCAATGAATGTCACATGGGGTTTGCTGACGGTTTTGAGTGTGGTGTGCCACACCGAGTCAAGGTGCTCACCGACCTCTTACTACAAGAACTGCTGGATTCGACGCTTTCCTGGGATTTTCATCGACATCGAGGAGTCTCAGAGGAGAGGAGCGCAGCTTTTGAAGTATTACCAGGAGGAGACCGCGCTGAAATGCAGTCGCACCTGTTGCCTTACGAGAAATTGTAAGTAATGCTTCTTAATCGGCGTAAAAGACACACAAATATAGAACCTACTTTTCCTTTTCGTCCATTTGTTATAACGGTAGCCTACATTATGCCTCCACTGATCCACTACATGTATCCCACCCTGATTTATCGTCTTTCCTCTTGCAGTTTCCTGTAACCTGGCCATATTTCACTATGATACCACTCAAGAAAACGTGAACTGCTTCCACCTGCACTGTCCAACACTGGAGAGCTGTATTCTCAGCCACAGAGGCAACGTTGTTCTGTACAATGTCACAAAAGGTAAGTAAAGTAAAGGGTACTTAAAATGTCTTTCAGTACTCCAATTCACAATAATGTTGTCTGGTTATATTTTTTAGAATTTGTCCCTGTATGCATACAGACTCCAGCCTGGGCCTATTACATTCTCAAGAAATTTTATACATTTTCACTACAAGAAACATACTTGCTGCATTTCTACTACTAATACTAGACCTATCAGTTATGAAAAGTAAGTAAGCAGTAAATTTACTGGAGTACTTAAGTACTATTTTGAGGTACTTGTATTTTGCTTGAGTATCCCCATTTTCTGCCACTTTATACTTCTACCCTACTGCATTTCAGGGGGTAATATTGTACATTTTACTCCACTACATTTATTTAGTTACCAGTTACTTTGCAGATTCAAATTTTACACACACAATTTGTGATTATCACCACTTCTACAACAATAAAACGCTACCTGCACACAAAAGCATCAGTAATAATAATCCAATAGTATAATAATAGTACAGCACTTATAGGAAGCATTTTTTCCTGCATAACAAGTACTTTTACTTCGAATACTAATGTTTAAGAGAATCTGATTTTAAATGCAGGACTTTTTCCTGTAACGGAGGATCTGAATACTTCTTCCAACAATTAGATCAACTAATACTTAACGGTTACTGTTAATGAAATAATTTAATTCTTATAAAAAATTTATTCATAATTGAAATGTTAGACACATTAAAAAAACGGTTTAACTATGGCAGCAAAAAGTGAATAAACTAAATAACAAAAACATAGGAGAGTCATGGCTCAAGAATTTCTTTGTTCCCTAGGTGTGGATCCCGACCTGTTGGTGTTTGGAAAATACTTCACCTCCAACGTACGCGTGTTACCCCACTATTACAGTCGAGTCAACGCCTCAGAGCCGCTGCCCTCAGACAAACGCCAGTTCATTCATCCACCTCCGCCCGCTGCACTGCCTCTGACTTCAGCACCCACGCTTAAACCCCCCGCCACAGCGAGCAGAGTGCTCACCACTACCACCACCACGCTGCAGAGCACCAGTCAGCCTTCAACAGTTCCCACAACTACAGCTGCCTTATCTTCCACTCCAAAGACTCCACTAGCTTCAGGGAACCATGCACAAACAACAACCCCGACCACCTCCACCACTTCTCTTGCACCCAGCTTTACTTCGCCTCCGTCATCCAACACAGCAACCACCCACAGCCCTTACAATCCCAAGACCACTCCTGAATATTCTACCACAACTGCACAGCCCTCCACATCCCCTACCCATCATTACACCGCCACCTCCTCCCAGTTGGCCACCAGCCCTCCAACTTCCACAGCCCTTATGGGCAATATAGAGAGCAGCAAACAGTACCCCAATAACACCAATGGCAGCCTGGGAAGGAACCACACTGCAGGCAGTGAGGGAGGCCAGGGTGTCAGTGGAGAGGACACCTTTGGGGGTTTGGGACCTGGGTGGCATGTGGCCGCTCACACCTTGCTGGTTGCAGTGGCCATCTGCATCACAGTGCTGCTGAGCTGCTGCTGCTCCATTCTGCTGGTCGTAAGCTGGAGGGGTCAGAGGAAGAGGATGGGACGCTACCGAACATCGTGGCGAGGGAAAAGAGGCTCCATGCGTCTGATAAAGTACGTGCTGGTCAGAGAAAACACCTGAAAGTGAGGTTAAAAGTGTGCTGGAACTGACATTTGTCTTTTGTTTACAGTAATGTTTTTAATGAAGGAATCCAGGATGAAGACATTTAACATAAATTAGACTTTGTACCATTATATTTTTGTAAAACAATAGTTTTCACATACTGGATTATTTTAATAGCAAGGCCATTGCTTTATATTTCTTTATTTTAAGCATATAGGGATGAAAATGTAGTTAGTCAACCGATGCATTGAGGTTACAATTCTGTATATTTAAACTTAACAGGCAGAGGTATTTTATGGCTTAGATGAGATTACCCAATACATAGTTGCCATGATTTTGGTTTCACTTGTGACGCAATGACTTTCGACAGAAGAGACAAACTCAGCCAATGCTTTTGACCACAGCAATTTGCCTCAAGAAAGACGATATGATGTCCATTTGGGTGACCTACATTTTGATGTACTTCAGTGAGTTTCAACTGATGTTGATGCCAAACCTCAAGGACTCTGGCCAGTTGTCTATGCTGGTCTTAAGTGGGACTTATTGGGCACATCCAGAAAAAAAAAGGAGACAATTCAAGAGTTGTTCAGATTGTCAACAATGTGTGATGATGGACTACTTTTTGCCTTGTGGCCTTCGGTGTTTAACCCTCCTGCAGTCCAGCACATCTCCTCAGAGCATTGGGTTTCTTCTGACCTAAAAGTGCACGGACCACAGACCAAAACTCCTTAAGAAGGGTGAGGTACTTTTCAACAACCTGCGGCTGAAAGCATCCTTTCACTGGGGTGCCGCTCCTCGACCTGACAGTGACGAGTGGGGCTGGGAGCTGAAGCTGGGCTGGGAACTGACTGAAAGGGGCTTTCATTACATAAAAGCTTTAACCATCATGCTTAAAAACTTCACACAACGCTCCAACTTCAAAGACAGAACACACTTAACATACATTAGACTTTTATTTTTGTATTAAAGACAGCATTATACACCTGATATGACAGTGAATTTATTTTGAGAAATAAATACATTAGTTGAGACCCTCAAGGTTGTAATATCCTGATGCATATTGGAACCGTAATTGTCTTTTAGTAATCTGTTGTTTGTGTTACTAGTGCATACAAATGTTCTTGTGGATCCCATTACAGGTCCCTGCTGCTCTTGGTCACCATCTTCATGTAAATACATTTGTGCATTAAGCTGCATTACAGGTTGAGTACTTTCTTGACGGCCTCTTTGTACTGCAGCATGGTGCTCTCGTTCTCTCCTTCATTCTTCAACCTTGTGACAGAGTCCTTATACTCCTGCACCTCTCTTCTTCCCAGCAGCTGCTCTCGCACTTCCCCGTCTTCTCCTTCCCCGGCCACTTTCATGCGCACCAGCACATCCAAGAGATTCCTTTGGGACGGGCTGTCCTCCCAGCTATACTCCTCCATGTCTTCCACAGTCTTCTCAGCCTCCCAGGCCTCTGTTTTCTGAAGAATGAGAAAAACAGAACACAGCCGTTACCTTTACACGCAGACAGCAAATGGAAGATTTATCCAACCTGACTTAAAACTGGGTTGTCTGTAGCATTAGATTTGAACTGTATATGTGTGGTACAGCAATTACGTCACACTAATCTATGAACATAGTGCTAAAGGCGAAGATGTTTGTTTTTTCTGCATTTTTTTAGGGATCGTTCTCTAGTTTGGAACACAGCATGGCAACATATGTAAAATATGGGGGTCCTTGGTCACCCCTCACCCCTTCTTTGATGCTCCTCTCACAGAGATAGTATTTCTCTATATGTAGTGCTCCGTCCGCTGCCTGTCTAGCTGTCATCACATTCCCTTGAGAACAATACGCACCATTGTGCAGCAGCTTAAAGCAGGGCAGCGACAGAGCCTCAGCTCTGCTGCTCTCCAGGTGTTTGAGGTTAATGACCATCATTACCGCTATACATATCTGATCCACATAACATCCCGTCTGGAACAAGTCCAGGCCCTAGTGAGGAGCACTAGATACTTGGGGATAGATCAGTAGCTTAGTTTTAGATCAAACCATTTTTCGCAGTGTGCCTCGCTACAACAAAGAAGGATCTGCAGATAATCCTCATACGTTGAGGTTATAACATTTGATTTTAAGAGGGAAAGTTTAGTCATACTTAAAGGGTAACTCTGGTATTTTTAAACCTGGCCTCTATTTTTACAAACATTGGGGTCTAAATGACTAATAGTTACCACAAGTTTTTGAATTGGTCCAGTAGATCACTTCAGCCGGCATCCACGAACGAGATGCAATGGCTGCAATGTAATCCTTTGGGGCAATTGCGCTCGTGAAAAGTACGTCCACTAAAAGTACTTGTTTTTGCCACTGACAAGCTCAGATTGTTATTCGAAGTGTCTGACAACATTATGGAAAGGATCCCTACAGAGACGGACCTTTTTGTTAAAGAGTAAGATCCTTTTTGTTTAACCAGAAACGGAAGTCTCGCTCAAGGAAAAGTCTTGCTCTGAAATCTCATGAGATTGAGTTGTTGCAGGAAGACGACAGTGGAAACGTGAGTCAGAGTTGTAGAGAAGAGTTTACATAGAGGAACTGCTAGCAAGAATTTATTTCCAAAGTCATGACTGAATATTTAGCTGATTTCAACAATGTAGATGAGGCATCTGAATTCGATGGCCATCCCTATTTATTTGAGCCAGAGTATACGGATCTTCCTGCAACAACTCAACCTCTTGCGAGATTTCAGAGCGAGATTTGTCCTTGAGTAAGACTTCTGTTTCTGGATAATAAAATGGATCATACTCTTTAACAAAAAGGTCCATCTCTGTAGGGATCCTTTCCATAATGTTGTCACTTCGAAAAAACAATCAGCCTGGCGGTGGCGAAAACAAGCACTTTTAGTGGACATGGGCACAATTGCCCCAAAGGATTACGTTGTAGCTATTACAGCTGGTTTCACGGATGCCGGCTTAGTCAATCTACTGGACCAATTCCAAAACTTTTGGTAACTATTAGTCATTTAGATCCCAAAATTTGTAAAAATAGGGCAGAGGTTTAAAAATACCAGAGTTACCCTTTAACAAAAAGGTAGACTATACTTACAATTTAAGGTAAATGTTAGTTGCAAAGTTCCAACTTTCTTCCTGATGCTGTTGTGGGTTTAATACAATATGCAAAATCAAATAATGGAAAGTGTTGACAGTAGTGTCACCATGTCTGTTCTTGCATCCATCACTAAGTAGTTTGGTCAACAGACAAAATATTTCAGAACTTGCCAGGAGACAAATGGCCACCTTCTTTCCAATCATGTTTATGCCAGATAACATTTATATTTTCAGTTAGGGGAAAGGACAGGTGAAGGCACAAACGCCTCTCTTCCCTCCATGTTGGAGGCACCTTTGAGCAGTTGGCCCCATCACTGGCCTGGATTAGCACACACTGGAATTAGCAGGGATGGTCTGTCTCCTTGAGTGGGGAGATTAAATCACCACAGTGGATGCTAACAATTGGTCTCTTTGTGGGCTAGTGTTACAACCTGAACGCCACGCCACTCTCACAGCTTCCACAAGCCTGCTGGACAAGCACTGTGCCTTCCATTGTGTGTCCAAAAGGCTAGTGGACAGTGTTCTGCGTCCTGGCTCGGACACCTTTCCCCGAATGAGAGATTTTTTTTTTAATGTGAATAAGCCATGACGGGAAAAGCTCCTAAAGGCAAAGGGGGGGTTTTCTTTTATGTGGCTGGCACCTTGTGGCAGACGTCTCTGATGTGGCATGGTTGGCTTAATGTGAATGAGTATCAGGGTCAACACCTGATAGGGGAGTCTGTTTTCCCCTCATCGGTGGGGAAATGTCAACTGGACAATGCTGCTGTTTGCCATCCTGCTGCCCATTCATGTCTGATACCTCCCTAATGGGCTTAGTCTCTCAGATCGCAGAGCTAGATGGACAAGAATTCCCCTGGTAAAAGGGACTGTGCCATGTAGCCATATGTAAATGTCACCACAGATGCAGATGAAAAAATAAAAATCTTTAACAGAATACTTTTTTGACAATAACAATATTTTTTGTAACTTTTTTGTAGAATATTTAATTCCTGAAATATAATGTTAGTACTAATTTTCCTCGTATTTTTACAAAATCTTAATGCACGCCATTGTGATATTCCAATGACAGTTCAGCTAACACCAACCTGTAAAGTTAGGTCTTGACCATCAAAATCAACACAACTTAACTTATCCCTGTAAGGGAAATGGTACGCAGCAGTTCGCCACCAGGCTCAACAGATACACAAACAAACGATAAGGGAAGAAAGAAAAAGAAAAATGTTAATCATAAAACTAAAAGCAAAGGCTATAAGTTTAAAAACTATGTGGAATTGGTAATAAATACATTAACAAATATCTAAAAAAACAATCTACAAAGACTGGAACCTCTAGTCACAGAAGTAGTCTCCCTGCTCACTACGCCACTGTTATCCAAACGCATTATTTTGCCGTATCTATTTCATATAACAAATGTTTAGTTTAGGCAACACCTTTGATAACATTAGCTTCTCACTGATACAAGTGAATTACACCACCTAATAAATAAAATGAGGGTTCTGTAGTTAATGCAGGCTCTGTGATACCCTTTATATATTGCATGCTGCAGAGAATCAGACCAGGTGTTATCATTCATCTGATCTCAAACAAAACCTCTCAAAAGGGTAAACACACTGACGTGACAGCAGGTCATCGGTACAAGTAATGCAACCAGCCTTTCAATAAGGGGATACTTGTTGAAAGAAGACAAAAAGGTCAGTAAACAAAAAGAGAGAGACGGAGGAAAAGACCAAAGTCACAGGAGACTTGCGACGAGTGGACAGAGGTGTCCCAGCTAAGCCCTGGTAGAGCTGGAGTTAGGAGTAAGGTAGGGGCTGAGCATGGATCTTTGAATAGCATGGCTGAAATAGTCTGATAGACTAAACAGGCAGCTTTGTTAATACTCCATTAATCACTCTGACAGTGGCTTTTGGGTAGGGACAGTATTTTTCTTTATCCTGTCATTGTGAATGAAGACAGAAATCGGTTCAGTGGACACAGAGAAAAAACATTTTCAACTCACCCAAGACTCGTGGTAAAGGACAGTTAGCAGGTACAGGGCATAGTCAAGATTCTGCTGTTTCAATGGGCAGCTGGCAGAGGGAGGGAGGCAGGAAAAGACAAAAGGGAAGAGAGTTTAAGGGCGTTTGTTTTATTTCCTCACTTTAGAATTAGGTATAGTGAACACTAAGGAAGGAGTGTTTACCTGTCAGTTCTGACGGTGAGGATATCCGTATCTTTGCAGTATCTCTCACCAACAAGTTTGAGCATTTTCTTGCGTGCATGGTCATCCAGATTCAAACTGGACAGCTTTACCTGTGAGGGCAATGACACAATTACATTACCACAAGAGAAACAAAATAGTTTAGGAACTAGTTTTTCCATATTAAGCTTTGCGATGTAAAAAGAAATACACAAAAACAAAAAGATTTGGGCAGATGTGATTTCATTATGTGCTATATGTCCTGCCTCTACTAAACTAACCTATACAGAGCTTTGATTGTGTTGATTAAAATACTATACTTTTTACAGATGATGCTGTGGCCCGGACCAACCCCTAAGCCCCTTTTGTAATGGGTAGATGGAAAACAAGAGATTATTCCTTGATTACATTGTTTTTCATGGCTCCTCTGACTTATATAAATTGTACAATGCAACGTAAAGGCATTTATAAGTAATACAAGGTACATGTGAAAATGTATTCTGTGTGCTAACCCTCATGCACTGACAGCACAAAGGTGAGGTCACTTAGAAGTGGTTAGAAAAAATGTGCACAAAGATGGTAAAAAGTGGTTAAGTTTGTTGCCTCTGGAACCACGTGTCCTGGTCCCGGATCAAACCCGGCCACAGATTTTGTTTCCAGGATTTTCCTCAGTCTACCTGTCTACTTTCACCCTGTCTAAATAAACAAAATAAAAAGTAAAAGGCAACGCTATGACATCCATTTATCATTCAAAGATTGAATGAGTTTTTTGTTAAACTCATAATGTGGTCTTGGTCCACTTGTTCTAGACCTAACTGTGAGAGATTTGCTCTCCAATCTATCTCTAGGCCTAATCCACCTGGATTAATGTCTGAATAATTCCTACTATGCTGCTATAATCTAAGGCAAAGTGTCAGTGGAGCAGATGGCTGGTGACTAATTGTAAAAAATGACATGTCCAACTGGAAAAATTACATATTTGTCAAAGGTGGTTGAAATTCCTGATTATCTGTGTTGTAAGGCAAGATTTCTTTTGACATGTTTTCAGAGCGAAAAAGATAAACTTGTGAAAACATGTAGACTCATCCAAGAAACAAAAATAGGTTTTGCAGAGCAGAACAGTATTCTTGTTCATGTGTGGAAAATAACATGAGCAGAAAAGAATAATAGGTGAAAAAGAACAGCTTTCTTATTTATAATATTTCAGACAGATGAGGGACTTTTTCAGCCACCAAGGAAATTGTGTTTTGCTCCTTTCTGCCATTTACATCATCCTGTGCAATCCTGTAAAACAATGGGGCCAACACATTCACACAGAAGTAAGTTATTGTGAAAACTAGAAAATATTAGGTACATTTTGCAAAAGGTACTGTATTGTTTGTGACCCATGTGGAAAATCTCTGAATTGCCATTTGCTTAGTCTGTTAAACTGCTATATTTAATAACTTCTTCTAAGTTCTTAGATGGAATTTTAAGTGTGAATCTTATTTTTTCAAGGATTGTGGTTGTTACGCGTTTACATGTATAGTTCTAGTCTGTGGGGAGGATTGCATATTGATGGATTAGTGAAAGGGGGTGGGGATTAAGAGGAATATCAAAATGTCCCAAAAAACATTTTCTTTTTTCTGTGAAAGTATGAAGTTGTTAAAAAATAAACACATTTCCAAAAGATACTAAGAACTTAAACTGACACAAGAACACAACATGTAAAATTATTCTCTAGGGGTGTAATCTCTATGTAGACTTGATGGCATAATTTGTTAGGTTTGAGGTCACTGGACAATGTCTCTGTAGATAAATCGCAGAGACATGATGGCGATTATGCATCCCTGTAAATCTCTAATCTCAGGTTTCTCCATACTTGACTTTCTATACATGGATGAAACCCAGTTAAAGCCAAAATCATCAGGTCACAACCTTTTTATAGAAACTGTAAAGAAAAAAAAATAGAACAGCAGGGAAACTCACTTTGAGATGAACGACACGAGCTGAAGGGTTTCTGACAGATGGGCCGGCAGACACGTAGTCTGTGCTTTCTACTTTGATGGGGAAGTCCTCGTCACATTTGGCATCAGTGTCCAAGGCAGAGGGCCACTCGGTACAAAACGCTGACAGCAGAGAAAGACATCTTTACACCCTGCTAAATAAGCCTATATATTTGTGTCAAAGTATATAATAACAATATGTAGCTACACAACACCACAAAATAAGAAATCAATTAAACAAAAAAATTACGTTTCAGAGCTTCGCAGTGTTTCTTGATGGCTGCCGGTGTCAAATGCAGGAAATTTGGTATCTGAAAGAGATTGAGTGAGAGATTATGTGAATTTTCCAATGTACAACTGACATGAAAATGTCCAGGAGTCTTAATATGTACATCCCAGAAAGTGTAAAGCAAAACTCACATTGTAGACACAAAATTTTTGTGTTACATCTACAAAAATGACTTAATACTAGATTTCAGAATACACTTGTTTTAAAGGGTATGGTAAACAAAGTCGAAAAGAAAATGTATCCTCTTCCTTCTTTGAGTAAAGGATATTATATAATATATAACACATAAAATCATATAATATATTCTATGTTGACATCAAATAAAATTCTCATAGGTCATATTATTGGCTTGTGTTTTGACAAAAGCGCAGTATCTATGAGATACGGTTAAAAAAAGTAAAAAGTTTCAAGAATCAAACATAAGCAAGGGATGCACAGCAGCAGTTTAGCCCCTCATGGCAGAGCGAGAGAATGAATATCATTAGGCTGCACGGCAGAGCTCCAGCTGTGATGGGTGAAAGTAGTGGATCTGCAAGTGGCTCGAATCCAGATGGAGCAGCTGGTGTCTGGACACAGCAGCTCAGTAATCCGGGCACCGACTCAGAGCCATCAGAGCCATGCAGAGCAAGCAAGTGCTCCATCAGTACTGCAAGAGCACTGGCCTGCTACAATTAACTCAACTAAGATATACAGATAGGATACATACAGATACAGTCTACGGTCAACTGGTTAAACTTAATGTGTAGAAATATTTTGAACCATGTGCAAATAGCCCTAAAACTTAATTTAGTGCTTAATGCATTAGTATTTGTAGTCCTTCGTCTATTTATTATTGTTGTCTGAGGAGGTAATCACCTGTTTTTCTTGTTTCTTCTTTAATTCCTAAAACTTCAAGCACCCTTGTGCATTAAAATGTATCCTTATGATAGTCCTCCTAGAGAAGCTAATTACAAGATCGCAACCTTTATAATGTTTATAATGTTATTAACACACAAGCTAGTTCTCCTATACTGGAAAACCCCACAGCCTCCCAGTCACATTTTATGGTTAAGAGATGTCATACAGCAATTAAAACTAGAGAAACTCAGGTTTATACTTCGTAGTTCTGCCGACAAATTTGAGATAATGTGGTGTCCCTTCCTGGACTACGCCAAATCTAATCTTTAAATCTCCTCATATGTAACTTACAGTCATTGTCATTACTTTTGGACACACCACATCAATGAATCTTTTCATATTGAATTCTTAAGCAACTTGACCCCGCCCCCCCTTTGTCCTTTTCGCTCTTTTGTTTGTCAAAAACAAAAATGTTATTTGCATTGAACTTATCTGTAAAACTGAAAAACCAATAGACACAATAAACAAAAAGTATCCTTATGCTGTGGTTCCATGAAAGTAATGGGGTCTGACCTTGATCAGCTCCAAGTTGCCCTTCTTTTCTGGAGGAACGCCTCCATTCACAGGGTAGCCCATCCTCACAGGTAGGGGGACGGAGCCCGGTCTGAAGGGGGCTGCTGCAGGATAAACTGCAGTCCAGTCCTGATCCACCGGCATCTTTTCTGTCCTGGGCTCCCCTGCCTGATACAAAACACAGAAGACAAAAGAAGCCTTTTTATTAGGAAACTGTGAGAAAATCCATGACTGTCCGTTGCAGAACCATGAAACCTCTCATAATTTTTTATTAAAACCATGAGTTTGAGTCTATTCAATCAGAAACTTAATCACATTTCTTATTGAATATCTTGTCTCATTTCAAATATGTGCATCTTGTTATAATCAGCCATGGAAAACAGACATAAAAGCTGCACACTTACATCTCTCCTGTGTTTTCTGGCAACGGATCCTCTACCGCCTCTTTCAGGAAAGCCTGAAATTGATTATATTTCAAGTTTAGCCACACGCACACATACTTTTTGAATGTGAAAATGCAGTATTCGTTTCTTGCTGCTAACACTGTTATCTGCAGATACAAGACACTTTAACCACCCGAAAAATCAAATTTCTCAAGTGCAATTTCTGTATTCATTTATCATATTTACTTTATTTGTGATTATTTGTATTTTCAACAATGCATTTACTCATAGATACCATGTATGTATGCTGTATATGACGGGTGTATTTTCCAGTATGGACTGTACGAAGAATATTGTACCTCTGTTTTATTTTTTGCATGCTTCTTGCTGTACTGCATATAGTAGATTAGAGATGAAAAAAATTAGCTGAATGGATGATCGATTTGTCGATGTACAGGTAAATAAAAGGCAACTATTTAGATAAGTCACTTTCTGTCATTTTTCAATCAAGCAATCCCTAGTTCCAGCGTTTTAATTGTGAGCATTTGCTGCCTTTTTTTGTTTTTTTGCCTTGAATGAAAGTTAATTGAATATATTTTATATATATTTGGATGACATCACTTTAGGCTTTAGGACATTGTGATGAACATGGTTCCCTATTTTCTGACATTTATAAGACCAAACAATGAATTAATTAAACAACAAGATAATCAGCAGATTCATGCATCTCATCTTCTATAACTTTATTTGAATTTCTTGTCTCATTCTTGTCTCATTGTGGGTGCCATCCGGGTATTTAGTGACCTAATGATCCAGTGAAGCCCCCACAAGGACCCAAGAGACTTTCCACACCTCAGTTTGGAGACAAAGACAAATTACTACAGTTACAAATTGATTTCTACGTGCAAACACTTGCTCGTCCGTCAGGTTAAGACACTATAACTGCTAAAGTAAGTTACATCGCTGTCAAATGACAGGAGGCATCTAAAGCATTTCGCTTAGCGTGCAGCTGTCTTACAGCGACAGTGAAACTCACCTTTATTTCCAGCGGGAGAGTTTATACACAAAGCCATCGCGTGTGTGACCCTGGTCACTGGTTTCCGAAGTCCAAGACCAGGAACATTTATTCGACCTAGGGACAGCAGAAACGCCCTGCCAGTGTGTGAAGCCATGCTGTTTTTCCCAGTGACCACGGAAGTCACCGAGGGACAGACCAAGAAAAATCTCAAAACGTTTAACTTGGCGCAGAGTGAGTGTTTAGTGCCCCCTACAGGTGAACACGGGTGTGGAGTCGTAGCTCACGATGTATGCTGGGATTTCACTCGGGCAGAAGTAATAATTTAATAAAGATGATTAGGAGAGGGTTAGGTTTTTTTCGTTAAGATTAATGGCAGCAACTTGTCTTCATTCGTATTTACATTAGCGTGGTCTTACATCCACGTGTGACCGGCGGCCTCAGCCAGCTGCTGCTTTTCGAAACTTGTGCTGTGTTCAGTTACCCCCGGAAAAATCACATTTCCGTGGTAGCGAGTCGTTAGAATGGCCCTGTGGCTATACGCCGTGAAAACACGCCCGGGCTAATGTAAGAATGAGGCACGAGCATGGTCTTGTTTTTGCTGAGAACCGGTTCTAACACACTTAAAATGTGTAAGGTCTGTGTTGTTATTACACTACCAGGGTGCTGAGTGGAGCATAGAGAGATCGCTTACATTTGAAGGAGTGGCGGGATTGTTGGACAGTGTGCATGTGCGGTACGTTTGCAAATAAGTTTGTCTTATTTTGTTGTGTTGTCGTTGGCCAGCAGCCAGCTTGTACAAAAACTAGCTCATTTCAGATGGGGATCAAACTAATTGGTGTTGTTTACTCTCCTTAGCACGTCTTTTGCTCTTGTAGTGGACAACTACAAGTTTATGCCATGGTGTTACATTACACAGGTATGGACCCAGTTTGATATTCACTGAGAAAACAATGCTCAAGTGCACTTTACCTGTCACATGGCCCCAGGTGGTGCTGTGTCAATGACTACATGACAAGACAGGGCCACAAGGTCACATAATAATGCAGGACCCACCTTGTTTGATAGTGTACCTTAGTATTGCGAATTCCTATAAAAATTGCAAATAATCAAATTATTCTACTTATGTTTTACTGTGTGCAACAAGGCCTTTTGGGGCCCCTGGAAGGCTGGGGCCCTAGGGCAGTTGCCCCGCGTTCCCTTGTTGGTAGCCTAATCCAGCCTTGCCAAAGTGATGCTGGACAGGGCCTAAATGTGTGAAAATAATAACAGAATGGCCTGATATTTCATTTTGGAAATCAAGTGACAACAAGGTTATTAGCAGTGAGAAATCCACATTGGGCATATAATGAAGTGTAATTAGTGTTGGTTTTTAATTTACCACCATAAATTACCACAATCACCAACATATGGTGGTAATAACGTTTACCATAATGTATAGATAGGTGAGAAACACTGAATATAATCAGAATGTGTTTGTTTAGAAGAAAAATCCACCTTTAAATCATTTACCAAGCAAAATGACAAACATTTGCTGCTTCTGGCTTCTCCAATATGAGGATCTGGTGCTTGGTTTTGTTTTATATTATTGTAAATTGACTATATTTGGGCTTTGGACTGTTGGATGGACAGCACAACGTGCAATTTGAAGGCATCACTTTGGCCTCTGGGAACTTGTGATGTGCAATTTTCACTATGTCCTGACATTTTATAGATTAAAAGATTATTTGATTACATAAAATAAAATGGATAGATTAATTGGTGATTAAAATAATTGTTAGTTGCAGCCTTACATCACCGATAATTATCTCATTATATATAATATCATACATTACATTTTTGCTGTAAAACATTTCACTTCTTCATATGTATTGTAATACTACCTAAGTTTGCATTTTCGCTACTTGGTAGTAATAGATGATTGCTATGGTACCACTTTGTTGTTCGGTCATGTTCTATGACAATTTCCCCTAACCCTTGAACGCAGCATTTGTCCAGGCACAAGCTGCGATGCACTTCAAAGGGACAAGTCCTGCAGGCAGCAGCCGATGTAAGCCTTGTGCCCTCAGTGTATTTTCGATGTTAGAGTTTGTTTGTTTTTTTAGCGCTGGAAGATAAGTTCTAACTTATGCAATTTGGTTATTTTACTACTGGTACTTATTTTTATTGATAGACAACAACAAAAAAAAAGATCCGAACTTGTTGCCTGGCTTCTAAGATAACTAAATATTATTTACCACCGATTACAACTTGAGGGGTGTTTTTGGAGTTTAAGGTAAGATTTGACACACTAGTTTGACATATCTTATTGCTGTTTAATTCTTGAAGGGCTCAGCTAAGAACAGTAGCGTGTAGCATTAATTGATGCAAATATTGACTTAACATTTGCTTGATTATGCAGCTTCATTAAACAAACCCCAACCCGTGCTTCATTTTGACGGCTTTCGGGAGGTTGGTTAAGCAGGTGAAAAGAGGAAAAGTAAGGTTTTTAGGGAGCTCCGGATGCTAAATGTTCTTAATTTATTTTCACCAGCATGCTGTCATTTGATTTGTGTTATAAGTGTCATGCCAGGGTCGGTTCAGTTTAACGGAAAGTCACTCAATAGCCTACTCTGTAACTGTAGAGTCCCACAGCAGCCTATGCATGTCTGACAGTTCATTGTGTGTCTCATGACTGTGTAGTTTTAAAGGTAGAAACTCTATCTACAGGGAGACAGCAGCGCATGTGGCTCTTGTCATCAGTTGATCCATAGTTGAGGACAGATGTGGACTTGGGTGGCTGCCTCCAATTAGCCTACCTCTCTTGTCCCATGAGACTTTTTCCGATGCTTTTAGGCAACATCTATCATCTATCACTCTACCTGGTTCAGTTTTTTTTTTCCAGAGAAGATACTGAACCACCTCTTACCTTTGATACACTAATTAATTGTACATAAGTCAGCAAGGAGTAGAATTCGCTTTGACTTGGCAGATGGAAAGTGTTTTTGTCAAGTTGTCATGCTGTCCAGACTTAGTTACAGGTTCATTTTCATTTGCCGATATAAGGAATTTATATTACTGACAATATTTAGGATGTGAGCTCCCTTTGCACAACTCACACAATTGCTTCTCTGTATCTACTGTACATCTTCTCCTGTTATTGTTGGTATACATTTAATTAGAGAACTCAGTTATGCCAATAATTACCTGGACTTCCATAATAAGTTGACTTCATTACACCTATTTTCAAAGGCAAGTAGTGGAGGTTTTTGGCAATTTGCGCTCATAATATTAACATGAAGTGTTTTTTTTGTATTAGTATATTTGTCAGGGACAATGCAAAAAACATTGTAACAGGTTACAATAAGATACAAATGTTCTGCATAAAGGATTTCTAGGCAAGGCCGATCTGCGACGCCTGTGACTTTTGTGACCGAACTATCCTTTTGTTGGCACTTGAATTAGTGTGCATCCTTAAATAATGTGCTTGACTTTAACCTTGATCAGATAGTGAATGTAAAGGAAGAAAAGAAGTGAAAGACAAGCTGCAAAACAATCATTCCCATGGCTGCAATTATCCACGTCTTTAATAAGTCTAATTTTCTTCTGCTTGCACGTTGATTAAGCTTTCTGTGAGACATGTTTTGAGTAACTTTTAGGGAAGGTCACATTGTGGCTATAGTAGCTTAAAATGTTTTGTAGGCTGGTAAACACACTGGATTTCTTTCTCTAAATGTTAGCAGAAGGCATGCTGAGCATTTGTTTTACCTTCCCAGATGGGAAATTAGACAGGTTTTGACATCCATCAAGGATAACGCAACAGGATGCTGTTTTTACAGTAGTAAATCCTCAGAGAGAGCCGGCGGAAATGGACTTGTGTGCTGACCTGTTGCTGCCACATTAACCTGCGTATGATTCTATTCAGGGAATAATACGGCCTGTTACTCTTCTATTATTTTCACATGTCATAAGTCACAGTGTAATAGCCTGCCTGTATAACCATTTGCAAAAGTTTATAGAAATGTCACTATGGTTTTTTACTCACAAGTGGAAATCTCCTCTTTTTCTTTCTCTTTTTAACTTCACAAAGATGGAATACCCATGGGGCTATACATTCGGTAGATATATCTTAGAGCAAGAAGTAGGACTGTTACACAATGAAAAGCCCTAATCGGCACCAGTGCCCTAAGCACAACAGATCTTTGATCCACGTATGGCTACGGTTCAAAAGTAACATGCAGAAGGGAACCACCTTTAGTATTTGCCAGGTTCTAATCTGATGATATTTTTGGAGTAAGAATATTTTTATGCTATGCTTGAAGGCCGTCTGTTACAGTGGCAGATGTTTACATAGTAGCTGCAAAGTATTGATTTTAAATGTTTTTTTTGGCATTAAGACTATTCACATAAAGATAGCCAGTCACTTCCAGTAAGACTGAAAATGCCAAAACTTTACTTTTCTTTACCGATTTGCTACTCCAAGCACATTAAAACAGAAGTGTTTGGAAAGACTGAGTGCTGTAAAAATATTCTTAAAAAGAAAAGCTGTTTGACCCCCCAGAAAAGACATATTACAGTTATTTGTGTAAAAGCGGAGGGATGGTGGTTCAGCAAACTGAGCTTTACTGTGTCCATGTCTTTTATTTTTTATTACAGATGCTAACATTCAGTCATACTATCTCCATGATTCATGTCACTTCTTCCACTGCAGGTATGGACATACATAAAGTCCAGCAGAGAGAGCTCATGTCTGCAGTGGGTACCTAGCCATGCCTAGCTAGGTGTCTTATCCTGCTGGGCTCTTCCCTTCTACCTGAACCTTGGTCATAACCTCCAGGATTTTCCAGGACTTTTAAGTCCCCCTTGGCCCTCTCTGAACTGGACCGTCCTGCGGGGCAACATGGGGGAAAGACGGGCACACTCCTTTCACATGACGTGCCACGTGCAGCGCGACTATGGCAGCAGGCTGGGGAGCTCGTTTATACGTTACAGCCCCAATGGATATGCCAGCACAAGCCTCAACCTGGACCAGGAGATGGATGCTGACCCATCAGCCTCCACCTGCACTACAACTACTAGTTCTGCCCTATGGGCTCCTGCACCTGACAGAAGCCATTACTCTCCTGTTTCACAGGAACTGGACCCCACATCTGTGAATAATGGATCAGGCATCCCCAGCTGTCCACCAGCAGACACAAAGAACCCAGCGCTGCAGACCCTACACAGCCAGCCCTCTATCACCTCTGTCCCTCCACCTCTCCCTCGTTCGAGCTGGCTGCATCATCATCAAAAGGATTTCCAGAGCCCTTACATCAAGACTAGCATGCAGGGGGATGTTTACAACTTCCTAGAGAGACCTGCTGGATTGAAATGCTTCCTCTACCACTTCCTCGTGTGAGTACCTTTCTGGTTCTGTGTATACTGATTTCAGTACAGACTGCAGGTCGGTTTGGCAGCAGTGCTGAATGAGTAGACGTAGTTACAGATGACCGTAGAGGTTGACAAGGTTGTATTAGGCTCAAAAGGCTAAATTATAGTAAATAAACATTATTAGGAGTGCTCAGGGAAAACAATGTCCTTGAACACAATGTAAAATGAAGTTTTTAGCACTTAATTACATGAGAAACAATAGCCTTCATGACGTGTATCTGGCAAAATTTGGGAAACTAATTAAACCTAACCACGATAAGTTTAGTTGTGTGTCTGACTTTGGCCACACAGGTCAGTGTGGTGTCCCTTCGTTAGCTCCAGTCCCTCTCTTGTTAATTACATCTAGTGCTGCTCCTTTCAGTATTAGGTTCTGGTTCACAGTAACAAAAGGAGAGGTGTCTGTGGCCTGCTGGCTGTCCGCGGCTGTTTTAAGATAGCCCAGCAGAAGCAGGTCAGTGTGATCTGGCACTAATGAGCTTGGTCTTTTCTGCTCTTTCTTACTGTAAACAAATCAGCAACCTCATGCATGAAACATGGAGCTTCCTTCTTGATGTTGCTAACCTGACCTGCCAGGGAAGCACACTGACCTACAGTTAAAACATAGCTTACTGCCACTTAGGAACACTGTCCCTCCTTTGATGGTGCTAAAATGCTGGGACTGTGATAAAGTTGGGAGTGTTGTAGCATGGTGTAATGACTGGAAAAGATCATGCTGCAGAATTTGGATTTGTTTCATACCCCATGTTTCAATGAACCACATTCAAATATCCTGGAAAATAAGACGTGTAAATCACATAAAAATACATGGTGAAAACATAGAAACTTAATACATTTTATCCTACAAATGTATTGATGGCTTGCAAGTGCTAAATATCTAAGTAATATATTGAAAAGCAAAAGTAAATATTTTTAATTCTAGCCTGTGCTAGTTTAGAATAAAACTTTTAAAAGATGTTATGAGTGTCTGCGTTGAATAAAATGATGATGGAAAGATACATTTTAATTAATGGGGAAAACAGTACTCAGTGTAGTGTTAAGTGGATTGTAGCAGTTACCTTTTTGCAAAAATGAATACTGTAAAAGTCATCAGTCAATATCAGAAATCAGTTTCATGGCCAAAAATACCCCCCCTAACATGTGACTAAAGGATCTTCTATGATCTCTGAAGTATCCCACAGTTCAGTCCCAGACGTCATAGTAAGCCCTGAGCCCATGGATTTAGACCAGATTAAATGAAAATATGAATGATAATAGAAGTTCAGTTGAAAGGCCTCTACTGAACTCTTTCACATTTGGCTGAATCATACATTGAGTCAAATAAACAGATTTCAGAAAATGCTAGGTTAAATTGGAGTCCCCATTTGTGGGTAATGACAGCATGGATGCTACAAAGTTCTGTGTTTTAAGGCATTATTTTGCTGTACTGCACCCCTACAGCCACAATGGACTATATTTTTCTATTTAATTGTCCTCATGGTTATGTGTAGTTTGGATACAGTAAAAGCATGCTAATACAGCATCCTCATCTGCCTGTTACCAACTCACTTTGAAAGGGTGTTAGGAGGATTAGTTGCTGCTGTTGCTATAGTTACACATGCATCCTGAACTGGATAATTAATTGGCTGAAAGGCACCTGCCATATACCATGTCGTGTCTAAAAACAGTCTTGAGGACTTTCTTTAAGGTCACATGGTAATAGGTCTTAAGTAGAATCCTTAAAACCCTATATACAAACTCTAAGAATAAAACAACAAACCACATTCTGTATAAAGACCATTCTGGCATATAAATAGCATCACAGTAGCCACTATACCTGAGTAGTAAGTTTCCATGTGTTTTTCCCCCCCACAGTAGTTGCCTATTTATTATCCTATAAGTAATTACAGCTAACCCCATAGTGTAGGTTCATAAGGAACTGATTGTTAGCACCAGTAAAGGTAAAAGTTTAAACTTTATTTTTAAGTTGTGCTTCACATGGCAATTCTGCCAATAAGGCTTGCACATGTGAGACCTTTTTCAAGAGCTCAAGTTTGAGAGCTCAAGTTTGACTGTGACATCCTTTTACATCCTGTTTGCATTTGCATTTTCTTTATACAGAAACACATCCATGCAGTCCACATATGTGTCATTTTGTTTCTCTCTAAAATTACAATTAAGGATTAACTTTAAACCTGCAAAGCTTAGTCGTATAAGAATTTCACAAACTTAAGTTGTAAGTGGCCTTTCCAGCTGTAAAAGCTAACCGTCTATGTATCTTTTCCAAGAAATACTTTGATGAGTGGGGTTATTTTGAGTATCATAGCACGTGGTTGTCATCAGTTTTTCTGCCCACATCTTCACACCTTAACACTGCATCTCACTTTTGGGTCATGACTCAGCAGTTACGCAGCTCTGGCCAAGAATAACCACAAGTGTTATTGCAGCGTGGCCTGCTATGCAACTTCTGGCAACAATCTCTATGCCTTCCCCTTGTGAAAGGTCCTGTTCCTCCCAAATCATCCATTATCCAAACACATTTATCCCCCTCTACAGTGCTTTAGCTCAGTTGCCTTCAAATTACATAATCATTTAAACATAGTCTATAGGCCTAATATTTAGTCATCAAAAATGGCAGGTACGCCTACCACTTTTCCGCTCTGTCTGTGTGAAATTGTGCTTGAAGAGTAGAATTAGTCCGTCTCATTAAGATATTACCTTTGTCAGTCAAAGATGAATGGAAACACTGTGGGGATTCTCCATTGTACAGTATGTGTGTGTGTTTTGTGGGCCCTGCATTGCTTATAATCCTTCCCAGCAGTAATTGACTCTCTAATGTTCTCCGCTTCTGACTGATCCCCGCTGACACTCCTTTAAGTAACTCTTACTTGTCGATGGCTATCGCTGGTGGCCTTCTATTCTGCTGACCTCTTTGGAGATTGGCAGGGGAGAAGGGAGGCATAAAGGGCCGTATGCAGCACTCATCTCATGACGGCCCTAATAGGTCTGCTCTAATAGGCCTGCTCTACATTAGGATGACACACACACACACACACAGGTGGTTGCTCATTGCATCACTGCCGAGGCCAGGATCTGCAACATTTCCACAACTGCCAGCAATTCAGCACACGCAAACACAGTACATGTTTTCTGCATGCAGACACAGGCATAAATCTACCAAAACACACACAGGAATACGCAGATGTGCAGATGTGGTTGGATGGCACAATACAAAGAAGGAAAATACACAGACGTATTAGCTCATACAGGCTTATATATATCCGAAAAATACACTCAACACTCCATCTGGCTGTTTCAGAACATCTGTCCAATCAACAGGTACCGTAATGGGATAACACAATGGGTAGACATTTAACCCAATGAATGCTTGCACAATCTACACGTGCGTTGAATGCGTGCATATTGATGCACATACATCCTTTAGTATTAACGGTGGATGGATTTGACTGATTTGATTTGTTTTTGAAAGCTGGTATAGATCCAAATGATTTTAGATAAAAGTTGCTAATAGCTATATTTTTGTACTAATATTCCATGTGGATTTACATTAACTTTGGCACAGGGAGAATGCCAGTTGTTTGGCTGAGGGTAAATATTCTGCCTTTATTATTTTATATTTCCTATTTTGCAAATGGCTCTATAAACTCTGTTTTAGATAAGTGCTTTACAAAAATCATCATAATTATTTAATGAAGAGTTCCTTGCATAAAACTAATTAAAAATAAATAATTTAATGAAATGTAAGTAGTTACAGTTTCAGTTTCAATGACAGACTTTATTGAGGGGTCGGCAGGGAGCATTCTCTCTCCTCTTCATCTTGGAAAACAATGAATTGTTAATATAAACAAAATTTAACAAAATTAATATGTAATACATTAAAAGTCACATTTGTCCAACCCCAGAGTAGACTGACAGAAACACAAACATACACACATATGCCACGCTAATGACGACAGTTAGTCAGAGTTGGTAGAAATCCCTTGGACTCGGGACAGCATATGAAAAGAGTGTCCGAAAAGAGTCTTATGCAATGGCATGCAGACTCACCAGCACACAGACAACCTGGGGCAATGATCCTCTTCACGTTTGGGCCACTCCCTCTGAGTCTTTTACGTAATCAAAGGGAATGAACATGTATGTCGTCATGATTCCCAAATGCCCTTCTCATACTGCAAGCAGATTACAACCATACCTCTTGGTCCTCTTATCCACCTAATCTAACTTCAGTTTCTTACAGCGTGTTACGATGCAGACGTAATATTGTTGTAACGTAACATCATTTTTTCATTCACAGTGTTTGTAAGATGTCATTATTTCATAAAGGGCATTTTATACCACAACCAGTTTGCAGTGGAGGAAGCGTTGCACCTGTTTATCCTCGTGAATATGCAGCGAGCCAGATGTTGTTTGAAATCCTTGGTTCCGTCGTGTGTTTTTATATCTGGACAGATTATTGAAATGGCTATAGTGAATCCCCTGCATTTATGTGGAAAGGGCAGAAAGGAAACCTCTTGTTGGATATCTGCTTACAAGAGATTACTGACTGAATGAAGTGTACTGTATGGGTCATTTCCATTTCACAATAGCAAGTTATGGGAAATATTTTGCAATGCTATTTTCTTCTTCATTTGAAGACTTTGTTTCCAAAATTTGTCCAACATTAACAACTGTGACACCTAATACAATATTAAAACAAATGATGATACTTATTAAAGGCCAGCTAGCAACTGAAAGGATAATACCATTGAAATTTTATTTTTTCATTTCACCTTTAATATGCATGAAAGGCGTAAATGACCTATGTATTTGCTACAGGTCATACCTTCTGTTACTTCAACAGGTAAGCAGCCCACAAAGCAAACTGCTGCTGCTGAATTAAAATTAGTACTTTAACTATACTGAATGATTGATTTTCATTAATTTGCTGACCAGATCCAAATCATTCCAAAGTAGTATTCTATTATAAGATAAACAGCGTGCACAATGTACAATTTAGGCTCTAGATATTGAATTCAAACCTAGAGTTAAAGGAATATTTTAGCTCATTCCAATGTCTTGACAGTAAAGGTGTGGCTGTGAGCTCTAATGCCACCCAAACCTGCACATACTCATCAGTTATCAACCTGCCAAATATTATTTTTGCCAAAAAAACAAACATGTAAATAATACACTTGTTTTAAACCAGTGAATATGCATTTTTAGGCCTGTGCCTACACAACTTAACAACTTGGAACAGCATTAAAGGCATACATAAAACTTTACCAATATGTTGAAATGTTCTTTACTCTAAAACAACCTTAGCTTCACTTCTCATTGTCTTGGCCTTCCCTGGCTTTGCGTGTTGCTGATGCTGAATCTGACATCATCTACTTGGTGAAGTTACTGCTTATCTGAATGACACTGCTTCTATTGTATGATAACAACTATTTATCTCTTCATTCATCTTGCCCTCCAACCTGTAAGGAGATTTGCATCTATTTTCCAAGTATTTGGTGGACAAGATGATAGCTAAGCCAGGATGGAATATCCATGTTTGTGGCTGGTGGCTGATGTGGTGTAATCCACCCTAAGCTCTTCCATGGATGGGATGGGGAGGGGGGTCAGTAAAGAGGGCTGTGGAGGGCTGCTTGGTCTCTGACCATGCTCGCTAACAGTGACTGCCAGGGCAGTTTGTGTGCTCTTGGCTTGACGTTTGTGTTGTTTAAAGTCACAAGCTCTTTTTTCATGTCATGTCCAAGAAGCAGTCTCAGAATGGAGAGGTGTTTAGCCCCAAAACGAAGGGAAATCTCAGTGTTTTACAAATATGTAAACATTATGGGAGTTAAGCCAGCCAGCTCACATGGAACAGATTAATTATGGGAGCACGAGTATGCAGACATGTATGTATAAAGTTAATACTTAGATTTGACTCAGTGCCTACATAAAGGTGGATGCTTGGCCAGAGGTTGGGCAGCATACACACAGCATTATCAGCTTAAACAGAGCACCTTATTATGAAACAACATTTATATATGTCATAGTTAGTGCCAGTAAACGGCTGTGGCTGACAAGAAAGTGAGTGATTTGGGTAAAGGCAAGTAGATGTAGGATCTAGCTGGTGGTAGAACTGAAAACTACAGTTGGTTTGTGATAAGATAAGATAAGATAAGATAAGCCTTTAATTGTCCCACAGCTGGGAAATTTTCAGTGTTACAACAGCCAGAAAAAAGTGTCATATAGAAATACAATAATAAAATATAATAAAATACAATAAAAATAAATAGAAAAATAGTCCTGTACACAGTAAAGACAGTAATAATAATAGTGTGACTGAGTGCTATAATATAATAATAATGCCGATAATAAGCTTTGCTATCAAAATGTAATCTTTGTATGTACTGAATGTGAAATTGTGTAACCTTTGTGTTTACTTTTGTGGTAATATTAGTTTTGGTGATTTATGCTAGCGAAATGTAGCGTTATTTAGAATGTTAATGGTCTTGTGAGGCCTGGTTGTTTTGAACATGTGCTTGATGATGTTGGATATGTCTCCCTTGTTTGATGGTGGAGGTAGTGTGGTTTGATGAGTAGTGAAGAGAGGCCTTTCAGATTTCAAAGAGCTGTTTGCCATTCAATTCTAGTTAGTTTTTGCTCTGGGGGGCAGAGTTAAGTGTGTGTGCAGGTAAAGAGGGTTGGGAGGTGGTTCTGGGATGCTGGAATGGTCCGACTCAACAAAACACAAGTTATTGAGAAGGTGCTCACTTGACAACCCCATCGACTTGCCTTCATTCATACACTCATCCATATAATAGAGTGGTTTAAGGCAAATGTAGGGATATGACACTACTTACTGTATTGACTCTCTACATCCGAGAAAGATGTTATTACCAGCAGATTTGGTTTTCAGTTGCAGTTTGTAGTGGATCTAGACAAACTGTGATGGCTGGACACCTGAGCTGGCCATGGCTCTCTAGTTAAAATGTGGCACCATTACAGCCAAATGTAGCTCAGCCTAAGCAAATACAATGTGGATATGTGGCTTGTTGGATGAGCTGACAATTTATTCTTTGCGTGGATAAAGTAGTGAGAATGTTTAGAAGTAGGTCAAAAGTAGGTTAAAGTAGAGATAGAGAATGGTGTTACCTGTCAGACAGTTCAGTAGATTTATGATGGCACAACCTGATATCCACTGCTGAGTTGAATGAGATTAAGAAAGGTGAAGGTTAAGATTTAACAGTTGGATTGGATTTGGAGGCAATGCTCACCCAACTGTTTGTCACATAGCACCATCTGTATTGATAAATGACACTAAATTGAATACTTTATCCTTTGAATATGCTACTTGTGCCACCTGTCGACTGACACCAGTCTTCATTTTCCAACAAGTCCTCCTCCAAAAACAACAGAATAGGTGGTTAACATTGTGAAACGGTCGCAGTTTGGTTAGGTTTAGGCACCAAAACTACTTGGTTAGGTTTAGGAAAAGATCATAGTTTGGATTAAAATAAGTACGTTAGTAATACTTATGTATCTTGCGTATGTAACTTAACTTACGTAACTTAAGTTAAAATAAGTCGAGGTTAAATTTTGGTTTCACGCGGGACACGAACAGCGGTCCCCTGGGTGAAAGTCCTGTGTTGTTTGACCCATTTATCTACCCTGACCACCTCCCTATGCGGACTTCGTCGCTCTTTACACTACCTCACCGGACTTGAGCCTTTGATCCTGTCATAATTATTAAGGCCACTAGGTCGGCGTACATACAAATGTATATATGGGTCTATGATATGTTCACAGGGTAGAAAGTGTGCGTTTGCATACTCTATATATTAATGCACATGCATTATTAAGTGTGAACATGTTCCATTCTTGTCACCCACACTTTTGAGATCACATTGTCTTTCCTGGCTGTATTTGGTTGATGTTTCCTAAGCTTATATTGCCTTAGTTTCACAGTTGATTGAGTAGAGGGTTTGGTGTTGCTCTACACTGTACTTATTTTAGTGAAGCAGGACGGATCTGCAGTCAATAATACTCACTAAAGCCCCAGCTGTTTTGTTTTAATCAGATCCCAGGGGTTTTGGCCTGGCAAAATAAGGTTGGCTAATGGTTGTGAGTGACCCAGTCCTGTCAGCAGCAAACACCTCCTCCGTGGTGTCAATGCAGAAAAAAATATGACATTAGGAGAATGCCAAATCATTCCATGTAACTACTGTCTGTACACAACCTGACTAAATGCACTACCTTCAAACATTGAAGTCATGGGTTTGGTTGTGGTTTTCATGAGGGCTGTGTGTTTTGTATTGTTTTGTTCAATCTTGGGAACTTTTTATGTGTCAATTGAAATTGGTGGCAAACTTGAAGCCATGACAATTTCAAGTACGGCAGATTTTGTTTGCATGTTCTAACCTCCTAACTTTATTAGAACAGTGTTGCAGACTGGTCTGTTATTAGTACACACTATAACTAAAATACCACTCACTGTACCTAAAAAATATGATATTCATGTCTAATTTACATCAGCGATTACTATAATCCACAATCTAATTTACATTACTCCTTTAATGGTTTCCTATAATCTAGCGTCCTGTAATTTTTTGTATAATACACTACAGGAGTGTAAGTGTAGATTTTCTTTTGTGGCAGGAAGGTTTGGATGTGTTTTAACAGCTTGTTTTAATTCCCAGCATGAAGAAAATGCAGTTTTCAACCATCAGCAGCATTGCACAACAGAGGTGTGATACACTTGAGAAATGCCACTGAAATTGAATCAAAGCCACCCTGTTTTTCAAGAAGAAACTCACCTCTTGTTACTTGCTGGCACTTTGAGACTGTAGATATCATCAACTGTTCACTCACTCTCAACACTGTGTGTTATAGGGTTCCAGCGTTTAACACAGCACAGTGGGACATTTTGACAGTGATTTACCCAGAACACGATTAAAAAAATGAGTAGAAATTGGACTTTATGTAGTCAAGATGATTCTGATGATGAGCTTGGCATATCCCTAATATGAACTAATAAACTGATAAAAAATATATATATACTATGTAGACACTATACTTTTGCTATGTGTGGATCCAAATATTTCTGCATTCTTGTTTAGCTTTCTTGAAAAAAATATTTTTTCTCTCTTTTAAGCCTTTAAAAATGGGAAGAAATGATATGCTGGTTGAGAATTAGATGCAGCCTTGTGCTGGATGGCCTGTCTGGTGAATTGTGACATTCATCCCACTGCTGGTACAGTATGTGGAGTTCCACAGATATTGCATTGCACTGTTATCCTTCCAAAACAAAACAAATGCCATAGTTCAATGCACTGACAGAAAACACAAAGATTACATGACCCTGACAATGGCCTACATGACTATGACATCATATTTATGCTTATCCTAATAAGATGGTCTTTTTGAGTTTTGAGTTGGTAATGCCACCGCCTGCCAGCCTGGCAACAACGTATAACACAAATTGTTATTCCCATCGGCCAGTCGCTCCACACATCAGATCAGTGAATGTACGTTGGGCAATATTATAGAATAGAATTAGAATACATGTGACAGTGGTAAAGGTTTTCAAATCAAAACACAAGACATACATTGAGGAATTTACCAGGCACTACAGATGGTTTTACAGTTTGATTTGGCGGTGCCTGTTGAACAAGCTCCCAAAATCCACGGAATTCAGAAATGATTGTAAGCGGACGGAAACATTTATTCCTTGTCATGTAAACAATACCGAAGAAGCTTCAATAAATAAGATAGATGAGGTTAGGTTGGTGAGGCAGTTGCAGCAGCAGCAGCAAGGGATGCTGGCATGAGGATTAGCAGAGTAATAAATAGAGAGCTGCTACAAAGGCTGGCCCTGCACAGAATATGCTTGGATGTTACTACTTGGCTTATGGCTGATCAATGGATTTATCAATGAGCTGATACTCAATGTGAATGAAACAGCTTATTAGCTTTTAAGATAATGTGTGACTACAATATTCTGCCTGAACTACTAAGTTTCCCTTCGTGTATTTTACTATAGATGGTTTACTTTTGTTTATTACTATTAATTTGACAAGAAATTTGAGTTAATTAAGAAACACCACGTCCATATTGTCAAGGATAACACAGGATGATTTGTTTTTATTGTGGTTTTATTGATGTTTTAAGCAGCGACACCAGTTAAAAACTAAATATTGATCGATGTCACTCCCACAGTCTACAACTCGGGGATTGGACTGGACTGCACAAGAGCCAATGAGTTCCACTGCTACTGGATGCAACATTATCCTTTATTTCCCATTACTCACTTACTTATGTCTTGAAATCTAAACTTCCAATTGAGCAAAATGACTACTTTTACAGCCTTGTATTTATGACTGCTTTAATACAACTGGCTCATTCCTTATTTGCGTGACCTATCCTATTCCTATTTGACTTTACATGGTGTCCTGGGTGTTGAATCATTTGATTTTAGTGGAAATGTACACCCATGGATTGGCTCTAAGCCTAGTTTTTAGTTGTCATACACACCTCAAATCCTTCAGTCCCATATGTCGAGGACACTACACCAAGGGCGTGTCCAGCCATGGCACTGTGCTAAATCGGAGGGGATGATGTCATCTTAGCCCACGCCTCTTGTTGTTGACTGACTTCCTTATAGGTCCAGGAATACGCTCAGAACATTATGCTCCAGTGATTTTGCATTTTGCATGCATTTGTGTTTTAAACAGAATCTAAGAGCGGGAGGAAGAGTCATGTGTGTGTTTGTGTGTGTGTGTGTGTGTGGTGTTGAGCAGTAATCCTCCAAGAGTAAAATCACTGTCCCATCTGGCCAATGTGTTATAGTCTGTGTGCAAGGGGAATCCTCCTTTAGGAGTCTTACCCTCCATCACCCCACTTTGTGTCTTACGCTCATTCTACCACCTGAGAGACCAGAAATGATCTTTTATCTTTCAAGTAAAGCCCGTCCTCTACCTCTTTCTTTAAATGAACTGGGTCATATGGGCGTCTGATATACAGGTGTGGCTCACATGAATGTCTGATTTAGTAATATGCTTCTTTTCTAGCATAATCAATAAAAAACAAAAAAACAAAACCATCATATCCACTAGATGGTGGCTTCAGGGAATGCAACATTTGCAAGTCTTTCTTATGTGTGGGAGTATATACGTTTCTGCATTATCTTGTATGTTACATGAATAATAATAAACAACAGACACTTACATAACCCTTCCAGCGTATGGCATGTAATCCAGCTTGTAGTACACAGCATTATAATGCACCCACTGCTGTGTGTTTTTTAAAGTGAGCTTGATCATGATGATGGTGCATGCAAACATTCATAGTCATGTAAAAGCACTTAAAAGATGTGTTCCAAGGATTATTTCTGGGATGGTGAAAATGCACACAGCTGACTCTGCTCTTAATCCTGTAGTGTCAGGAAAGACCAAGCAAAGCCCCCTCATGAAATTTATAATTAATAAATGAATGAGCAAATGAACAGTGCAATGGTTTAAGAAGTAGATACAGTTTTTAATTAAGTTGGAAAATGTCTCAAAACCTTAATTACCTTAATTAAATGTTTTAAAGTATCTCGAAGTAAGTGTACCGAAGTATCAAAAGAAAATGCAAGTAGTGCTTTATTTAAAAAAGAAAAAAGGACTCGCTATTATCATGGCATATTTTAAAAGACCAAATTCAGTGATTTATTGAGAATTATCTGCCCCATAATCAGCAAGATATTTGTGCTTTTTCTATTTCACTTAACATCCTCTTCCTCCCCTTCCCCTCCTCTATATTCTGTATTTTTCCTCTATAGAGCTGAAACAATCAGTTGTTCAATTGATTAGACGATCGGTAGATTACTAATCTGCAACGATTTTGATAATCAATTAAAAATGTCAGTTGTTTTTCAAGCAAAAATACAAGACATTCTCTTTTTAATTGGCTTCTCCAATGTAAGGATTTGGACTGTTGGTCAGACAAAACAAGCAAATTTAATATGTCACCTTGGGCTCTGGGAAGATATAAGGGGCGTTTTTTACTTTTCACCTTTCACTTTTCCGTCATTTTATTAAATGAAAGATAAATCAATTAATCAAGAAAATAATCGGCAGATGCATTGATAATGAAAATACTTGTTAGTTGCAGCCCTACCTTCCTCCCCCACATCACTCCTTTGCTCTCTACCTCCGCCCATCTTTCCCTCTATCCACCTCTCCCTCCTTCTTTTTCGTCTTCCTCTTCGTCTTCCTCTACCTTCATTTACGTGTGCTGGTAGTGGATGTTCAACCCACAAGGCTATATTTGTAGACTATGTATATACACCGACAGATGGACAGTCTCGTCGGAATGTTTCACTGTTGCTAAGAGATGTGGAAACATCCTGTCAGCTGTTAATACAAGTAGATTGATGACAAAAAGAAAAACAGAGAAAAAGTACCATGGCATCTTTGTCAGGACAACTGGCTAGCAGACAGCTTGTTTCTTATATTTTGTAGCAAATATTCTAAAAATAAATTGGTATGCATCTCTCAATGTCAAACAGAAAAATGTACTCAATAGGGTGGTTCATATCTGCAGCAGAATCACAGGTAATCAACAGAAAAAGTCTGTTCTGTGTAACAAAGCAGTGTGTAACAGCTCCCATCCCCTACACCCAGAGTATTAGATCTTGCCTTCTGGTTCCCTTTTTAGAGTCTCATTAGCCAAAACCGACAGCTATGAATACTCTTTCATAACCTCTGCCATCTCTCAACTAAACCCTATATTAAGCCCCTATACCCACTTATGATTTTATATTTTTATTCATAATTTAATTTAATTTGTGTTTTGTATGTTTCTGTTTTCACTGGTGTGCCTTGCAACCTGGAGACAAATAAAGTGATTGTTTTGATTTTAAAATCAAAAAAAAAAAAAAAAAGGTAGTGAGGGTAAATTGAAGGTAATTAGAAAGATAAATACTTGAGTGAAAATCTGATTCTTAAAACAATAATTATACATAGTAATAATGTTTTCTACTTTGTTTTTTGTGAGTGCTATGTGGTGATGACTGACTGAAAAACATGTTCTCTCCCTGCAGCTTCCTCATGGTCCTGGTGTGTCTAATCTTCAGTGTACTCTCCACTATAGAGCAATATGCAGATTTTGCCACCGGAACCCTCTTCTGGATGGTGAGTGCTTTCATTGTGTCGATATACCAAACATAAAACGTTCACAACTTCCATAGAACTCCATAAATAGGCTGAACCCAACAGCATCTTCATAATTCACTCACATGGATTGTACATTTAAGGTTGCATTGGTTATAAGGGGCTGCTCTTATTAGCCATAGTTCTACAGAAATAATAACAGATTTATCAGTTACTTGTCTTAAAGGCCCTGCACACCCACACAGGTGTTTCCACTTTTTCTAGCTAATTAGACTTCTACTCGGGTTGAAGTTGGGCGGAGCTATGCTGAACTATGAACTAACTATGCAAACTACCATGCAAGGCACTTGCCTGACCTTTGGGAGCAACAAAACTAAATGAACCAATAAGAGAGATAAAGGTGTAACCAGGGTTCGTACAAAGTCTTTAAAGTTTGGAAAATGCTTAATTTTAACCATTATGTTTTCAAGGTTAGGAATATGCTTGAAATTGAATATACTCCTTGAAAAATACTTGATTTTCAAGATAATCTGGTGTTTCATCTACACAATCACTCACATAAACCAAAAATCTATTAATATTTGAAATGAAACGATCCTGTCGTCATATTTGTTTGTTGTCTCCTGGCATTTATAGTA